>CM039679.1:177821863-178328953 GCA_022537955.1 Schmidtea mediterranea | reverse complement strand
TTATAATAGACTATTTTTATTATTAAAAATTAAACTATTTCTCGAGACATTACTATTAAATATCATAATTTTAATTAATTATTTTCACCAAATGTATTAATAAGAGATAAAATACATTTTTGAACGAAATTTTAGAAAATATTCTCACATAATATTCTCCTTATTATCCTGAACTTGATGTATTGAATGTTTTCAAAATTACTGCTTTAATCAAGTAAATGCTATTTTTCTATAATTAAAATGTAACATTTCGGGAAAAAAATGTTTTTTTAGGCAATTTTCTTTCACTATTATGTTATAAAAAGTTAAATTAAAACAAAAAATCAATTTTGTTATTTGATATTATATACGAAACAAAATATTTCGATAAATATAAGAAGTATCCAGAAAATATTGAAATAAATTGAAATTTATTAATTATTCTATTTTGAATATTTTATGCAACATTTTCAACAAAATTTGATGTTGCAAGATAAAATTTTTTTTGAACTTTTACATATTAAATTGTTCTTTTAATTGAATTAACTTAATAATTTAAACATTTTATTTTATCTGCCATTACCATTTCAATAAACTTTTGTCTTAAATTTTCTGAATTTTTAGATCAAAATCTTTAATTTTTCTTTTGTTTAGATATAAATTTTAACAAAATTTTGACTAATTTATTTATTTATTAGTTTTAATTAATGTGTAATTTTTATGTCTATTTATAATATTTAAACTATTTTTGATATAAATCAGAAATTTAAATTCATAATTCTTTTAATTTATTATTAATCTTTTACTATATTTTAATAAAATAATTTTAAAATTAGAGAATATACAAAAATTTGAAACGTAACTGCATTATGATTTTAATTTTACATATATATTTTCTTAATATATTTAATAATTAAATATTATAAAATTTTGAAGATTTATTCATTTGATTTAGTTTTAGTGTCCGCTAATAGAGTTTCATTAGTCTTTTTATATTTTATTATAAAGATAACTGTAAAAAATAGGTAAGTTGAACTACGTCATTCAGCACAAACTATATAAATATATTAAGCTAATCTTATTTATTTATTATAAGTATATATAATTATTATATAATCACAATATTTAACTGACACTTCACTTATATATTTTACTTTTAGTCATTATGTGTCTTATTTTTGAAGTTATAACTTTACAAAAGTTTTAGTTTGGTGATGAAATTATCCAAAGTTCACTTTCTTGTAGCATTATTCTTATTTTTATTTATGTAGAAAATTCATTTTTACATTAAATTAATTATTAAATTTTATATTTTTAAAAATGAAATAAATTTTAAAATAATTAGTAAATAAATGTATGTGAATAAAAAACTGTATTTTATTATATTATTATTTTATAAATGAATAATATAAAATAAAGATAATGTAGACTCATTTTGTATGCTATTTTAATAAAAAAAAATTCGGTTAGCTCACAACAATTTAATTTATTTTTTTTCTTAAATTGTATTTTAGTGAAAGCTCTTTTAAAATATATTAAATACATTCAAAAAAATATTTTTCAAATTAAATGTAACTAATAATTTGTTTATTTAATAACTCACTAACATTTCCAACTTTTCACATAACTTAAACAAATCTTTATTAAAATTAATAATATGTTCTCGGTAGAAAGTATATAAAAATCCTAAAAAATCCTGATATGTTAGAATTTCAAATTTTTATATATTATATATTTAAAACATACCACTTTTAATAAATAATTATAATTAAAGAATATAATAATAATCAATTATAATTTTATAAAAATTTATACAAAAAATAATTTATTTCATATATATTAAATGAAAACAAGATAAATAGACAATTTATAAATTCCTTATCTCTGTCATCGGAAAAGTCTTTGGAATTTTCTGAAGTTGCGATGTTTTAAAAAGACAATCGCGACAATTGTGACAAAATTATTATAATAGAAAAATTTCCAATTTATTGAAGTGTTTATAAATTACCATTTTCTTTCACTAATTTCAATTTTATTTTCTTTCATTTTTAGACTTGGTTATTTTAGCGTAAAAAACACGATTTTCTAGCACGACAAAATAATGTCTAAAATAAGAATTTTTGAAAATAAATACCTGCCAATTTGTTGCATGTGCTTTCAAATCTTTTTAATAAAGAAATTATTAGATTTTTAGGGAATATTACTTTAAAATCAAGGATTTTATTTCACCAACTCCCGAAACCTTATAAGATATTTTTATTAAATTTTTATTTGATATATTGTTAACTGAAATTTGATAATTCTGTAAATAAGCTGTAAATCATATTATGCATTTAATTTTAAAAATATTTCTGTCAACTTAAGATTCGCATAGAAATATAATTGTTATTACATCTAAAGTTTAGAAATTATAAAATTGTTTTTTAAATAATTATATTTTTTTTAATGAATATTTTCCAAAAAAAATAACAATATTCATTTTTAAAAGATTTTTAAAGGAAAAAAAATATAATATTTATTGCAGATTGCCTATTGTTTATCTTACAAACCACTTTCAATATAAAAAATACATTTAAATAAAAATCTTTTAACATTTTTTCATAAATAAACAAACAAAAATTATGAATATATTTTCATCTCATATTATTTTAAATATTCTAATTAAATGTCTCGTTTGTATATTATTCCAAAAAATTAGTTATATAAAATAATTGTTAATTAATTAGTTAACAAAAGTATTCTCAAATTAAGAAAAAATTATTGTAACACTTTTATTTTTAATTTATAATTGAAATTAACTATTAATTCAGAATTAACTAGATAAAAAAACTCCATTAAAAAAACTTTCTTTTTATCTCAGCTGATTTCTAGGAAAAGATAATATGATTTCCCAAAAAAATATTTTGTTGAAAAAATAATTTCCAACACGCGATTTCCATTACGTAGTTTTAATCGAAAATATTTGGCTACTTTAATTTCTCGTAAAACTTTTGATCATTATCATCCAGTGAGTACCAATCGACAAAACTTCAAAAAAAAACAAATTTTAAAATAGTTTGTTATAAATCATATATTCTTTGTTGAAAACAAAAATCTCTTAAAATCTATTTCAAACAAAGCTCAAAAAAGATTTTTTAATAAAAATGTTTTTTTTCTTTTTTTTATCATTTTTAAAATGCCAATAAAGCAATTAGACTACTAGCCAAATAAATGATTTTCAAATTATTTAAATCAAGTTTTCCGTGGAAAATAATTAAACAAATAGAGAAAAATTTAATTTTCCTATCTCAAATTTCTAAAATGACATTGATTTAAAAGTGAAATGATTTTTTTTTCATAGTGAAATATTACTTGAACAAAATTAATTGATATGGTAAATTTAATTTTTAATCAAAATGCGATTGGTTTTTTCAAAATATTTTGTAATTAATAGATTTTATTGCACGATATCATAATTTCCCTGTCAACCTTACTATGATTTATTTATGATTTTCACCAATTTTTAATATAATTAATTAAATCACGATTATTAAAGAAAATATTAAATCAATAAAATTATTATATTAATTTATGTCAAATTAATAAAATTTATTAATGATAATATTTGTTTTAATTAACTAACCTAATTTCTAATTGTTTTATTTCTCGATTATTTAATATATTTATTATTTATAATTTATTTTAAAATATTTACCGTATAAATAAATTTAAATATTTAGATTTCATAAATAAAATTGTCGTTTTAATTTATTATGAAATAGTTAAAAGTAGTTTTTTCTTTTTCTTTGGCACTAAAATTATTAAGACTGATATTAATTTTATTATAATTAAAAATTTTGTAACTTGAAATGTTATTCATGACAAAATAAAATTAAAAATTATTATTGTAACTTGGATTTATTTGAAATAAATTTTAACTCACTGTTATATACAGGAAATTTATTTTATGCACAATAATTTATTATTATTATGGTTAAAATTTAGCCACTAAGTTTTATTATAATTTTAATTTAATTAATAATGAAATAAAGATTGCAATGATTTAATTACAAGAAAGCGAATTCAAACACAAGTTCTATGATATATCTTGACAGTTTTCCGGTCATTGTCAGGTAGGATAGTTAAAACTATGAATATTTTGGATTATTTAAATAAATGTAATTTTATAAATTTCAATAAGACTATTGAAGATAAACAATAAAATTTTATATAAAATGCTCTTCTAATACCGTAGAAATTTAATAAAAATCTAATCTTGAATAAAAATAATAATAATGTTATTTGATTATAAAAATTTAATTGTTTATTAAAAATTAGATTTTAATTTAGTTTTACCAAACTGTAATTGTTGAGTATAACAAACAATAACTGATAAAAATTTACTTAAATTGTCATTTTTGTAATTTTTAACATTTTTTGTAGTCAAATACATTTTATTACTTAAATTTGATTTTACAATGTTGCATAATTTATTTGATTATAATTTTTCATACATTTTTAGAGCAATGATACTCTAAAGACAACTTATTCACTGCAGGAACCATTGTCAAAAAATGCCAAAACAGAACATGCTAAGTCAAAGGGAATTCTAACGAACGTTATGGCAACTTTTAAACAAAAAAAAGTTAATTTTAATTTATTATCATTAATTTGAATTATAAAATATAAGTAGCACAATAAGTTATGTAGCAATAGATTTTCAATTTATTTTTATAAGTGCTTTACTCAATTTTGTAAACAATTTATTATTGAGACAATTTATAATTTGTTTGAGTAGATTTATTTTTACAAATTATTTTTTTTCTTAATTGGTTTATATTTAATGAGTGAGTATTAAAATTAGAATTTTTGTTTGTTAAGTTATTGTGAATTTAAACACTTTTATTTCAATGACTAATTAATATTTGTTTTGATTATAATATTTCATGTAAGTTAGGTAATATATAATAAATGAAAAAAGATTATTTTGAAGATTTTGTAAAAATGTTTTCAAAATAAAATAAAAAATCTATTCAATTAAAAAATCAAGAAAATATTCACTTACTTTAGTTGTCACTATATTATATTTTTCATTTGCTCAGTTTGCAATTTTTAATTTAATGCCTGCTGGGATTTTTTTTATGTTATATGGGAATTTACAAATAATTGATTGGTAGGGTTATTTATATTACGCCTGAAAGCTTTTGTGAATTCAAATACAAGAGAAATATGGTGAGAAAATTAGGTTTTTGTGTGTGGTCTTTATCATTCATGTTTGAAAATTCAGCAAAGTATTGATTCTACTTAAAAATGGATATTCCAAAACTTTTTTTGAGTATAAAATAAACATTTGTTGATAAAATATATGTTTGTTGAATTCTTATGATTTTTGCACTGGTTTGTATGAAGTTAAATGATTATATTAATTATGATGTTAGTACGGCATCGAATTCGGAAAAGGAGAAAATACAATCTAAAATAACGAAAACAAATAATGTTTTGGTGCTGCCTTAAGTATCTAATAAGTATCCAACTGATCTCTTGTATCAAGTTTCATGTAATGTGTGTAATGCCACATACATCAAATGGACTGCCCGTCATTTTTTCATTCAAGCTCTTGAGCACTGTCAATTTGAATGGATTGATTAACATAAATGATCATTTTAAAAAGTGAACCATTAAAAAAGTAATTCTTTCTGACTTAAAGATAATTTTGAAAATCTTTTAGTAATTATTAGTTGTGAAACGCGTTTGATAAGATCTTTAAAACATATAATTAATGTTTTAAATTTTATTTAAATATTAGATTTTTATTCTATCGAAATTTTTTAAGAGAATGATAATAATATTTATGTTTTTAAAAATAATTTAAAAATATTTTATTTAAAAAAATAAATTGTTTTGATTCCATTATTAAGTTAATGGTAATATGATTTCTAACCTGAAGAAGACTGATAAACGGTCATTTTATATATTGAGATGCTGTTCAATATGATTAGTTTTTCAATTATATTGAAAAATTAGATTATTATTTTTAAACAAAAAATTGAGTCCTAAAATAAAAATTATCTTATATTGTAATTATTTGACTGTGTTTTAAACAAACGAAACCTTTCGTATTTTGGAAATTAAAACAAATGTGTAAAAAAGTACTTAGAATGCTTTGAATTTCAATCTCAAATGCTAATCGAGCTTTTATCATTTTGCATGATAAAATATTTAATGGGAAAAATAAAAAAATTATTCTTTACCAAATTAAATGTTTATGATTCTGTTATCAAAACAAAAAATCGAAGTCTGAAATAATCTATCAATACGAATTAGGCAGTGTTCCGGTGGGATGTAGAAATTGATTATAGCAGACAATATGGATTTTCAAGTGACTTTATCTGTCAAAGAATAGAGTTCAATATGTATATGGTATTTTAATTGAAGAATATTTCTATGACACACGCACACACGCACATACACACAAACATATAAATGTTTTTAGAAAATATATTCTTGTCTTATGCAGTATTCATAGATAATTTTCCTATTAAGGAAAAATTAAGATTGTAAAATATTTAAAACATTTTTAAAAAAATCAACAATAATAATGAATGAAAATTAAAAATTTGTAGTGCATTATTACTAATAGAAACATCTTTTGTCGTATTTCGAGTTTAAAAAAATTTATAATAAAAGTGAACAATTTACACGTTCCAAAATATAAGTATAAAGCAATTATTTTTCAAAAACAAAATAATCAAGATATTTTTTTAAAATATGTTCATAAAATGAGCAAAATTAACATTCGACTTATTCGATTAAACAAATTACTCAATCAAATTGTACTTAATTATTTGTTAAATGATAAAAATTTTATTCGTTTAAGATTTATAAAAATGTTACAATGAAAGCTTTATCTAAACATTTATGATGATTTTTTCATTTTTTAAGTATTAATGTTTTAAAAATTTAATTAGAAAATATTCCTACAATTACTATTAATTTGAATGGGGATTTGTAGGAAAGAATTTAAGAAAATCTTAATTCAAATCTAATCGCATTACATTGTTATTTGTAAACTAATTCTACTATAACAAGAACTAAAAATACTATTTGTGCTGGTTTGAAATTAAAACCCGAATGTCAAAGTATAATTGATTATTGATACAGGTTGCATATATTCATATATTTTAAGATTTGTAAATAATAATTAATTTAATTTATTGTAACATATGTTTATAACTGTCAACCATCCTTACACATAAGTATTATTAAATTATTATTAATATTTTCTTTATAATTATAATTCTATTTATTTTAAAAAATTTCGTAATAAACAAATTTCATGTAAAATAAAAAATTTTAAATCGCAAAGAAAATTTATTAAAAAAATTTCTCCTATCATTTTCGGAAAGATTTTTTTTAGATTAACGTCAAAATAATTCTAAATAAAACAATTGTCATCAATTTTTCAATTACTTTTCAAATAGTTTAATTACTATCAATTTGTATACATTTTATTTGCATAAATCGAATAAATTCTACAGTGGAAAAAAATAAATTTACATACTCTGCTGATAGGGAAAGGGAGAAATTTCTAATTTGAAATAATTCCCAGAACAATTGTACTAATAACGGGGTCTAATTATTACTTCTGTCACCCAAATGTTTTTTTAATTCTCTTTTAACTAAGAATAAAATTTATCATTTAATGTTAATAGTAGAAATATTTGACTTTTTATTTTTTTAAAAATATTTCTATTATATCTTTGAAATAATGCATTGGAAAATATTTTCTAATTAAATCATCACTCACATTTTTAATTTTAGATATTTTTTTACTTGATGTTTTTAAATTTGTTTTTATTCAACTTAAATATTAGTTTGAATTTTTTTTAATAAATTAAAAACACTATTTTCGAAAAAATATTTCTGAAAGATATTTTGTTAGCTCACCTGAAAAAACCAGGTACTAAACAATATTTATTTTTTATTTTATTTTTTAATTAATAATAGTAAATCTCTAAGATTTATTGTTAAAATGCTTATGCACAAATGAGATTTTTCTACCAAATAGAAAAATTTAAAGAAAAATTAATTAAAAAAAATTATTTTAAGAAATTTAAATTATTTAAAAAATTTATGCCCAGCAATTTTTAGTAAACTACATATAACCTAAATATGAAAAGAATATCACATTATATTAAAAATACGATTGAATGAGTTTTAAACAGTTTTGTTAGTTGCAGAGCAGTCAAACACCAAACAGCGGTTAATTTATATTCTTATGTTCATATTCATATTTACAACGTCAAAAAATCTGTATAATTTTTATTGAAAATCCACAAGGACATCTCCTTTTTGTAAAAATATCAAGAAAAAATTGTTTTAAAGCGCGATTGTTTTAATGATGGAAAGTCAAAGAAACTATTTTTTATTTAGTGCAAATATTTAAAAATAACATTAGTAACAATGAAAATTAAAAAACAAATATTAATTAAAAAATATATAATAGTTTTAAAATATAAATAAAAATTATGTTTAAAACGGACAATTTTCCCTAAAAATTAACTCTATTATCTCTACTAAAGTTTTCTATAATATCGATATCAGATTGCCAAAAATGTCAAAATTTGACAGCTATAAATCACGTTATCTTTAACCATGTTTTCGCAATTTAATTAATAAAGTTAATAAATTGGAAGAAATAGATCAGAAATAGATCAGTATCTCATATTTCATATTTTATAATTTTTATTTCATAGTAAATACTTAAATAATTGCTTTAGTCAATGCTATTAAAAAGTTAATTAAACATGATTTTATTTAAAATATAATTATGATATAAAAGAAAAAACAAAATTTTAAGAATTTTAAAGTTTTATAAAATATAAAAATTCTAATTATTTAATTGAAAAACGCCAACTGTATTTTCTATAAAATAACATTTCACTATATAATTCGACCGTTTATAAGTCTTTTTCAGGCTAGAAATCAAATTAACAAAATCTAAATGAAAATATTAAAATCTACATAAATTAATCAATAATAATCCTGTTCAACTCGTATTACAAAAAATTTTTATTTTTATTTTTAAAAAAATAATAAAAGACCAAGCATTCATTAAATTAAAATATTAAATAAAATAAAATAAAAAATTAATTAAATTTAAAATCGCAAAATAAAAGTTTAAATTTAAAAATAATTATTTATTATTTATATTGTTTTACCAAAATAAATAATTTTGTTATGTAATTAAATAAATTACATAAATTATATGATATAAAATGCATCAAATTCTGATTATTGAAACAACTATGATTATCAATAATATCACCAATTGGTTTTGGTATCATATATAATATAATTTAAATAAAAACAATGAAATGTAGTACTTGTAGTAATAATTTCTTAGTAACTACAATTTAACGACTTTTTTTGTTTTGTACCTCTGATTTCTTTATAAGTGACATAATATTTTCTACAAAATTTGACTATGAATAAGATTTATTTAATGTATTCATAGTCAAATTTTGTAGAAAATAGAACTACAATTTAATTTTAAAATATTTCTAATTTTATCAGTTACAATTTAATAATTCATGTTTCTCGGGAGAAAATTGATAAAAAAATTGATAAATACAACCAATGAAATACGACAAAGTCATTCTTAATTAACGAGTAAAAAATGAAGTAACAAAAATAAAGTTAAAATAAATAAGCATATTTTTATAGCCGTCGGAAATAAAGAAAAAGAATTAACAGGGAAATATAGAGTTACACATTTCGAAAAGTGTCAGAGAAAATAAAATAAGGGAAAAGACTGAAGAGAATGTAGGAAAGAAAGAAATCCAAATTAAAGTAAATATCACTAAGTACCATTAGATATCAGACTAAAATTGAAAAGAAGTCGATAAATTTGAATACGAAATGGTCGGAAAAAAGGTGTTAAATTGAAAAGCAATTTAAACCATTTATTAAAGTTATTTGTGCCAAGTCCCAGAACGCAACTAAATCAATTATACCGGTTGTCGAAACCAGAAGTAGTAACTAGAACCTAGTTACTAGGTGGTCATATTTTCCAAGTTTATTGAAGACGTGCAATTCCTCCCGTAATGTTGCATTAAGTATCCAATGTCATTGATGTAATATCGAATCAGTTTTGTGCAGTAAATTGGTAATCAACTGTGCTGATTAATAAAAGTTTTCATTATCTGATATTTTCATTATTATTTTAAACAAAAGTATGCTTTGAAATCCTATCAATAATTGTTTATTTCACTTATCACCGACAACTTCAACAAAGAGTATTTTCGGTTTATTCAAACTTTTGTACTAAAAATATGTTGTATTTGAGTGACTCCTCATTTAACCGTATTTGTTTTTTAAATATTTTTTTTTTCAACATTTAATAGGAAATTTATAATTATAATATTTTTTGCTATTTATTTCTGAAATGAATTATTTTTTGTTACTTTAAAGTTTTTATTAACATTACATAACCCATATTACTGGTCATAGCATGGCTACCCGTGGGGAGCCTGAGAGAGTCCAACAAATATATCAGTTTGGAATAATTAATTAAAAAATTATTTCTGTTTGGGCCGGGCAATAAATAGAATATATTAACTTTTATTTTTTAAAAAAAATATAAACAAACCCAAAATAAAAACGGTGAATAATAAAAAAATTTAGTAAAATGAAAAAAATGAAATTAATTAGTCTTTTTTGGAAATAAAAATTTAATAAACATGGTTGGCATGCTCTTTACATATGTTATAAGTAAATTCTATACATCTATATTCTGACACACGATTCCTTTTCTTTGGCTTTCAAAACCTTCCAAACCTTTTTATATCAATATTTTTGGAGATCAATTGAACTTGTAATGGCTTTTTCAAAATCCTTACAAAATCTACAAATGTGTTTTCTAAGCTTCCTAAGTAGGTTTGTTATTTATGAGTTATTTTATATATGTTTTCAAGTTAATTCGAAAACTTTGTATTCCTGGCACCTGACTAAGTAGTGCATACTTTATCTAGACCGTCTACACTGAATTTTGCTTTATTGAAACGTTTTATGATTCCTGACTTCCGTTTTTCGTTTGTTGAAGGATCTACGCCTGAGTCGTATTGCATAATGAAAAATGAAACAACATTTTTGTCAGTTTTTAAAATGTAAGAAACAAATATCAGATTCATTTTAAGACGATCTTTGATGTAAATGCTTTTCAACGACGGATTATTTTTTATCAGAGTTCCTACAGGTCATTGTTAAACTAATTGTCACTTGTAATGTTTTGCTTGTACCTTTGTGCACATGCCCTTTTTAACCCAAGAAATAGAACTGTTTTCGCCTATTAAAACTATTTCTACATAAATTTCAAAGATTGTTGAATCAACTAAGCATATGATTTTATTCCATAAATTGATGGCTTGCTTGGTATATAGTGAAAAAAGAAACATTTCCTTTTATATGAATGCGGCATTTGTCAATTTTAGTGTATTCTTATTATGACAATAGGCGCAAGTTTTTCCATTGCATTTCTTTTGTTTCGGTTTACTTGTCATCAAAGCGTAACCATTGAATATGAAAATGAAATTTGTTACGTGACATGGCCAGTTCATTATTATTTAGTCTAAAAAACAAAAAAAAACATCAATTTATTTAAACAATACGCTTTGTGAATTGGAAAACCTTATCCAAGCAAACATAAGCATTTAATCTTAGGGCTCATTTATAAATATATTGTCAAGTTTAGGTCAGAGACTCAATAACATTGTCTTTTTTACAATAAATGTTATGTCATTTTCATGCTTGATAATAATCTGGAGGCGTGATGTTACTGCAACCTTTATACATTTATGGGCCAATCTCACTAGAACTTAAACCTACATTCTTTAGCATTTTATCATTTGTTTAGTGCTAGGTTCTAAGTCCTTCAAACACTGAGGTATTCAGATGTGTTATTCTTCCTATTCTTTTTCTGAATTTCTTAACTGTTTCTTCCTATTTTTGGAAGTTGTTACCTCAGATTTTCTTGAAATTATCTTCTGTCTCGAACGGCACTTTTATATCGATGAATGGATGTTGTTGTCTTTTGTATTTTTCATCAAGAGATATGATTATAAATTGGTATGAATTCCAGTAAGTGTCTATTCAACATATAATATAATGCGAGACTACGTTTGATACTCTTTCATCTTTACCTGACCTGGCAATGATTGAAGATATTTTCCCATGTTTCATGATCTCTTTTACTCTTTTTTCATTTTGGTTTTTCAGTCAGAACGGATTGTAATTTCAATTAATGTAAATTTGATCTTGCTTTCATTAGGAATTAATGCTGGAAATATATTTTGAAGTGAGTCTTATATTTTCAATAAATTCGTCGAAGTGTCCCCCAAAGTCATATTTTGACATACTAGTGACCCTTCCTCCGTTAATATTAATATGATATTAATTCAAAATATTTTACTCATTCTCTGTGTTGATTTGCGATATTTTCCAAATTTACTTTGACCCCGACGATTATTTTCGATCTTCAACCATTCCAATGGTTTCTTCGTCTTTGGCTTTGCAACTTTTTTGAAACAAAACTTTCTCATTTTGAGAAAGTGTGTCACTGATTGTAATAAATATTCACCTATGAAAGGCAATAACCCAAATCCTCTATGATCACAGTGATTATAAAAATATGCGTTACAGACATTTTTAAATTTGTCCCCTTTTCATTTTTTGATAGGTTTCTTGAAGATTTGGACGGTAAAAAATTTTGTATGCATATAATTATTGGCTTATATTTTTACCGTAACTTTCAACTCATCATTCATTACTTCATTTATTCTGTGAATGTCTTCGGTTTCAAATTCGACTACTGTACATTTTCTTTACTGATGATCGAAATAAATTCATCGTAAAGTTTTATTCTGTTTTCCAAGGTTTTTATTGCAATTGAAAATAGTCACATTTATAGGTCTAAATTCTTACTAATTCATTTTGACTTTTATTAAAATTTATATTTTGTTATTTAGTTGTACAAAAAAGTCATTTATAAATTTTCGATATTTTTTTATGTTTCTTTCCATCTAACAATCTTTATTATCTTAAACTTCATTAATTTAAATTCTTCATGAATATTTAAACAATTAACAGTCAATATGTGATGGTTTATAATTTTACTGGGTAATTAAAACAAAATAATTAATTTTTGCTAATCTTAATTTTTATAAAAGTTTAATTAAAAATAAATTGAGAAAATATTTAGAACACTTCAAACAAATTACTACTATAAACATATAAAAATTGAAATGTTAGAGTTGCATGATTAAAAATTATTAATTATATCATTAATTAATTACCATTCAATTCAATGTGATTTTTCTTTTCAATTTCTGCAATTCTTTTAAATCAAAAACGTATAATAGGCAATTTATCATTCCTATAATTTGGCTGCGGTAATATAAAGAAATTTACTCTAAATATAACATAATATTCGGATTTAATCCATTTTCCATTTTAATTGATGCCCAACTTCAACTGATTTATTTAGATCCTTCCTAGACTAATTGCGATAATGACAGTCCGATTTTCATTATTTGTTTTGTTGAATATTTACCATTAATTGCAAATGTTATAAATTATTCATACTTTTATTTTTATTTTTTATAAATTTTTATTTTATTTCTGTTTTTTAATAATTACACATTTCTTATTAAAATTTAGCAAAAAATAATATTTTTGTGAAAAATTAAAAAAAAATCTTTATCCAGGCAATTTTATTTCTCATTTTGCATTGATCACAATTGTGAAAAAGATTTTGGAAGTTTTGTAAATATGAATTTGTTTTATTAACATATATAATTAAAGATATTTGTTACTAAAATACAACTTTTGAGGTTCTTATAGAGATATATTAACAAAAATAAATTTTTTTATTAAATAAAAAGAATATATTATTTTGCAATATAAAGTCTATAATTTTCGACGACTAACCTTGGCACGTAGAAAGATTTTGTGTTTTTAAGTTATATTAAAAAAGTATTTTAATAAAAGCTGCATTCAATAATTTTATATTTAAAAAAAATATAAATATAATTATTTTTCGATATAAATTAGAAATTATCGAAATATATAAGAATATGCGTAATATTCATGTTACATTTATAAATTTAAAATTGTTTCTTTAAAAAATTACATTTTATTAGAGAACAATAAAAGGCATAGAACGATTGTTTTTAGCTTAAAAATAGTTATTTTGTTCCTCTGTTAATTTTTTATTCTTTTTAGCATTATAAGAGTCGCTATTACCCAAACCACTTTAAATTGGTGTATGGCGTGCAAAATCTGGCACGCGTGCCATATGTTGCCGACCCCTGATCTAAACTAACTTTTCTTCTAAAATCTCTTATTTAGGTTTTGTATTCTTTTTCAAAGGATAAAGAATGTTTGATGTTAAATTCAACAAAATTTTCTCACATTTCTTTCTAAAATAATACAAAATTATAGATACACTTATTATTTTAATTATATTATTGTTTTAATTATAAATATTATTCAAAGATAATTACTAATTATTCCAAATTGTTTTTGTGGTTCTTGACAATATCTGAAAAAATATATTAAAAAAACAGAAAAAATAATCAAAATATTAAAATTTAAGTTTCAATTAAAATTTATAATAATAAATGTAAGATAATATTTGTTTAAATCAAACTTTAAATTTTAATTTCTATGGCATTCAATTATTATTAATTAAAGTTTTGAAAGATTATTCTGCATAAATAAATAATCGAAAATAATAATTTATTTTTTATAAGGAAATATGTTATTACTTTTTTCTTAATGAAAAATCGATTATCTCACGTTCTTCATTTTACAAAAAAAATGGATGAAAAGACTATTGAATATTTTTGTAATTTGCATCAAAAATTTCGATTATAATTAATTATAAATGAAATTTGGCTAGATTTTGGGAATGATTATTTTAAAAGTTTAATATATTTGTTTTTAATTATTAAAACAATACACTATGATACAATACTCTAAATATGGTTGATATTATCAGCATTAAAATAGGATAAAACATATTAGAAAAAAATAAAATCTTTTAAAATAGAAATAATAAGTAATAATAAATCATGAAAAAAGATTTCTATATATATCTAAGGATTATATGACAGTATGAATACATATTCGTATTATAATAAAATTATTATTAAAATAATTATTTGTCATTAATTTTTTCAACATTATGAAGGTATACATGTCTTTAATACAGGAAATAAATTTTAAAATATTAAGGTCTTGGTATGGAAACAAGGTTCATTTATAGGTCTGGCAATGTCCAGGGCTGATGTTTTCATTTTCCTTAATTAATGAGAAACAAGAGCAATTCTAGTTATAAACACGATTTATGTTACCAATAATAATTAGTATTTCAGAGTTTGGCTTCAGTTTTTAGACATCGTTTTTAGAGTAAGTAATAAAAAATCTATTTCGTTATAACTTTTTTAGAAACTTTATAGGGTATAGTTGTATCTAGATTGTCACTGAACTGATTTGCCTACGGTCGATTTTTACTATAACTACTTTTGATTGACATAACTTTTAATTCATTTTCTTTCTGATACACTTTATTTTTAAATATTCTTCTAAAATCACAGGTGTTAAAATGTTATTTAATTAATTAATTAACGTAATTAATTAAATTAATTCATATTTTTAACAACTTAATAAATAACAATTTCATTTAAGAATGTGTAAGTATAGGTTGTTATTGGATGTGTTTTGTTGAATTCTTTATTTGTGCAATAGTACATTGAAAGACTTTCTTCAGAAGTTTTTGTTTTAATAATATAAGAGAATATCATTATTTTCTGAATTAATAAAATTTAGTTGTAATTTTACTTTTCCTATGGACACAATACTAAGCAATTTAGCTAAAAGACATAATCTGTATTGATTATAAATGAATCATACATATTTACATTTATTTTCATCTGTTTTTTCTGTTGTCCACCATAATAACAACATGAATAAACAAATAAACTTTGCTCAACCATTTTATAAGTCTTATTGACAGGTTATTGATTGGCTCATTTATAGTTTTATATTTAACAAATGATTTATTAGGATAATGCTTTACACAAATCTGGTTTTATGAAATCTAGTTAGTTATGCTTTATAAATGTTTGGTAGAAACTGTTTCTCTGACTCCATGTGCTCCTTGAAATATTCACAAACAACTTAACACGAAAGTTTTTATTGATTACCTATTTAACAGGCAGGGATCCTAATGAGAAGTCGCCTCAGGTTTTCTAAATTCTTTTACACAATATAAATCTCCAAAATAAAGCTTTGTACAAGTCTGCTTGATTATCTAAGCTAAATTCAATATTTGGATAATTAGTTCCCGACACAATAAAATTTATTTTTTTAGAATTTCTACTTAATCTAATAATTGAATTAATTAATTAATTTGTATTTTCTTTAATAGTGTTTCCTAGGGTTTTAAATTAATTTTATATTAGTATTTTCGTGCTTGTCTTTTTAATTGGCTTCAGAGTATAACCATTTCCTCCGGAAAATATTGATTTTAATTTAAATCTAATTATTTTATTTTAATAATTTAATTTTTTTATTTTCCATTTTTCCAAACCTTATAAGTAATATAAAACATTCAAAATAAATATTTGAAACAGGTTTTTATAAAAATTATGTAAAATATATGTATTATTAGAATTTAGAAAATGATACTGAAAAATGATATTTAACTTTCATTTTACATACACATGAACAACATAGTATTTACATGGTAAAACAAAATATATCAGTTTTAAATTCGAAACTTTTGCTAAAAGTTAATTATATTTTCCGAAGTGTACAATGGATCTTCACTGTCACTGCTAACTGTTAATTTCACCTTTTCTGATGCAATATTTCTAAATCTTTTTTGTTACCTACATCAGTACTATTAATGCGAATTAAGTGTAATTCTATAAACTAAATCATAAATGCTGTCAAGCAACATTTTTTTTAAAATTTTTTGTTTGTTGTTAACCACAAAACCAACTGCTATATGAGTATCTTAACACGTTAACTACCATGTTGACTAATTCCGATGTATTAACTACGAGTTATCTCGTATTTGGCAGTCAATGTGTTAAGCCTAATTTAAAAGAAATTTTACCATTTTTACAAAATTTTTGAAGCACAGTTTTAAACTTCCTAGAACATTACTTTAACCGATTATCTAAATTATTATTTTAATATTAATTACATTAATTAATCATCTTTGTCACAGTAAAATGTAGTTTAAACTGATATTGCTCAAGTTTTCATTGGCTTTTCATTGACTAATCAAAACCAATCAATATAATTTAGTCAGTTTGATTTATTACCATTAAACATCCAAATCACTACAATCTGTTTTTGAAAAAATTATTCTACCAACAAAAAGAGACTGAAAATTTGACGATCATTCTATTTTAATAAATTATTGTTGAACCATCGTAATCCATTATCTCAATTTATTGGTTAAATGAAGTTATTAAAAATAACAATATTTCGAGAATTTTTATTTAACAAACAAAAACCAAGTTCAAAATTTTAAATACAATAAAAATTTTAAAAAATAAAAAATAAACGTTTTACAAAATAAAGAAATTTTAATTTTACTCTTAATATATATACCCATTACTCCATGATGAAGTAATTTATTTTGATAAACTTTTGTAAGTTAATCTTATTTTTCATGTACAAATTATTATAATTTTTCTATTTAATATTTTTATTTTCAACATTTTATAAATATCGAATTAGTACTCTCCATAAACATACTAAATTGACAAACTTGATAAAGTCTATATCAAAATTTGGTTGCTATCTTTATGAACTCGTTGATCAATTTGCATCAACGAACAATAAATGAATTTTATTGTAATATACGCTAATGCTTTTTAATTGCTTTTTAATTTTAAAATTTTAAAATTTAAATACACTGCAAGATGTGAATGATTGAATACCATGTAAAAAACTCATTTCCAATTGTATATTCTTGAATTATTTTATGTGTATTGTTAAATTTTGAATTTCTTGGAATAATCTTATTTTTTATTTTGGCTTTAATTTACCCCACGTGTAAAGGCTATTGTTTCACACAGAAAGTCACTAAAATAAAATAAAATAGCTATGTAAATAATAAGACAAAAGTTTGAAGGATTACGAAAGGAAGTTTTGAGTTATTAAAATTTATATATTTTTGTCCAAGAAAAATTGATCCAAAGGATGATGCTTAATCTAAAAAAGGTATTTTAACTTTGAAATATCCGATTGAACACAGTATTATGACAAATTGTGATGACGTGGGAAATATCTGACACCACTCATTTTTCAATGAGCTTTGAGTAATACAAGAAGTTTTTTTTAATGAAGCATCATTGAATCTTAAGGCTAAACGTGAATATATTTCAAATTATGATTGAGACAATCTATTGATCTATTTATGATGCAATTCAAACGAATATCGTTATGAAGGTTATGTGTTGTACCATAATATTTGTATAACTGAATTGTTTTGAAGAGATTTGACGTATTATTTGATTAATATCCTAACAGATCGAGGTTACAATTTTAAAACTACAACTAAAAGAAAATATTCAAAGATATGAAAATTAATTTTGTTTCTATTATCAGAATGACAATAAATGAAATATTCATTTTTCTATATAAACTTATTTTGGACAAAATCAGTAAAATATTTTGTTTTTTTGGTCAATTTTGATCTGGTTTTGTTTTTATATATTTTAGATTTTGTGAATAAATAAATATAAACCAACACAAATTTATTTTATTATGTAAATCAATATCATGATGTAATATGTGTATAAAATCTTTTTTCTTTTCATCTTAGATATGTTTATACCTAAATTTCATTTATATTAATTTATTTTCAGACTATAGATCAATATTAGTATTTATTTATCAAGAATTTTCAGAAGTGTAATTTCAATTATTTTGTTTAAATGCAAATAAGGATAAAAGAAAATGTATTGTAATCGAGTAATTTCATTATTACATGTAATTATTACATGTGAAATAAATCATGAATGAAATACTAAAATTTTAAAACAAAATTTTTAAAAAAAATAGACTTAATTGTATTAATGATGTTTACAATTTTGCATAAAAATGAAATAAATTTCATTTCCAACATTAATTCTATATAATTATTGATTAAATAGAAAAATTAAAATAAACAGATCAATAGAATAAACATTTATTCAGAAGATTTCTTTGCTGTTTTTGACATGCGATTTAAAAAATAAAATTTATTTTCATTTAATTTATATTTGAACACAAATCAAATTTTCATTTAAAAATCTAAAACATGTTTCTTAATTTATTTTTATTTTTTTTTCTTTAGTTCATTAATTTTATTTAAACTTTACAATTAGTTTGTCATTATAATTTACTATTATAAAATATATAAACACCATCAAAAAATAACGGAAGTCATATATATTAAATAAACATTAGAATGATTTAATTACAAAAATGCGACAATTAAACACATGTTTTCTGATATATTTCGAAGGTTCAGTGTCATCATCAGATAAAAATCCAATAATATGGATTTAAATTTATATATTCAAAAATATTATTACTTTTTCTATATTTTGAAATCCCTTTTATTTAACAATTTTAAACTATTTATATTAACATTTAACTATATATTTTTTATAAAATAAATTTATAACATAAAAAGTTTTAAATTAATATTAAAAATTACAATTTCGAAAACAAAAAACAATTTTATTTATCCGAATTTTACTAATCAAATTATTTTAAAATTTTCAAAACATTTCTACTCATTATTTTCCACAATGATCTTTGAGTTCAATAACCTTATCAACAACGCTTCACATATATCACGTTCTCAATGATTATTTCAAAACTTTAATAGAACTTTAAAATCAGACATGCCGATTTTACTCATACATAATATTGGTTTATCCCTTCAATCGACTATGCTAAAGAACTCAAGTAAAAAGATGTCGGAAAGTCTCTCCAATGTAAGTGACATTACATTTATTTCATCTAAATTGTTAAACAAAAGCTGAAAACAATCCATCCGGAATTTTTGACTTAGTAATGTGCATATTGTGTACCATACACGAATTAGATACGATCTTATAATCTAAATTGCCCAACTACTATAATAAAAAGATTGTTGACAAATTGATTAATCATATTAGAGTATAATTTGACTAATTGAAGTATTAAGAAGGTTTTACAAATTATAAGAGGAAGATAAGTAAGCAGTTGGAAAATTTAGATCATAAGAGTGTTTCTAATTTGTGTAAGGCACGCAATGCGTTCATTAAAAAGTCAAAAACTGCGGTTGGATTGTGTTATGATCTTGTTTATCAACTTACATATGATCTGTGTAATGCCACATAAGTTAAACAGACTTCCAGTCATCTCTTTAATCGAGCACTTGAGCATATTTGATTGAATATTCGATCAATATTAATGAGTACAGTAGAAACTGTATAAGTAATATAAGCATGTTTGGTTTTAAAGTTTTATTTAAAGGTTTTAATAAACTATTTGAAACCTGTTATATGTGAAGCATTGTTGGACTCGAAGATTATTGTGAAAAATGATAGAGTTTTTGAACGGTAAATCTATGATATCAAGAAATAATTTTAATTTTTAATATGAAATAAATTAAAACATAAATTTGAGAAAATTATGTAAGAATGCAGAAACAATATTATTCTTATTCTTATAGTATCATAAACTTTATTTTACTTTAGGAAAAACATGACTATATAAATAAAGTTTCTGAAATCAACGATCGAGAAGGTAATGAAACTTTTAATTTAGTTAATTAATTTTTATCAATTTCAGAAGTTGATCCAGTTTATAATTTGCTGAAAAATGCCGCATCCAAAAGCTAAAAAGACGCAGACAATTTAATTGAGATTCACAGTTAGTAATGAAATAATTAGAATTTATAATTACAATATTTAGAATTGGAAATTTATTTAAAATTAAAACAAATAATATTAATTGATTAAAAATTTTTTTTAATTATTTATTGATTTTTTTTAATGTATTTTTTGAGTTAGTAAAACCTTTTACGTAAACTTATTGTTAGCTTTAACACTTATAAGTTATTATTATTTACTTGATAATTTACATATAGAGTCGAATTAAAACATTGGAGTGCTTAATTATTAGATTTTTAGATTTAATTGTGATTTTTAAATATTAAGAGGGAAAAACTGTAATTCGAAAATAATTAGTTGCAATCAATTCCACTTAAGTTTTTTTAATCAAAGTGTAAAATTTCTCCTTAGTAAGTAGATTTAAAGTATTTCTGACATTTACATGGAAAATTATTAAAATAAATTAATTGTTTAAAAGGGTTTTCATTACAGGTAACCACCGTTCACCGCGACCCCGGCAAGTGCGAATTCGTTATAACTCGACTGACAATTTAAAAAAATATTTTTCAGACACTGGCCTATTCCAGTCAGAAATTTGACTGTAAAAACTATTGAAAAGGCCCTTTCTCTTCACAATCAATGCATGAAGTTGTTAGAAGAGAACCATGAAGATTACGAACGAGTAAATGCTGTTAAACGTGGCTGTAATGTATTGCTTTATGGTTATCGGCAAATTTTGCTCAATAAACGTAGAGAAGCATAACAAGGGGATATAGATTACTTTATACAACGTCGAGAAAAATGAATAAATTATTAATTTGTCCATTGTATTTTTTTTAATTCTTAATGTTATTTTCAATGTTTATTTAATTATTTATATTTTTTCTATACTTAATGTTATTACCATTTACCAGAGCGAATTTTTATATTTTTCCTATAGTTAATATATATTTTTTTATTCCTAATGTTATTTTCAATGTTTATTTAATTTTTTATTCTTAATGCTATTTGCCTTATTATTATTCTAATGTTTATTTAATAAATATAAAGTTTTTCGAGTCTTTAAAAGTTTTTTTTCAAAAATCACTCGTTGATCGCGATATTTCGCTTAACGTGATCATGTCCAGAACGTATCCTCAGCACTGAACCGGGGTTACATGTACTTCGAAAAAAATAACTTTAATTTTCAGAGAAAAGAAACTAAGATGATTTATTATAGAGTATTATAAGAAATTAAAATTTACATTTATTATAAATTTTGAGAATTTAAAATGTCTTTAAATTATTTCACTCCTATTTTATTTTACAGAGAATGTGAAAGAAAATATTGCTATTGATCTTAAAATGAAAGTTATAATTAATTATTAAAAGAAATTTGAAAAACAATGAAAGTAAAATTGTCTTTTGTAAAGTTATTTTTAATTTTCTAATAAAAGTTTATTTTCCGATCATAAAATAATGAGTCTTAAAAAATAATATTAACACTTATTCACATTAGTCTAAAATCTTAATAATTTTTTTTATTTATTTTGAGCAGCTGTACTCAGTATGAATATATTTAATATTTTTTATTAATATTTTTCAATTAATTTCCCAAATTTTATTGCACTGTGATTATTTGAAAATTAATAAATATTGATTTTGTTTAAATATATTTAATTAATATTGTTGGTTTGTAATATTTGCGTTTTGTTGAGTATTTATTTGATTTCTTTTTTTTAATTTTCCCTGAAATCTCAAATTATAATGATGAATCTTGATAAGTGGCCATAAAATAGTAAAAGTATCTGAATGTAAATAGTGAAAGATGATATTAAAAAGAAATTATAGGTAAAAATATTAATTTATCACGATTAAGTAAAATATTACATTTACATGTAATTGAAATATCTATTTCACAAACCAGATAACTAAACTAATGTCAAGTATTTTTATTTTATGAAAATTATTATTGAGCAATATAATTATTGAAAACGCCAGCTGTATATTCACATTAACAAAATCTAAATGAAAATAGGAAAACCTAAACAAATTAATCAATAATAATCGTATTTTATAATACGAATTAAATACGATTATTATTGATTAATTTCTTTAGGTTTTTCTATTTTCATTTAGATTTTGTTAATGTGATTTCTTGGCTGAAGAAGACTGATAAACTGTTGAAATATATAGTGAGATTTTATTTTATAGAATAAACAGTTTGAATTTTTTCATTATTAAAATCTTGCCTTCTTTCTTTGATTATATATATAATTATTATTTTGTATATAACTAGGTTTCACAAACAAGGATTTCGTTTTTTCTTCAAGATATAATTAAACTTTTTGAAAGAAAGAAAATATTTTATATTATAGATTTTGAGATAATAATAGGAAAAAATATATCTCGGTGAATGATTAGAAATTATTCAGAATTATCATCAAAGAGCAACTTTAACAAAGCAACATTATATTTACAACCTTTTCACAGTATTAAGGACCCTCAATCAGCTATAATCATTTTACAGTTATTTTCTTTTAAAATATATAAATATATTACAATGTTTGTTTTATTTAAAATTGACAGTCGAATAGAAAATACATAATTCAAATTCTATCAAATTACTAATTAAACTTGTTTTGATTAATGATCAGTCTAAAATTTCTACAAAGACAAAGAAAAAAATTTCATCAACTTTCGCGACTTTTGATGATTATATCGCATTAAATCAACGGGAAATAACATAAAATTAAAAGAATTAAAAATGTTATTATTCGAGTATTAACCATTGTTAACAATTGGAATAAAATTAATATTTAATCAATACAATTACATAATACTGTCAAAATTATAGTTGGGAAATCAACGGTTGGTTATGATATTTGTGTTTGAATGTCAGTATGTTTGTGTATTCAGTATCAATAATTAGAAAACCAATAAGCTCCATTAATGATGTTACGCAACGAAAAGCTGTAAAAGAGTGTGTTTGGAGATTTTTTGTAAAAATAAATATTGTGCGCTTATGGTTCTTTTTAACATGGCGATCACGCCAGAACTTCAGAATTTTATCAAACTACCAAGTCGATTGGAACCAAACGGAAATTTGACATTATTTGTTTTTGAGTTTAAAAAGTTTTTCGAAATAACTCAACAAACTAAGGAATTTCAAGTAACGATAACAAACGTCTTTTAGCTCGTGGGATTGATTTCAAAATAGGAAGAGATCTAGTAGGACTATCTTGGATACGAAGGTCGTCTGCGAGTAAAAAAATTTAGCCATAGATTTTGATGCCACGTTACGGCATAGACTATGAAATGAGGGTGCACTGAATTTTTTTGAAAAATAAGGAAACTTGTTGGCAATATTCTGTGGCACAAGTTAACAAAGCCTCCGTTGAAATGTTTATAATACATTTAGAAACAAAGAAAGAATTAAAATTGAGAGAAGTTAAGACAATGGAAAAAGCTAAATACTTCACTATCAGAATGAACCAGATTACAGAAAGAACTATTCAGTGACCAATCGTTAGACTCACTATACTAAAAAAAAATTCAAATACAAAGATGGTATGAAAGCCACAACAAATTTCGATTTGAAAGCCCAGACTAGATTTTTAATACACAAAATCATACAGGTAATTCAAATTTTAAGAAATCAAGAAGTTGAGACAGATAGTTTCGAGTCTAAAATTTTCAGAGTATCGGAAAGATTTTGAATGACTGTCAATGTGTAATTTAGAATATAGTTTGACTGATATTAATAATAAAATGGATAAAATTATGAATTTTGATATTTCTAATAATAAAGTAGTTAATAAAAGTAAAAATTGAATTGGAAGGTCATTCGAACATTATTTATAAAAGATGAATGGAAGACTTTGTGTAGGTATTTTGATAGAAAGAAATTAAGATAGTGTTTCCTACATAGTACTTTGAAGAAGGCATAATTGCATAGTTCTCTATTCTGAAAATCTTAAATTTGAATTATAAAAATTTATTAAGTTTATTATAAGAACATTTTTTGAGTTTCACCACTGATTTTTTTTCACGTTCAAATGATTATAGATTTACATTAAAAAATCTGACTATTAATCAGTTTATATATCAATGTTTTTTGATAATTACGAACAAAGCCGGATTATCCATTGTGTCAACTGTGCCTTGGTACAGGGCTTCGGCCCCGAAAATGTAAAGAAAATAAAAATAAAATTCGTATTTCCGATTTCCCTTATCTGACTCTATATGTGAATTTTTTATTTAAAAAAATAAATACGTCATGACAGCATCACCAGTTGTTATTAGCAAGCGAAAATATTAATTAATCAAATAAATAAAAAAAATTATTTAAAAATATTTAACGATCAATCGGAAATAAAAAATGTCAGACAAACGTTTTTATCTAAGTGTAGCGCTCAAACGTAAGAGAAAAGTTGAAAAGAAAGAAAAATAATTAGTTGACAGTGATAACATGAATTTGTTTAAATTGGGATTTACAACGAACACTGTTAACTATTAATCGGAATCGGATATGAAAATATCAGAAACTGACTTGCGTCGTTCAGATTCTCAAAAGTTAAGCTTATCGGTGATAAATTGTTAAAAATTATTGCAAAAGAAATTAAGGAGCAAAAATATTATTCTGTTTCTGTTGATTATACTTCAGATCTTAGTCACGTCGGTCAACTGGCTGTTATCATACGCTATGTTGAAAAATCATTACATCAAGCTAAGGAGAGGTTTTTGAAGTTTCTGCCTTTGGAAAGACGTATTAGAGAAACACTAAAAATACCTTGTTAGGTTTTTTGAACAAAATCTGTGTAGATATATCAAATTGTCTTGGACAGTCATATGACAACGCAGCAAATATGTCAGGGAGATACTATGGCAGCAAGCTAAAATTAAGGTAAAAAAATCCATTAGCACACTTCATACCATCTGCTGCTCATTCCCTAAATTGAGTTGGAACTTCAGCTGTTGAATGTTGTGTAGACACTGTTAATTTTTTTAGCACATTTACATCTAAATGGGCAGTTATAAAACGTTGTTTGGGATACAAAAATTTACTTTTAAAATTTCTCTCCCAAACTAGATGGTCAGTTAATACATGTCTTGCTGGTGATGATCAAAAACTAGAAACACGACGAGAAGCAAATGATCTTTTATGACATTTGTCATTTTTATAAAATCGATGTTTCTAATTGAAATGTATAACATTTTTTTTGAGAACATTAATAAAACCAAACATTGAACTTGGTACAGTATTGCAGTTATTAAAAACATTGCAGAAGTATATTTGTTTGCAAATACAAAATTTTGAAAAATTTGAAACACGAGCTAAAATTAAAGCTCCGGAAACTAGATACAGAAACGAAGATAAACGTAAGAAAATACGTAAAAAATTTGAAGAAGCAAATCTAGAAATTAGAGAAAAATTCCGCATGAAACATATTTGTATATAATTGATTAATTGTCAGTTGAATTGGACAGTCGAATAAAAACTTATGATTCGGTGTACAACTTATTTGGTGTTCTAACAGAATTTTGGAAACTTTCAATAAATGATGTGACTGTTCGAGCTGATTTACTCTAATAACGGTATCCAAATGATTTAGAAAGTAATTTTTCAGAATAGCTACAGCATTTTAGACTCTTTATTCAGAATTTCCTTAAAAGTAAACATAAAGAAGAAAATCAGTTCACAGGTTGTATAGCTTATTATTTGACATGAATCTTGTCAGTTCATTTCCAAACATCGAAGTTGCATTTAGGATGGTTGAAATGCTAGTAGAGAGGACATTCTCGAAATTCAAGCTCATTAAAAATGAACTTAGAACATGCATGCTGCAAGTACGGTTAAACAACTTGTCTTTAATGTCAATTGAAAGTGAACTCCTACAAAAGTTGATTTTGAGGACGTTATCAATGATGTCATTTTAGCAAAGCTTAATTAATTAACAGTATATAAGTTTTAAATCACGAATATCAATAAGTATGGTCATTGTGATGAAGACGTTATAAGACTAAAACCGAAGAAGCAATTGAATTTAATAAATAATTTATTTTTTAGTTAATTTATTTAATCAATGATCAATCATTCTAAATAAATATTTTTCTTATTTCTTTGATCGTTATACATTTATTCAGATTATTCTATTGATCTCAAATTAGACTAAATACTTATAAGAAAGACTCTTTAATATGTAGTTTTCAGAGGTTTAATTTTTTACATAAAATTATGCCTTGCAAAAGGGTCATCGGATTGTTTTCGACACAGCCGCACAGGGCACCCTAAATGTTCAATCCGGCAATGATTACAAATTTTCGACACACCCTTTTATTTTATTAAATTTAAATAAAATAAAATAAAATGCATTAGTTAAGAAAGTTTAAATATTTTGACATTAATAAATTAACCGGGAACACCAATAAAATATATCGTTTAATTGAATCTATCGATAGACTGCTATCAAAATGTAATTAAATTCGATTTCTAGATGGAAATTCAATTTTAATTGATTTGTTTGAATGATTGCTTTTGTTTAACTGAACCATTTATTTATTTAATGTACAACTATTAATTTAGTGTTTTCTACTCAAAAATTCAATTTAAAAATTTATGTATAATTAAGTTTAACATTAAAATATTTAACAAAATATAATAGTTTTAATAAAATAAAATTATTAATATTATCATTATTATTATTGTTGGATTTGATTTTCTCATTCCTTATTCTCTTGATTCCACTCAAGAAATTCTTTTAATGTTTCATCATTACTTTATAAAAAGAGAGATAATTGTCTTAAATATAATTTATATATTCGTTCCTTTGGTTCATTACTACCATCATCTACAAAAAGTGACTTTTCATAAATAAGATAAGTCCCCAATATTAAGTATCCTTTGGTTAAATGAGTCCCGGCTTGAGCAATAGCAACTTCAAAACATTGCCTAATTTGTTATTTATCAGTTAAATATCCTAACATAAATTGGCAATATTCAAACCATACATCGACACTTCTATAATCTTCAATTGCACGAATGAATAGAGCACGTATGAAATCTTTTTCTGAATTAATAGGCTTTTCATCATTGATCCAATCAATCCACATATCAAGGGACAATGGATAATAAATATGGATAGTTTCTCTTGATTCTCTTGCTTCAATAATCTTTTCTGAATGGTTTAGTGCATTAATTAACTTCCAATGAGAATCATAATCAAGAGGATTTTTAAAAACATTTTCTTTATACATATCAATTTTCATAATTTCCGTGAAAAATCTTCTGATTCCGAATCACTACTAGATAAATCATTATCGATCATATGAAACATTTTTAAAATTTGTTTTCTTTATAAGATAAATTTGTTTTATTGTTAGCAATTTAATTTATTAAAAATAATTCAAACTACAAATCCTCCAACCTTGACCACAATTCAAACCAAATTTTAAATTTATAATTCCACCAAAAAAAATAATACACACTAACTCGAATAAACAACATACAAACTAAAAAGTAAATTTTACTTAAAAAAATGATTTTTTATTTCAAGATTCAACTATTATTGTTATTATTATTATTATTATTATTATTATTATTTTATTATTATTATTTATTATTATTATTATTATTATTATTATTATTATTATTTTTTATTATTATTATATTTATTATTATTTATTTATTTATGATTATTTCTATAACATACTTTACTTATTTGAAATGTTTGTAAACATTATTTTTGCCAAAAACACAAGCCGGCAAAAGCCGCCGCGGATAATATAAAAGTATTACATTATTGGAACAAATATATCATTCATCTCATTAAAATGCATTTTGCGGTTTAAATTTGAAACTATTTTAATGAATTTTATGTTGACACTAAAATTGTATTTTTGTTCTTCTTTTCGTTACATTTGTTTCATTAGTTTTGAATGCATACATATTATTTTATTTGAATAACTCTCATTTATGTACATTTACATATTGTTTTTATCGTTAAAAACATTTATAATATCATGGAATGATTTTCCAATAACCCACCGAAAAAAATGTAAAACGTATTTGATCCTCCATCTAAAGCATTTGCCTTCCAATAACCAAGAAGTGTATTAAATGTCACCGAATTTGTTGATTTAAAAAATATTTCTATGATTTTTTTTGAAAGATTTCAAGCAGTGGGATTAATTTCATTAAACGTTGACTGTTTTCTAATCACTGTCATGAACCACATGAGAAAATTGTCATTTCTTTACCGAGAGCACTTGATATTCGAAAGTTTAAAAAATAAAAATTAATGTCACTGGAAAAGCTTTTTATGCACTTTTATGTAAAATTAAATTGTGAGAAAAAATACATTTAAAAAGAAATCCAGATTGTAGATTACAGTTGTTAATCTGAAAAAAATAGTATCGGAAAATTTTAGTAATAACTTATGTTTACATTATATGCCATAGAAATGTCAAAATTAATTATCAAACTTTATGAGAATTTTTAATGTCTGTTTAGCGTCTGTCAGATGAATCTTTATGCTTTATTTGATACATTTTAAATCATGTCAGAAAGCATTATTTATAATTATCGAAATATTTTTCTGTCAAAATGAAAATTATTTATTTTGGTTCATTTTACATTTCAAAATTTATTTTAAATAGAATACAATTTTAGTATATTAATATTTATTAACATAATATTTAAATATCTTATTTGAAATTGTATCTATCAATTATTATAATAATTATTATTAATATTCTTCTTATTATTATTGTTAATATTATTATTATTATTATATATTATATAAATTCTTTCTGATGATATTTCGTTTATTTTTATTTTTGTAAAATATCTAATAATTTTTTAATTTAAAGAAAACGCCAAAATAAACTCTTCGTATATTTCGACAGCATAACTGTATTCTTCAGGTACAAAAAAAACAACTAAAAATATTATGAATTAACTTATATTTTAAACAAATTATTTTTTATATTATATTAATTTAATATTTAATAAATAAACACTTAAAAAAATATTTAAATACTTTTAACTAAAATTTTAATTATAATTAACAAAAACTTTCGGCTTGTTCTTTAATAAGTGTTATTGTATTGAAATATTGTGATGAGTGTAATATGAAATATATTTGATCTTTTGTCAAATGAAAATAAAAGAAATATTAAATAAATACAAATTTTCAATTTTTTTAAAATTGAGTTAAAGTTTATTGATTTTTATTTAATTTTAGCCAGTCCAACCACCCAAAGGCATGGAGAACGTCATGGTTTATAAGCAAACTCAAATATTTATGAATTTTGTAAATTCATTATACCAGTATTTCTTTTACTTATTTCAGATCCAATTAAAATTAGAAACAAAAACAAGATTTGTGTATTTGTAGAAATATTATTTTAATTACCGGAGATATGAGAGAATATTTACATGGGTCCTATTTGATGAGATAATAGAATAAATTTTGTTTTCATTAATTTAAGTGAATTCATAATTTGTAAATAAAGATTTATTTCGACTTTAATAAGTTGATGAAAGTGACATCCTTAATGTTACCTTTTTAATTTTAATGCAAAAATATAAATTTTTAATGCAATTATTTCGTCCACATTATAGAAAAATAGTATTAATATGCTTTTAATGAAAGTTTAAATACCTATTATAATAAGGATGATCATGATCATGATATTAATAATAATAATAATAATAATAATAATATAATAATAATAATAAAAAATAATAATAATAATAATAATAATAATAATAATAATAATAATAATAATAATAATAATAATAATAATAATAATGAACTAGAAATATATAAGTTTTAGTTACTAAAATATAGGTTATATGAGTTGGCAATAATAATACGATATGGGACACCGCGTCATTTGTTTTTTTGAATTTGTTTTTATCTTATTTATTGAAAAAATCTTTTGAAGAAGGAAAATTATGGTATTCATATTAAGTAAAATCATTTGAAAAAGAATTTAGTAAAACATTAAATTTCTTGTTATTGTGTTTTGTTTAAAACTAAATATTTATCCTCTGTTGAATAAATTAATTTTAAAATTTACTTGTCTGTTTTACAGAAATAATATTGTAAAAATATAATTAGTTTCTAATTAAATTTAAAAATTATGGAATAAATTGTAAAATCATATTAAACTTTTCCTTTGAATGAATGTTAAATATAATTAATTTTAAATCTTTTTTCTTGTTTAAAATTATATATTATGAAATTTAACATTCAAAATCCTCTTGATTTGATTGTGTAATTATAATAATTATTGTTTTTAAACTTTAATTTTTTAAAATATTTAATAATTTGAAGATTTTTTAATCTTCTTTAATGTACTAAAACGAAACAGTCAAATTAACTTGTGCCTTTTTCTATAACATTCCTGTTTAAAAAACTAAATTAGTAATAAGTGCATTTTAAATATAAAATTACAAATAAATATTAATTTAATGTAATATTCTTTTCCGTTTTTGTTTTTTTTTATTTAGAAATCATAAAGATCTTTTTTTAATTAAGTTTTTTGAACTTCTTTTTATTAAACATTAATTCTACTTAAATGTATCAATTAATTTTTACACCTTACAACAAAGTCATATCGATATTAAACACAGCATATTAAAACAAATTAATTAAAGCATTCAAAACGCAAGTATTCACATCAATTTGTGCATGCGTTCCATATACCTAATATTACATTGTCACTAGACAGATATAAATAAACAGATATAAATATTATTTATTATATAACTAGTGATGGAAGGAGAAAAATATGTTGAAGAATAAAAATATCATTATCTAAATATTTACTTATTATTTATCATTTCATTTTCTTCCATTGTGATCAAAATTTAATTTTCAATCCAACATAAATACATAGAAGGTTTAATACCACCTTATACATAACAAAATAATTTCAATGTTAATATATTTTAGGAATAATAAATTTAAATTGAATGTTATTCATTAAGCGTGTCAGTTATAATCTTTTAAAACAAGTCATGTAAATCTTATTTGATTTGAATAAATACAAGTTTTAATAAAATTTAATATATTTTTAAACCTACTTAAATTATTATTAAAAAAGATTTAGAATGATCAAAAGCCTATTTTACATACTTTAATTTGTTTTAATAAATCAAAATTTTTAGTTTATTAAGGAAAATGGAATAAGAGTATTTCTGATCATTGTCATTAATATCAAACTATTTACATGCTTGTAATTTGATTTAATTTTTATTTAATTAAATTCTTATTCTTAATTTAATAAAATGTTTATTTAATAAATATTTAATTCTCATTTAATAAAACTTTCATAAAATCACAATAAATATCAAGTGGCACAGTCATTTTATTAACAATAATAAAATAATTGGTTTACAGATATTTCAAACTTTAAAGTGCTATCTAATAGTTTAAAAAAATTATAGAAAGTAGCATTTGTTTTGAAAAATAAAATAATTAAATCCTTTATTAAATAAACAAATAAATCCACGAGTTTCTTTAAAGCTTATAATCTATTTTATTAATATTAATTAAATATTCGAATTTTATTGAAATGATGATGTAATTATTAATATATAATCATTGTTTTTTAATAGTTTAACTAAATAAAAACTTCCCTTATACTTGCTATTAAACACATAATTGGAAATTTCTCAATTGATATTATTTTTACTAAGTTTTTATTAAAGATTTTGGGTAAATTTTAATTAAAGCTTTTTTATAATTCTGGTATAAAAAATTAAAACAATTTGTAATGAAAAAAAAATTTAATGACATTTAAATATCCGATCAGGGGCTAATAAAATTAAAATTGCCTGAGAAAGTGTACAAAAATTCATCTTTTCCATAAATTATTTATATCAGCAAAGCTTGAAATACAGATTTATTCATTTCCAAAAAAAATAAAAATTAAATAATTAAATCCAAAGAAATCTGTTTTGAAATTTTAAAAATATATTTTTATTTTATTAAAATTATTTCTAAACTGGTGTAATCTCATGAAAAAATGAAAAGTGAAAAAAAATAAAAATGTAATTCCAACACACTAGAAAAGTAATTTATACATTTGAAAATACACCAGAAAATAGATAAATTTATTATATCTGTGATTAGTTTATAGCATTCGTTTTTACCAAGGGTCGGCAACTATGGCACGCCGTGAGTTGTCAATGGCACTCTATACACCACTATAAAGTGGTCTAGGTATTAGCAACTCTTTACTGATAAAGGCGGTTTTACATATATTCTCTAATATTATTAGATAAAAATATATATTTGTACTGGTATTGAAATGGTATTTTTTTCCTTTATTAAACACCAATTTTCCACACAACGTCAAATAATATCAAAAACATGTTATTCTGTGGGGCTTTCAACGAGAGGTTAAATTTTATGTTGTTGTTTTTCAATTAAATATATTAAAAAGATAATTTTGCGATCAAATTATTTTCATAATGAACTATTTAATTTAATGTGACATGCATATACCATTACTTATATGTAAAAAAAATAAGGTGGCATCATGAATTAATTGGAAGTGTGGATTAGCACAACACAGCTAAAAGGTTGCCAACCACTATACTATAAACTTTATAGTAATAATTTTTAATTAATTTCTATGTTCTAAAAATTGCTTACTGAAATTACTGAAGATTTATATAATTTAAATAAAATTATTAAATGAAAATTTATAGATTAAATTTATTTAATAAAAGAAAATTTTCATTTAGTGTATGATTAAAATAATTATTTTTAGTTAAACAGAAGACATTGATCTCGTGTGGAAAATTAAATTAAGATAAATGAAATATCACACTAAAAGTAAGTTAAATATAAAAAATAATTTTACCAACAATAAATTGAAATAATTAAAACTAAAAATTATTAAAAAAATTTAATTAAAAACGGTAAAAGTACTAATTCTAGGATGGTTTTGTAAAATAATTATTCAAATGCCAGCTAAAGTAGAAAATTAAAAGGTTTGTCAAAGTTTTAAGGAGAAAATAGAGGTATATTTATTTGGACATCACAAAATCTTTGATTAGTAGTTTTTAAATGACTCGCTACTCTCAATAAGGACTTGAAAAATTTAAATGTCTTTTTATATTAACCCTCAACAATAATCTCCAGTTTCTTTCGAAATTATGTTGTTTTACTCTCCTTTACTCTTGTTGCTACTGATTATTTCTTTTTTACTTTCTTACCTAGTTTTTACTTTTTAAATTTTTCATTTTTCTTTATCTGAATCTAATTTACATTTCCCTTTTATACTCTTTTATCTATTGGTACATAAAGATAATTTTTTTTCTAGATGCAACAAGTTCCTTTTAGTCATTCATCATTCTGTCGCTATCTATAATAGTTATCAAGATAACCACTTTTGTTCAATTTTTCACGACTTTTCATTTCAATCATTGAGATAAAAATTTCTATTTACGATTTGTACTTGTTAATTAAAAACGACCTTGTCGAATTTCATTGTTTAATTCTTATTGATTTCCGTTAATCCCTTTTTATATCCGATTTCTATCGTTTTCCATTTCTGTTTTTCAGAGTCACTTTGTTTTACAACAAAATAACACTAATTCTGTTCATTTAATTATTTACTTAATTTTGTTTATTTAGATATTCTAAACAATATTTCTTATAATATTAATTAGGATTTCTAAATTATTTGAGTTCGTAGAAAGCTATCCTTAAATCATCAATTTTTAAACTAGCTTTTTACAAAATATTTCCCAAAATGATGTCGTTTGATAGAAACCGTACAATTTAAACAAAGATTTAAAATGGCAGAAATTTTAACTGTCGACTATGTCATTAAAACAATATTAATTTTCGAATAAAATAAATGGATTACAAATTATAACAACCAGAATAAATAGAGAAATTTTGAAATGAATAAATGCTAGAAAAAAAAAGTTATAGGAAACAAGAAATTTAAAATGTAAAATAGTGCAAACAAATTATATACCAAGGTCAAGGAAGGTATAAAATTATTTAATTGTAATAAAACAAAAATACAAAAGAAGTTATTTAAAAGAAAAATCAAAATATATAAAAGTCTGAAAATGATCATAAAAATAATTTATTTATTCAATAAATTCACTTTTGAGATTTAACTATAAGAGATCTCTAATCTTTTCGCCAATTCATCAACCTGTTCCTTGATTTCTATTGGCAATAATCTCCTACTTGCTCTTTGAAATACCTTTTGATTTCGTCTACTTCTTCTTTCCAATATTGAATTGGTACACTGAATAGCTCTTCTAAGTTTATTTTCGACTTCTCCAGTCCTTTCAAGTTGATATCAGTCGGATTCGGTAAATTGCCGATTGCACTTCTCTTACAACCAACTGTTCCATCTAATCTTTTCAAAATCCATTCGAGAACTCGGCAATTATCCCCGAATCCTGGCCAAATAAACTCGCCGGTGTTTTTAGATTTTCGAAACCAATTCACATGATAAATTCTCGGTAATTTTAAACATTCTTTTTCCTAAAACTTAACCAGTGTTGTAAATAATGTCCAAAATTATATCCAAAAAATGGTCTCATTGCAAATGGATCGTGCATGATGATATTTGATTTATGCTCAGCCGCTGCTGTGGATTCAGATCTCATTGAAGCTCCGACAAAGACTCCATGTTCCCAATTGAAGGACTCGTAAATAAGAGGAACGCCTTCAGGACGACGACCACCAAATATGATTGCACTGATAACGACACCATTTGGTGATTCCCAATCTTTATCAATGATTGGACATTGTGACGCAGGAGTACAAAATCTGGAATTTGGATGGGCAGCTTTTGATTTTTGAGATCTATTCCACACATTGCCTTGCCAATCTGTGATTTGTACAGAGTTCAAGTCGATTTCATTTTCCATTCCTTCCCAGAAAAATCCACCGTCACTCGTTTCAGCAACATTTGTGAATATTGTATTTTTCCCAATACAATGCATTGCATTGGGATTGGTTTTGAAAGAAGTTCCAGGAGCAACACCGAAAAATCCAGATTCGGGATTGATTGCTCGTAATTGTCCATGCTTATCAAATTTCATCCAAGCAATGTCATCTCCAACACATTCGATTTTATACCCTGGCAAGGTTGATTGCAACATTGCAAGGTTAGTTTTACCACATGCAGATGGAAAGGCAGCAGCAATGTATCGTTTGACATTATTCGCATCCGTAATGCCAACAATCAACATATGCTCGGCAAACCATCCTTCTTTATGACCCAAAATTGAACCCAACCTTAATGCGAAACATTTCTTTCCAGCAATGAATTTCCACCATATCCACTGCCGAAACTACAGATTTCATTTTTATCAGGGATATGAGCAATAATTGTCTGTTCAGGATTGCATGGCCATCCATTAACAACGTTCCTTCTTGTCGGTAAAGGAACACCGACACTGTGAATGGATCTCACAAAATCATTGCTTTCTCCGAGTGCCTTGAAAACATCTTTACCGATTCTCGTCATAATTCTCATACTCATTACAACATATGGAGAATCTGTCAATTCAATTCCAATTTTTGACAGTTCTCCACCTATCGGTCCCATGCTGAATCCGATAACATACATAATTCTTCCCTTCATGCAACCAGAAAATCTTTCAAGCAATTCATTTTTCAAAACCTCAGGAGCCATCCAATTTCCTAAGCATCCGACAACATCATTATTAATTATAGGAATTGTTTCTTCTTTTCTTTCTGTACTAATGAATGTTTTTGACTCAACCCGAGCTACATCGGCAGGATCAGTTCTTACAAGCCAACAATTTTCATATTTACTCAACCTTTTAATCGCTCCTTCTTTTAAAAGAATATCAATCATTTTTCTATTTTCGTCTTCAGAGCCGTCACAGATGAAAATTGAATCCGGTTGACAGATCTCTGCTTTTTCCAAAACATATTGTTTTACTGGATCAGACAATTTAATTAATTCGCAATTGTAATTATTCATTTTTAATACTTATGATGATTATTTGTCAAAATAAAATGTTTAAATAAAGATCAAATGAAGTAATAGTGATCAGGAATCGGAAGTAAAATTAAGGAAACAATTGATAGAGCGAGATTTGAGTAAAAATATAATTTTTGATAAAATTTTACATTTTTTCATTGAAACCGAAAAATGTCACCAAATGAACAGGAATAAATAAATAATTATTTTTTAATAAATCTGTCGTAAATTGCCTGTCGAATGTTAAAGAAAGTTGAGAGGGGACTAAATAGGACTCAACCAAACTTATTTTTTGGCCACAAAAATGGGAAAGTGAAATGATAGATTGAACTGGTTTTTTCACGATGGACATCGGGTAGGCCATTAGGCAAATTTTAAGTTATCAAACTTTCAGGAATCACTTTATTAGATCATTTTATATACTAGTTCTTTAGGAATTCCATAAAACCTTTTACTAATTAATTCATATTTTATTTACCGAACAAACAGATTGGGATCTTCGCAATCAGTATTTTATAAATGTAAATTGAATTAGTGCTAAATCCTCGCGCTATCGAATTTGAGTGTGGTTAGCCATGAAATTTAATATTATGTTATTAAGTAATTAAAATATAAACTAACAATTTGAAAATCTGTATTTGGTTCTATATTAAATATATAAACAAAGTTTTTATTATAAGGACCTTTTTTGTGTTTCACTTCTGATTTCTTTATAAGTGACATAATATTTTCTACAAAATTTGACTATGAATCAAATTTATTTAAAGTATTCATTAATTTTCGGCACAGCCTTTTTCAAATAAACATATAGCAAATAAACTACATAGCCCTTTTCAAGGTTATGGAGTAACCAAACTGTCATCTTGAAGGTAAGCGATATTAAGCTTGTCCCCTGAAACGGATTTTGAAGCACAAATCGCATTTTGAACAATGGCGAAAATTAGTTTTTATTGTCTTTAATATTTAAATAAGTTTATCTTTAGTTTTATAATTTTAGTAAAACGGAAAAATTTAGATATAAAATTAAAAAGAATGGTAAAAAACTTAAATTAAAATTGAATTTCAATTTGTAGTCATTAATTAATCACGAATCAGTTTTTTAATAAGATAAACTTTTATTTTATACTAAAAAATGTTGAGGATATCTTAAAAATAAAAGTAAATAAATATTAAACTCAACAAAGATGAGTAGGAGAAAATGTAAAATCAAATGGTATATTGCTCCACAATCTTTTTTTGTGTGTATTTTTAAGTTGATAATGTGTATTTTTTCAAAAATTTTAAGATGATAATGTGTATTTTTATTCGAAAATTTTAAATGTATTTTTAAGATGAAATTTTAAGTGTATTTTAAAATTTATTTTTTAAGCATTACATATTTTTAATTAAAATATTTTATATGAAAATTTTAGTTTGATTTTTGAAATTATTTTTTTAATAAAATTTTTAACAAAATAATTATTAAATTTTTATGATAAAATATATAATGTTTTAAATGATTTAAAAATTTATACATAAAACTATTATAATTGAATAAAAAATGATATTGTTAACATAAAATAGTAATAATAATAATAATAATAATAATAATAATAATAATAATAATAATAATAATAATAATAATAATAATAATAATAATAATAATAATAATAATAATAATAATAATAATAATAATAATAATATTAATTCAACTAATTAAATTCTTTATAAAAAACAATAAACACATAAAATAAACTCGTAAAAGATCAAAATTTATTTACATTATCACAAATCTGCTTATAGTAAGCTCTTCTTATCTCAGCCAACAAAATATGTACAACTTTCTTCTTTTATAGTCCCTTCAGCATCTGCATCTAAATGGACAAGTCAACATTGATGCATAAACAATGCAGTCATCTAAACATTTCAAGCCAGATCCTTGAACTGATTCGTAGTGCATCCGTACAATTTCTTCGATGTTGATTCCTGTCATTTGATAGATCCGTGTAGCCAAGTATTCAGGAGCACAATAGGAAAGTTTGTTTTTCATATTCGGAAACAGTTCTTCCATCTTCATCAGAATTGTTTCGAATACGTATGCTTCTTGCTCGTCGATCATTTTTAATTTTTACAATCGTTGGAAATCAATCTATTTAAACACAATCAGTGCTTAATAAATAATCGAGTATTTCTTCGTCGGTATTAAGATTATTAATTAAAGGTTTTATAAAATTAAATATTTCATGTACTAGGCTGTTGTATTCCAATGTTTTTATCCCCATGACAACAACTTTTTCGCTTGCAAATACATTCACACAAAGTGGATTATACTTGACAAGTCTTAATGCAGGAAACAATTTCGGTTCGTAAATGTTTTCTGTTTTTGTGGACAAATCATACAAGTTGATTCGACAACCCATGTCAATATTCAAAGATAATGATTGAATTTGTAAATCTTGAATCTGATATTTGAGATCTCCTGCCTGTAATGGTCTTTTGCAACCCATTACCCTGCATTTTCCGCTCTTGAAGAATAAGATTGGATATTTTCCACTTTTATCCACTACATGTTGAGATTTTCCAGTCGGGAACTTCATTCCATTTACTTATATACATATTAGGTAACCGATAACTAGTTACTGAACAAATAAATATTTGGTTACTTACCAACAAAACTTTAAATAAAAGTAAATCAATAACAAGAAATACAAGTAAAAATACAAATTTATTAATAAAATCTTCTTCACTCTCTTTCACATCATTAATGCCTCTATATCTGTAAATCACTTGGTTGTTTAGTTACTGAGTAGTTAGCAAGACCTCTTTTCTGAATAAAATTTTGTATTTGATTATTGTATTTTATTGAAATCATTGAAATTATTTTGTTAAAGTCAAACATTTTTCAATTATTTTTAAAAATTTATCCAATTTTGAACAATTATTCTTCTATTAAATGTTTTTTTTCATAAAAATATTCATTTAGATGGTATTTACCCTTAAAATAATAATATTCAACCGACTCAACCCCTTAAAAATATCAATAAACTTGTTCCTCATCGATAATTTCCTCTTAAAATACTTGGTTATTTACTATACACCCAAAATGTTACCAATAACTAGTTACTGAACCAATAAATATTAATGATAGGTTACTGATCAACAAATTTTGAAATAAAACACATAAAAGGTTCAACAAAAGAAATACAAATTGAAATTTTACTAACTTCTTCAGTCTTTTATCGATCATTGATGTCTCCAAATTGATATATTTTTTGGTTGCTTAGTTACCTTGTTGTTATAAAGCGATAATTAATCAAATCCATTGAAACCAAATCCATTGTTATATTTACTTGGTATCAACTTCTGAATACTGATACACATTGAATAATTCATTAATAACTGAACAACAATCACTAGGTACTGTATTCAAATAACCGAGTACTGTACAACTCTCTATATACATACTAGGCATTGAATAATTTACTTATTTATTAAAATCCATATTTAAATAATATTTACTCTTTGAACACAGATATTCAACCAACTTAACCCACTTAAAAAAAATAAAATTTTCTCTCAATCATTTCCCCTTAAAATACTTGGTTATTCACACTCTCACAATATGTTATCAATAACTAGTTACTGAACAAATCAATATCAAAAATTGTTTACTGACCAATAAATATTTAAATAAAAGCACATAAAAATTTGAACAATCAAAAGAAATACAATTTCCATTACAAATTTTATTAAATTCTCCACTCTTTTATCGATCATTGATGTCTCCAAATTGTTTGGTTGCTTAGTTACCTGATAACTATCAAGAAACTATTAATCATTGAAGCCCAATCTGAATAAAAATTTATTGCTTTACAGTCTTGTATGTGATTTATTGAAATTATTTTGTAAAACGTAGTTAAAAGACTTTGAAATTTTTCTACCATTTTTGTAATATTTTTAATTGCGTCCAACAATGAACAATTACTAAACGTTATTTTCAAAGATTAATGTCAACCTTTTCATTTAATTTTCACATGTCCCTAGATAAATTAATTGCTAACTCATCAAATAATTACTTAAATTTGTTTTTATAGATTTTCTATTCACCCCAATTCTTATTGTTTACTGAATGATAAATTAATTAGTAACTACAAGTAGTGGGTAATCTAATTGCTAGTGAAAAGAAACTTGATTAGAAAAATATTCTTAAATTAATTTCTCAAAACATATATTACTTTCATTGTACTTGGAATAAATTTTCATATATTTATTGAAAATGATTCAACTCTTAAAATTATTAACTCAAAGATGCTAAAGGTTTGAATAAAACTGATATAAAAAAAATAATATCTACCACATTACTAGAAATTAAATGATTATCGACCAACCACTAAATAAGTTGAATTTCTAACAAAGCCTAAAAACTACACGAAACAGGTACTGATGGATACTGATAAAATCTATTAAAAATCCAAATATGTATGTTTAATTATTGTAAAATATTTGTTTTTGTAAAAATAACACTTATCCTTAAATTATGATTATCATGTGATTAGAATTTGATTAAAGTTGTGAGAAATATTTTAAGTTGTTAAATTTTAAATAAAACTGCTTAATTTGTAAATAATGTTAGTACTTTGAAGAAATTTTAAAATAAGACCTTCAGCAAATTGGTAAGAAAATATTAGTTATTGAGTAATACTTAATAAAGTTACTAAAGTTTTATAATTTTTCTCAAATTTTGATAGATCTTTAATAAAATTTGTTAGTACTTTGAATAAAAATTTTAAAGAAGTTTCAACATAGTAGCAAATTGTAAAGAAAATAGTAATTATCAATTAAAAAAAAATTAATTAAATTAACTAAGTTGTAAAATAATTGAAAAAATTAGTTAGATCATTTTTTAAAATTTTATAAGTTTGTTAGGCAATTTTTCTAGATACTTGTTGAATGAAAATTAATTGTACAATTTCTCTCCATTCGTAGAAATAATCATATATATTTAAATTATTCAGAAAATTGTCAATAACAACATAAGTAATGGGTAACATAAATTTTTTAAATGCTAGTCAATTTTAATTTTTAATTAAATTACAAATAATAAAATCAAATAAATACTTGAATACAAATAATTACATGAATCAAAAATTTTTTTTAGAACCGAACACGTATAGTATATTTTATTCAGATTCCAATAATATCATTAAAATTAACCAAAATCTTACTGATATATTTTGATCACATTTACTCTCAACCAATCATTTCTCTTTAAATGACAATAATCCCAGCTATTCATTTTTTTTTGATAAAAATCACCGACTTATTTCGTTATTGAACCGAATGAATTTCTAGAAATCCCCTTAAAATAAAATTCATCTCTCGACCAATCATTTCCCTTTAAAATATAGTAAAATTTACTTTCAACCAATCATTTCTCTTTAAATGACAATATTTCCACTCAGCTATATTCATTATTTTCATAAAAACACCGATTTATATCGATATTCAACCGAATAAATTTCTTGAAATTCCTTTAAAATAAAATTCATCTCTTATCCAATCATTTCCGTTTAAAATAACAAAATTCAACTGACACAACCTCTTAAAAATATCAACAAACCTGTTCTTATTCGATAATTTCCTCTTAAAAAATCATAAATTCTCTTCTTAACCAATCATTTCCCCATAAAATAAAATAAAATGTACTCTCAACCAATCATTTCTCTTTAAATGACAATAATTCAAGCTATATTCATTATTTTTATAAAAAATCACCGACTTATATAGATATTCAACCAAATAAGTTTCTTGAAATCCCTTTAAAATAAAACTCCTCTCTTGACCAATCAAATTACCTTAAAATTATCATAAATTCTCGCTTAACCAATCATTTCTCTTTAAATGACAATAATCCCAGCTATATTCATTATTTTCATAAAAATCACCGACATCGATATTCAACCGAATAAATTTCTTGAAATCCCCTTAAAATAAAATCCATCTCGTGACCAATTATTTCCCCTTAAAAGATCATAAATTCTCTTCTTAACCAATCATTTCTCTTTAAATGACAATATTTCCACTCTCACAAAAGATTTACACACATATTAATATCTATCTGAACAAAGCCCCTAAAAATATTATAAATTACTCCTCTATTCTCCATTTAGAAAATATTTACCTTTTAAACACAGATGTTCAACCAACTCAACCCCCTTAAAAATGACAACAAACTTGTTCTTAATCAAGTATTTCCCCTTAAAATATCATAAAATTTCATCTTAACCAATCATTTCCCTTGAAATGACATTTTCCCCCAATGCACCAACAATATACATATTTTTTGTAAAATTTCTTTAGAAATCTATATTTAACCGAATAAGATCCTTAAAAATTCATCATTCGGATTATATTTACTATATGTATTCAACCAATCAAATTCCTTTAAAATTATCAAAAAAATCTGAATTTTACCAATAAAATAAAATTTTCTTTAAAGTATTACATAATTGTTATACCCAACATTTTCCGTTGAAAATCACCACAATTTGATTCTGACAACAAATTCTATCAAATAGAAAATTCATCAAAAAATGACTAAAATCGAATAAATTATTGTAAAATCATAAAATATATATCATGTTGCTCAAATAATTAAAATTAATCAGTAAATCAAGTATAAATTCAATAAAAATTACCAGTCAACCCATAGATATAATTCAACGATTTTCATATGTATACTGATAACCATACTGAGCATCCTTTTAAAAATCTCTAAATTATACTACTTTTGTGATTGATATCCACGAAATCAATAAAATGGAAAATGCAAATAATTAATTGACCATCCTTTTTTTTACTGTAAAATCAATTAAAATTTTTGGTTTCACTAAAATATTTTTAAAAATCAACTGATTTAATCAACTTTTTGAATAGATCATAAAATTAAAATTAAAATATCATTTATTATTCATAATCTATCAGTCAAATTGTAATCTAATTGGTAAGTAATTATCATAAATGTATGTTTCATAAACATTTTGTTCCTAAAATAAAGTTTTATTTAAAATAATCTTAAAATGAAGTTTAATCTAATAAATTATCGAGAAATTAGCTGTTTCTAAAATTATAGATTTACCTTCATTTCTTCTGGTGTCAGAAGTGTGACTCTAGAATGAAGTCACCTCCAAGTTAAAATTCCAAGCTTCTTTCTAAATTCAAAATTATGGTTCCAAAAAGTAGAAGCTGCTTTTGAAATCGCCAATATCAAGAACGAAAAAGTCCGGTATTTCCATATTATAACAAGCCTACCGCGACACATTCTTAAAGAACATTCCGATCTCATGGATCTTAATTCCTTAACTTCATATGCCTCTCTAAAAATGCTATTATGACGGATAATCAGCCTTCTTTTGAGGAAGCTGCACACAAGATGTTACAAAAACAAGAATTTGGAGACAGAATGCCAACACAGCTTCTCCGAAATCTCAAAAGAAATTTTAAAACTATTGAGCAAAACGCCGATCCACTTATAAGTATTATTCTGCGCTATCAATTTCTCAGCTGCCTACCAAATCATATCCAGCATCATCTAGCCAGAAATATTGCAAATATTGATGAACTTGCATTGATTGCAGACGAGTATTTGTCAATCATTATGACTTTCAACAACAGATAAATGCTATCAGACTTAATGAAGCCAACTTGTGTTAATATCACAAAAAAATGGTAAAAAAGCACTCGAATGCCAAAGCCCATGCTCTTGGAAAATATCCACACAATCGGGAAATGCAGAGGATCCCAATAAGGTCGATGTCAGGGATCCACAGTGCCATTAACCAATCGGCATCAACAAATTCAATATTCACAGTACCAGTCAAATACTCAGATATTATCCACAACTTCCTAATTAACTCCAGAGCGGATGTTAGTGTGTTACCATCTAGGTCTTTCACAGCAGATATTTTGGACAAATCAACGAAACTCGTCACGACCAACAAAATTCAAATCATTATAAAAGTGAATGAGCTGCACCGCCAGTAATGGTTAAAAAGAAAGTCGGTCCCTATCAACCTTGTGAGGAATACAGAATACTTGGAAAGAATACTTGCAGAATGACCTCAAAACATTTAAACATGTTTGGCTTAATGTGTAAACAAGAACTACACTCAAACCATGTATGACAGGCCATTTTCTGTAATCAATCGGAGCTATGATTTCAAAACATTTGAAATTTAACTAAAAATCAGAGTGATTAGGGTTTCAGGGGACAAGCTTAATATCGCTTACCTTCAAGATGACAGTTTGGTTACTCCATAACCTTGAAAAGGGCTATGTAGTTTATTTGCTATATGTTTATTTGAAAAAGGCTGTGCCGAAAATTAATGAATACTTTAAATAAATTTGATTCATAGTCAAATTTTGTAGAAAATATTATGTCACTTATAAAGAAATCAGAAGTGAAACACAAAAAAGGTCCTTATAATAAAAACTTTGTTTATATATTTAATATAGAACCAAATACAGATTTTCAAATTGTTAGTTTATATTTTAATTACTTAATAACATAATATTAAATTTCATGGCTAACCACACTCAAATTCGATAGCGCGAGGATTTAGCACTAATTCAATTTACATTTATAAAATACTGATTGCGAAGATCCCAATCTGTTTGTTCGGTAAATAAAATATGAATTAATTAGTAAAAGGTTTTATGGAATTCCTAAAGAACTAGTATATAAAATGATCTAATAAAGTGATTCCTGAAAGTTTGATAACTTAAAATTTGCCTAATGGCCTACCCGATGTCCATCGTGAAAAAACCAGTTCAATCTATCATTTCACTTTCCCATTTTTGTGGCCAAAAAATAAGTTTGGTTGAGTCCTATTTAGTCCCCTCTCAACTTTCTTTAACATTCGACAGGCAATTTACGACAGATTTATTAAAAAATAATTATTTATTTATTCCTGTTCATTTGGTGACATTTTTCGGTTTCAATGAAAAAATGTAAAATTTTATCAAAATTATATTTTTACTCAAATCTCGCTCTATCAATTGTTTCCTTAATTTTACTTCCGATTCCTGATCACTATTACTTCATTTGATCTTTATTTAAACATTTTATTTTGACAAATAATCATCATAAGTATTAAAAATGAATAATTACAATTGCGAATTAATTAAATTGTCTGATCCAGTAAAACAATATGTTTTGGAAAAAGCAGAGATCTGTCAACCGGATTCAATTTTCATCTGTGACGGCTCTGAAGACGAAAATAGAAAAATGATTGATATTCTTTTAAAAGAAGGAGCGATTAAAAGGTTGAGTAAATATGAAAATTGTTGGCTTGTAAGAACTGATCCTGCCGATGTAGCTCGGGTTGAGTCAAAAACATTCATTAGTACAGAAAGAAAAGAAGAAACAATTCCTATAATTAATAATGATGTTGTCGGATGCTTAGGAAATTGGATGGCTCCTGAGGTTTTGAAAAATGAATTGCTTGAAAGATTTTCTGGTTGCATGAAGGGAAGAATTATGTATGTTATCGGATTCAGCATGGGACCGATAGGTGGAGAACTGTCAAAAATTGGAATTGAATTGACAGATTCTCCATATGTTGTAATGAGTATGAGAATTATGACGAGAATCGGTAAAGATGTTTTCAAGGCACTCGGAGAAAGCAATGATTTTGTGAGATCCATTCACAGTGTCGGTGTTCCTTTACCGACAAGAAGGAACGTTGTTAATGGATGGCCATGCAATCCTGAACAGACAATTATTGCTCATATCCCTGATAAAAATGAAATCTGTAGTTTCGGCAGTGGATATGGTGGAAATTCATTGCTGGGAAAGAAATGTTTCGCATTAAGGTTGGGTTCAATTTTGGGTCATAAAGAAGGATGGTTTGCCGAGCATATGTTGATTGTTGGCATTACGGATGCGAATAATGTCAAACGATACATTGCTGCTGCCTTTCCATCTGCATGTGGTAAAACTAACCTTGCAATGTTGCAATCAACCTTGCCAGGGTATAAAATCGAATGTGTTGGAGATGACATTGCTTGGATGAAATTTGATAAGCATGGACAATTACGAGCAATCAATCCCGAATCTGGATTTTTCGGTGTTGCTCCTGGAACTTCTTTCAAAACCAATCCCAATGCAATGCATTGTATTGGGAAAAATACAATATTCACAAATGTTGCTGAAACGAGTGACGGTGGATTTTTCTGGGAAGGAATGGAAAATGAAATCGACTTGAACTCTGTACAAATCACAGATTGGCAAGGCAATGTGTGGAATAGATCTCAAAAATCAAAAGCTGCCCATCCAAATTCCAGATTTTGTACTCCTGCGTCACAATGTCCAATCATTGATAAAGATTGGGAATCACCAAATGGTGTCGTTATCAGTGCAATCATATTTGGTGGTCGTCGTCCTGAAGGCGTTCCTCTTATTTACGAGTCCTTCAATTGGGAACATGGAGTCTTTGTCGGAGCTTCAATGAGATCTGAATCCACAGCAGCGGCTGAGCATAAATCAAATATCATCATGCACGATCCATTTGCAATGAGACCATTTTTTGGATATAATTTTGGACATTATTTACAACACTGGTTAAGTTTTAGGGAAAAAGAATGTTTAAAATTACCGAGAATTTATCATGTGAATTGGTTTCGAAAATCTAAAAACACCGGCGAGTTTATTTGGCCAGGATTCGGGGATAATTGCCGAGTTCTCGAATGGATTTTGAAAAGATTAGATGGAACAGTTGGTTGTAAGAGAAGTGCAATCGGCAATTTACCGAATCCGACTGATATCAACTTGAAAGGACTGGAGAAGTCGAAAATAAACTTAGAAGAGCTATTCAGTGTACCAATTCAATATTGGAAAGAAGAAGTAGACGAAATCAAAAGGTATTTCAAAGAGCAAGTAGGAGATTATTTGCCAATAGAAATCAAGGAACAGGTTGATGAATTGGCGAAAAGATTAGAGATCTCTTATAGTTAAATCTCAAAAGTGAATTTATTGAATAAATAAATTATTTTTATGATCATTTTCAGACTTTTATATATTTTGATTTTTCTTTTAAATAACTTCTTTTGTATTTTTGTTTTATTACAATTAAATAATTTTATACCTTCCTTGACCTTGGTATATAATTTGTTTGCACTATTTTACATTTTAAATTTCTTGTTTCCTATAACTTTTTTTTTCTAGCATTTATTCATTTCAAAATTTCTCTATTTATTCTGGTTGTTATAATTTGTAATCCATTTATTTTTATTCGAAAATTAATATTGTTTTTATGAATTAGTAGCTATTTTAAAGTTTTTATTATCTTACCTATTGGCTAGACCACATGTGGTAATTAACCCAGTCATAAATATAAAAATTTTAACGATCATCTTTTTTACCTCACTTGAACTTTAGCCCAGCTATACCTCATTTTCTCTTTTTTTCATGACCCTTTTCAATTATCTAAGCCCATTACACAATTTTTTTCATACAAAGTTAGCCTAAAATGTATGTTTTATGAGATGTTACTTTTTTATTATAAATTTGATGTTAAACTCTTTATCCATCTCGACCTCATAGACGTTTCTTTGACGCTTATTATGTAAATTTGGACACTAGAATTTAGTTTTTTATCTAAACCTTGTCTAAATTATTGTTGCTTCTATGAAATCTGACTTTTTATTTGAAATTCGATTCTGACCCTTTTGACGACGTGACCCTAGCAGACGAATTTTAAACTTTAATTAATCGATGTTGACAATAGAGTTGGCTTTTTTAAATCCAAAATTAAACTTTGGTGAAGAACTCTCTTTTGCTTTTATTCCCATCGTTTGTGTGATTCACGTTGTTTTTCTGTATCTGTCAAATCATACCATTAAGGAAATACTGGGAAGGTAATGTTCCTACTGTGTTGAATTGGCTGCTTTGCTGATTTCAAATTAAAATACTTTCTCTTGGTTTTCTGAATTCGAACTTAGCTCTTTACGCCTTTCAAACAAAACTAGTGGTTAATTTCAAATTAAGTTTGTGTAAAAAATTAAATTGCAAAAGGTTAAAAATGGAGTTTGTTTATGTGCGTCAAATTGTACGTTAGTTTTTTGTAAGATTTAAAATTTGATGAATTTTCTGGTGATTTGTATTGTAAAATAAGATTTTCAATAAAAAGATTTTCCAAAATACTTAGTTAAAACATGGATTCGATTCACGTATGACAGCTGGTTATTCACAAATTATTCATGAAAAGTATGTATCTAAAATAAAAGAACTCTATGAAAAGTTAATAATTTGTCCCGAAATTCCAGTTTGGGATTATATTAGAGATATATGGTCAAGTCAACGAAGTCAAAACAGTAACACTATTAACAAAATTTTAACAGTTTAAGTGGCCATATCAAAGATAATTCAGATGATATGAAGATGGCGGACTCCGTGGAGAATGTATTTATTCTAGATAAATGTTTCAGGGAGCACCATTCCGCGACAGTCTGGAGATGTTACATTGAAATTATCAAGTAGTAATCATCATGGTAATCTTTTTTGCTGCATTCTCCATGTTATTGACATGCTAAACTAGAAACATTTTTTCTTCTGAGTTTTCCATTACCAACGGCATTTTATACAGGTCTTGCAGGACTTTTCTTGGTCACCAAGATGAATACCAGAATCGTATGATAGGATTGCATTACAAAATCTGTTCAAGACTATATTCTCCACATACATAATTAAATGAATATGGATAGTATATTCCAGATCTTAGTGATGATTTTATACGTCATCAACAATCGTTACACGGGTTTTGAGTTACCACCAACTAAACAAGTAACTAAAAAAATATAAAAAATTACAATTATTTTTGTAAACACTACTAAGAAAATGCATTATATTCCATAAAGTAAATAATGTGTACAACATAATTTATAAAGAGTATTATATTAACTAATATTATTTATAATTGTCAAATGAATGGCACAGAATGCGCATATATTTATAAACATATTAGCAATTATATAAAATATATAATGATATTTTGAATGATATTAAAGAATCTATAAAGCTTAATATAGATATTTAATTTAAACATGTTATATAAATATTTAAACACCATAAACATTTTAAATAAAATCTGCCATTTCATATATAACAACCTAATATCATACACTGCAAAGCAAAGATGTAAAAGTAGTTATGATTTGAAAAACTGGAGCCAATTCAAATAAACTAAAATCTCTTTTAAAATCAGTGGCATGAAAATTACCCAAATTTATTAAAGACTTGTTGAGAACGAAAGAAATTATTATGATTTTGTGGGTTAGTCTTATATTAGTGGCATATTCATTGAAAAATACAATATCTATTTAAATAAAACTTCTTGGTGAGAATACGTATTATTAGTAATTGAATTTACTTAAAAGGTTCTTCAGGAAATCAAAGAACTTTGTCTGAAACTCATACTTACCACTTTGAAACAATATATTTAAACAAAGAAAAAAAATTATATTTTCGTTCAGTTTGTAATTTTAAACATACTCAGAAAGAAATGCTTAATATCTACTTGAAATAATTTTCCTGAAAAGAGGTAATTAAAACAAATTTTCAAAAAGCGTGAAATGTAATAAATCATTTTAATTATAACAGTTGCATGAAATTGACAGGCAAACAATTTCACAAAAATATTTTATTTTTATTTTAGTTACTGAGTTTTGATCAAAATGTCCCTTTGGAGCTTTTGGACTTAAAAACAATTTGATTGAAGGATTAAGGATTAAACTTCTTGACAGAAGAATCCCTTTGACTATTATTCTTTCTAAGGTTGTCGTTCAAGTTTAGTATAAGGCGGCAATCATTTTTATATTATTATAAATATTACTTATAATACTGAAAAATGTCAAATAAAATTTGTAAATAATATAAATATACATAATAACAGTATATAATACAATGTATATTATGCGATGTCATTAAATGTTGTTACATAATGACATGAGAAAGGGTTGTCAGTCAGAAATAATGTCACATTACTTATAATTTTGTATTCCTTACTATAAATAAAACTAAAGCAAAACTACTTATTAAGATCATTTAAAACAAAATTCTATTCAATTAGATTTACATATAACATTTAAATACATAATAACAATTCCGAAACTAAAAAAATCGTGATTAAAATCAATTATGATAATTGTTTTAGTAGTAAGGGATAAGAAGCAACACAAATTTTGAAGACAGCCATTTTAAACATACAAATAATCTTTCCGAAATACTAAAATAACCACATTTTGGATGTTAATAGAATGTTGATGGAAATTATTTCTCAATCTGACTTCTCGTGTTCTGTCAAAATCAATAGAATCCCAACAGAATAACTCTTTATTGTATCACAGTTGAATAAACTTTGTACAATCAATTTCACAACAAAAATTCGAGGTAGGAACCGAATGAATATCATTTCAAAGAATACAATATACTTAGGTTAATTATCTTTTTGTAACTTCATTTTTTAACTTTTCTGTCAATTTGCTCAGTCAATATTTTGATCGCTTAGTAAATGGGCAAAGACTGACATTTTTTCATTTCTATTAAACATATTTTCCCATTATAATATCTCTTCTAATGCAAATCTGTCATTTCACCTACAGGGTTGACTACGCAAAAACTGGATAACTTTCCTCTCTTGATTTATTGTTATTTAATCGGTCAATTCCCGAGATTCTCCAATGATTTATGGATTTCTCTTGAATATTTTTTGAAGTTATTCGTTTAATTTATTAGTTCTGGCCCATCGTAGGAAATGCTAATCATTTTAAAAATATTTCATACGTATTCAGCTTTTCATCTGTCACCGGTTAACACTTTTACACTTTTGAATATTTAATTAATTTTTAATTTGATTATTAACAATTTCCATTTCCTCGTTTTATATTTATTTTTTGCAAATCCCCTACAATTTGTAGAAGTATTACTTTTATAAAGGTGGTGGGTTACCGGGTAGCTATATTTAAACTATATGCTTGTTACCCAGACAACCCCATATAAGTATTCTTTTGCTTGCCACTCGGCACCAGTTGCTAGGCAACGTTGGAACTGTGTTCGAGTGGGTAGATCGTTCGCAAAAAGTGAGCGCTATTACTAATGCTGTAATTTACCGAACGATCTCTGGGTCCAACGAGCTGTCGATAGAAGACCTGTGCTCGCTTTCGGTTTTTAGGTCCCCTTACATCACTAATTTTCATCATTCATATCTACAATTCCCACTAAAACCTCTCATTCACCCATTTTTATGTTCCACATTACTTTCTGTCATTTACTACTTATCAGATACTCTAAATAATATTCAAGTAACAACAAACATATATTTTATACAAGAAAACAACACATTTAGGGATGTCCATCAGGAATTACTGAGATTCGAGCGGCTCGGCGTTTAGCCCGCTCCTTACGTCCGGGTCGATAACCGCTAGCCTTCGGTGTAGACTTTGGGCCTGTCGTCGTTGTCTCTCGGTAAGACAGTTGGGCAGGGGCAAAGACAAAGGGATATGTCACTGCCGCTCCTTCTTGGCAGGCTGACAATGCTACTTCTAACCCCTTAATCTGGGTCCTCAGGCTTTGGTTTAACTGCTTCTCTTCCGCCCAGCCCTTTTGTGCTGCCGTAAGCCTTTGATAAATCAACTTTGCCTTCTTTGGTACTATCCAGACGGCTTTTGTTTGTTGAATTTCCGTTGACAGCTGGATGATCTGCTCGTAGAAACTCTTATTGATTTTTCGCGCGTGCTCTAATTCCTTCTGCAGAATTTTCAGGGATTCCATTTCTGTAACAACGAAAATTAATTCTTGTCTACAAATCTCAAGTTATTTAATTAATCATACAAATAGTCATAATATTGAATCGACAAAATGAAAAAACAATAGAAAAGCAACTAGACATTTATTTAGAATCTAAGTTTAACTTTACTAAATGTCATCGATTCATTATTGGAAATGTTGGGTTCGGTCATTCCCACCATCGCGTTCTTCTGAGGCCGGCCGAGCATAAAAGCGCTCACGATATACGAATACTGGTCGCTTCGTGTTTCTTGTGCGGTTGGGGCGGTGCGGCGGCGTATAGTTGTCAGTCTCCGCAATCCTGTCAGCCGCGATATCATCTTCTACATTCGCCAGATACTGCCGGGCTCTGACCACTTGGAATTCAACCTGGCGCTGGTGGTCCTCGAAACGGGAAAGGAGGGATCGGGCCTGATCACGGATTTCTTGGGCCGGATTTCGGCCACAGTCTCGTTTGCCAGTTGCGAACGATAGCGTATCATCCTCTACAGGTCGCGAGGTATTCCATCGGGGCTCTCTCTGTTGGGGCACCGTGAAGCCCGCATTCTGCATTGCTTGCCCCCATTGATCCTCAACCTGCGTGGGGATACGAAAAATGGCTTCAGATACATCTGAAAGAGATTTAATTAGATTAAATCATTTAAATTTTCTGGGCGGTAAATATCATGTTCTTCGCCTTACGTCAATTATACCGACATCCTATTTTATGTCATTATAATTACCTCAAGTTTTGTTATTTTTCTAACCTTTTCGTTATTTTAGATAAGTTGGTCGCCTTTTATTCCTTTAAAATTAATTTTACATTTACGAAACAATCGCCTCGAACCGGTGGTCCTTTCTTGTCAACCATTGGATAGTTGCACAAGTCCAATTTAACCTACGTAATAATAATTATTCTAAAATCCCCATTACTGACACTTTCAAATTTTTAAATCTATTCATTATTAAATTCATTTAAAAGAGAGAAAAATAATTTCTTATTGTTTAAATCGACTCGCTTAAATAATAAATGTGGAACAACATTAGTTGAATTCTTTCGTGATTATTTTTCATAAAAGAACAAAAACAAAAATATTTTTCTTTCATGGTTTTAAAGTTACAAGGAAGGGAATTAATGGTATTAAATGATAGATTAGGTAAGCAAAATCAAATAGTTATATTTCAATTTACCAATTTAGAAATAACAGCAATTGTGGAACATCAGTATATGGATATTATTACCTGGAACCAAATTTTTCTATAAACAAACATATTTAAAGAATAAAATTAAAAGTTGTAAAGCGATTTCCAAACCCAAAAGCGATATCCAATGGCGGACTAATCTGGTTGTTAATTGCACGAGTCCTTGGTAAGACATTTGAGTTCTCCATTACACGTTTTCTAAATGGCTATCAAAGTGTCTGAAAACTAATATTCGTAAACATTATCTAAGAAAATTCATTTATCGCACAATGGTTGATAAAAATATCTACTAGATGAAATAAAAAATCAAATTTATCTATCTAAATAAGACAAAAAATATGTCAAATTTTAGTTATCGCGTAATAATTAATAAAGCTACTTGGTCAATGAATTTTAAAAGTTGAAATTTAGTTTACGAATTACTAATTAATAGTTGACAAAAAATAAATCGAATTAATTCGTAAAGAAAAGGGAAAAAACAAAATTTACCTAAACTACGGGCTCCTGAATTTAGGTCCATGTCCGCATCGGGTATTCTGGTCGTCGTATTCTTATTACTAAAGCTCCGTTGTCGATGCATTTCTCCCAAAAAAAAGTTTAATGGTCGATTGGAATTTATCGGGACTTCTTATGGAATCAGACGGCAACGTGTGCCTACTGGTGCATGATTCCATTAATCTGGCTGCCATTACTTCGGGTGGATTGGTTGTCTGGCGTGTGGGTGGTCCCCGTAGTCATTGCCACACCCTTCCTCTTCTATTATAGTCTAATCGGGGTGTGTAATGCGTGCTGCGCCTACAGATGTTAAGCGTGTTGCGACGAAAATTTTTCAAGTGATCTATCTTAAATTAATTATGCCTAAACCTATCTACTATCGATCGTTGGCGCATAAATGTCGAATCGATGGAATTTTAGACCAGTTTCCACTAGCTTTATCATTCAGGTTCCCGATTTTTGGTATCACATGAAGAAAATAAGTTCCATGACAGGTATTATTGAATTTTGATTATATTAATTTATTGTCGTGAGTTTTATTAGAGTACTATTTCATGAACCTTGGAATGGAATTCCCATCAGCATAAATCTCCACTTCGATTAAATCCAATTTTTCTTAATAAAATTTTTGCTGGAGTATTGTTAGTTGTTGCTTTTATAATCATATGGGTTATGACGAATGCCGGATTTAACCCTCACTTACGGTGGTAGCTGGGGTAATTGGATTTATAATTGGGGAATTTTAACTAGAATTAGGTTAGTGTAAATTTCACTGCTTCGTGGTATTATAACGTTCGCATTATCCATTCTCTCCTAATGTAAAAGCTTGCTAATGTCCGTCATCATTTATGGCGTCGGTAGGGTCTCAGCTGACTAACTTTACTATTTTTCGTTAGAATTGAGGCTATTCAAAATTTTTAGCGAATTTTTAACGTAAATTTGGGTGGTTCTTAACACTTGATTTCCTTTTACCTTTTCCTTTTGCATTAAATTTCTAAACATGAGGTTGGGAACTACCGTAATTATTATATTTGAACTTTGATTTGAATTAATATATTCGCCTCCGTGGTTTATAGTAATTACGTTATCATATTGAATCTTGCTATAAATTAAATATTTAAACTAATCTACATTTACTTGGGTAACAATATTGATCCTCGATGTGAAATTAGTAATCCCTAACTGCTACCGTCATTTTATGTTTACTCAAATGATTTTTAACTATCTAGGCTATTTTTGACGACTACAAACATGAACATTTATACTGATTACCCTATTGGTTTTATTTACAAAACAACAACTTAACGTTCGTGGTCAATTTAAGTTCGTAACAACGATTTCATTTTTCTATTTCCCCGTTACCTTTCCCTTGATTGACCTTAGGCGCAATGTGTTCATATTATAGTTAATGAGTGCCCACTAGACTTTCGTGTGATGATTTTGAGCCGTATGTAAATATTATTTTAGGTCAAGTTTAAAGAAACTTGGAAACGGGGAAACAGTCAAAAGGCTATTTCCCTTTCCCCCACTTCTACTATACGGGATAATATTGACGTTCCAGCTCCTGCGTTCCGCATGACGGGGCCTTCACGGGCACGAATCATTGGCGGTATTCCACGCACTTACACGAATTCGAATAGTATGTTAGATTTTATTAACTTGTAGTGTGTTTCGGCTGTGTGCCGGAAAAATTTCGACAATATAAAACAAATTTATGCTATTAAAATATTTTATTAAAAGAAAAATATAAATTACCCGTTACATTAATCATGAAAATTTAAAAATCATAAATACATCACTCTCCCCACGCCGACACCCAAGCAGAGCTCCATCGAGGTTGCGAGGATGCGACGTGGAGAGAGTTTTCAAATAAAAACTCTCACTTACATCGTGAAAATAACTGTTTTACGAGTATAAACGATTTCAAGTTTTATAAAAACTGATTAAAATTGTGTAAAAATGAATCGGTATATATACCTATTGTACGACCCTAACCGTGCGTGTTCTTTTTGATTTAATAAAACAAAATTTGACCTTGGAATTTTCTGGTATATTCTAATCTTTAATTTTATTATTTTGAGATTTTATTTGACAATTTTTTTTTCGTTAGATTTTAAATTGAATTATTTCTAATTCGAATTATTTGATTTTTATTTCATTTTCATGAAATTTCGAATTTATGATAAATTGTCAAATTTTGTTCAAAATCGTTGGGTTTTCGTGTTATGTTTATTTTTATTTCGTGCGGATCTTGTTGCACTTTGTTATTATTTTAATTTATTTTTGTGTTTATAATTTTATATTTAATTGTTTTTTTCCTCGCATTTTGATAGGGTTACTTGGTGTTTTAATAGGTTTGAATTTAAATCTGCATGTTATATTTGCATGTGTGTTACCGATTCATTTAAACATTTACAAAGCCGTTTGTGTTCTGGCCCAACAAAGGTAAAGATGAATTTATTAACATCAATGGCAACATTTAGAATATGAAAAACATTAATATTTAATCTATATTCCTTATTACCTTGAACATACTTTAACTGATCACATTCTTGGGAAATTATTTAGCTTTCCATAACCTTTTATTTAATTAGTGGATAAAGTGGCGCTTCCAGCAATAGGAAAGTAATTCTAATTTTTATTCAAAACAGATCCAAAGCTAAAGTTTCGTTTTATCAAGCATCGGAAATCTTTGCTAGAGACTCAAAAAAATCATAAAATATTTTTAAAAGAATATCCTTTGAAATGAACTATGACCCTCATAAAGTCATTCGTGATATGGTTGAAACTTGAAAGTTTTTATTCATTTTTGTAACTTTATATTTTCATGAAATTCACTTTTTATTAGAATTTTTAATTCAAACCTTAATAGCTTAATCTTATCTTTTTTTATTAATGTAATCATTATTAAAGTTTATTCTAATGTTAATTATAACTTAGAAATGGAAAAATATAGAAAATATAATTATCCCGTTTTATCACGATATTGACAATTACGTAAAAAATTAATGGATTTGAGCACAAAATTAAAATATTGTGTAATTATATTAAATTTTTTAATAAAATTACTATTTTCTGTAATATAAATTGTTTATTCGAAATTTTAAAAAGTAGTAAATCGATAAGAATTTAAACAAATATCCACTTAATAAAAGTACACAGATTATTAGAATATATATATATATATATATATATATAATAATTATTATTATAAAATATACTTGTTGATAACCGTTCAGTGAAAGATAATATCAATCAGAGAAGAAGAGAAAGCGAAAGCCTAGTTAAATTTTGGTTATGAGTGATTAGGGCCGCTTATCGGTCGAAATATTTCATATTTTATGAATAAACATTGCGGAAATTGGCTAAAATTGTTATTTATTTAAATTTTATTTATAAAAATGATTCCGCTATCGGAAAAGGAAAAGAATTTAAAGTTTATTATTATATATATATATATATATATATATATATATATATATATATATATATATATATATATATATATATATATATAATATATATATATATATATATATATATATAAATATTTGAGATCCAATTATTTAAATAGAATTCGGAAATTGGATTAAATATTTATATATTAAAATTATATTTTATAAATGATTTCTCTATCGAGAAGTAATTAAATAAAGGTAATTAAAAGTATAGTATAATAATGTAAAATTATTAAATTAAATTGCTTAAGAGTGCCGTAAAGAGATAGGGGGCCACGAAACCAGGGTCGATCCAAAAAATTATGTTTGTCAATCCGAATCTATGTATGTCACACGCACATCTTATATACCTTAATTAATAGTTTATCACACACACACACTATATAATTTAATTAATAAGCTGGTCACACACACTATATGGTTTAATTAATAATTAGATCATACATAAACACCCATTATATCAGACCTGGCCCACGTGTGGTCCTCCACATTAAATTGTGAGTCCCGTTAGACAATTTTGTATTTCTATTGGCGTGTGTCTTAGTCCTAATGCGCTGTAGTATTGCGAGATGAATGAAAGTGCGAAAAGTGAGAGCATCGCAACGTTTCCACAGTTCATTTTAACTATGATCTGCTGTACGATGTATATTGTTGTGTATTTTTGTCAGATTTGTTTTTGACATACTAAAATTTGTTCAAGTAAGCAGGATTTTACTAATTGCAAGTAAAATAAAAAATTAGTAAGAATTCACTAAATTGATTTATTTACAATTTACATTTATTTGCCCATTTTTTTATTATTTCTGGATAAATTCAAAGAAAAAAAAAGTTGTGGGTGAAAACGGAAAATATTATGATCGTAGGGAAATGTTTTCCCACGAATACTGAACTCAAAATTAATGCGTCTAATTTGTAGAAAGACAGTGGATGTAAGTAAAGAACGGAATATTAAAAGGAATCATAAAACAAAACATACTGTATTTTCTCGATTAGTTGCCAATTGATATTAGGTTTTGAAAATGAAAAGAATGCAAATTCTTTGGATTGATGGTCAGGAAATCTAACGACTTTCGCATTGATCAATTGCCCAAATTGAATAAATCCTTCTTTCAGCATCGGTTCATATATATCAAGTCCAATGTCACCAACAAATGTTTGCACTGAATGACTCTAGTAAATTTTAACTGATATTACAGCTGCAGGTCCTGTTATCGTACTAGATCCATTTGCCCAGGTAACTTTAATTTGATCGTTCCACATATAAATTCCATCCACTGTCGATGAAGAAAAACTTGCAGAAGCTTGTTAAGTACATTCGATAAACACATATGGATTTGTTTGACAACGAAAAGCTCTTATAATATGACAACTAATATATTGACCAATACTTCCAAATATTATGTTTAATAGCTGATCATTAATTCCATCCAATAAGTTCAAATCCAAAAATTTATTCATATTAAAAGTCTCACAAAAATTTTGAAAGAACTTCCTCAACAATCAAAAAAACTGATTCGACAAAACAAAGTTCAAATTAACAAAGTAAAAAAATAAAAATTACATTTTATTTGGCCGAAACATACTGATTACAAAATATTCAGTAAAGTAAAATGTATTGAGTTAATTGCGAATAAATCACAGCTATAAGGGTTCATGATTACAACAACCAACTGCCATTGCAAAGCAAGTTATTCTGTTGCCAAGTTGATTGCAAATAAAATGAAACCATTTTCGGTAGGTTATCTGGTGATTAGGCTTTCTAAATCAATTTGTCGTTTATGGACAACTCGATTTTGCTCGTCCTATTTTACCTCATTCGATTATCAAGTATTTATTTAAATAACCGATTATTACTCAAAATCCTAAATCTTTAACAATTGAATTATATATAACTCCAAAACTGTCCACTCGACTCATTTAAAGCGCATGTTACCAAAGAAATGCAGCAATTAATCTTAAACATTACAAAACTCAAAAATAGACGGAGGGTCAATCATTTGCTGATTTAATTTACGTTGCATTACTTTTGTATTTCATTTTACGTCAACCGAATTGAACAAAATTAAAGCAAAATTGCAGTGATATTTTTATAATTTACAGCAACAAAATTTATGTTCTCGAGTATTATATGTGAATCATGTTATAAATTTAATTAAAAAGATAGTATTAGATTGTTTTATATGAAATATCGTTTTTAAAATTGTTTAAAATCTTACTATCTAAGTATTATATAATTTTTCAACAAGGTGTTTATTTTGAATAATATTTCATATTATATGACTGTTTAATATTGCAAAGTAATATTAAAATTAGTTAATTAAACTTTTCTTTATATAGATATTTATTTATGATGGATTCTAAGAAGTTAAGACTACTTTTTTTATATGAATTTAAATTAGGACATACTGGAACAGACGCTACTGACAATATAAATTTTGTTTTTGGAAAAGATACCACAAATAACTTAGATTCGTTCACGTACTCTTCAACATTGATAATTCAAAGAATTCCCTGGCAAATATGGTGATATTGTATTTTTTACAAGCATTGAGTGGCTAAATTGTTGAAAATTTTTAAAAAGATTTTATTTTAATTTATTGAAAATAAATATGTTCATGATCGAGAAACAAGAATCTGTTCGTGAATTAAGGTATGATGATATATTGTTAGACTTATGTCTTAAGTCGATTTAACAGAAAAACTTTATCAACCAAATTAGGACGTTCAAGGGAAAGATAATTTAATAATTAATGCTTATAATTTCATTAAAGCTTTTAATAAGACTTACAAATAATAATGCTTAGCATGATTCAATGTTAAATGACTTCTTCAAAAAACAAATCTAAAAGTTTCACGAAATAAAAAGAAACAATGAGATGAAACAAAAATTTTCTGTCAACATCCAAAATTAATTTTTACAAAACATTTATTACAACCGAAAATTTTTCAAACTTAAGATATTTTGTACAATGAATTGTAAGTGCTTTTGAATTAACTTTACAAGTATAGCCCCGCTGGGATAAAGTACGTCAAAGAAGTATGGGGGGGGGGAAGATAAATATGTCTATATGGTGTTGAAAAATGTCTGTTTAAATTTAAGAAAAATTCAAAATATTCTAAAACTTTAATCAATGGACTACTGTCAAATCAAGAAAATATAGCCAATATAATCAAGAATCTGCAATTCCTTGTAAATTATACATAGAAACGGATTGAAAATCAAATAATCAATTATGAACTACTCCTAGATTTGGAGACTGTTCAAGAAAAACAAAATACCTTCAAATCAATCTTCGACATCTCGTTTTTGACACAATCGAATGTCAAGAATTATAGTCGGTCTAATATTATACTGAAAATATTATACAGAAATCTCGATCAGACCACGAAAACGTTTTAAATTGGTTTAAACAAATGATAAATGGACTTCCCTTAACATAATCTTTGAAGAATGTAAAAGAGATGAGGAAAAAATCGAAATTTGAAAAACGTTGTAAAAGTTGTAGCGGGATAAACTGCATTTATGATTGTGTTCAAACTTTTAATAAAATTATTATAAATGCATTGTTGTATAATTTTATACAATTTGTTTTAATAATAAATAGTTTTCGTATTATGATATTTTAAATTGAAAACGTAACATGAATATTATTATAACAACTCCCAACACTGAATGTCAGATGCAGAATCAGCATCTGTGTGGAGATTTTCCTTTATAGCTCAAACGTGTACCAAGAAATTGGAAGATAAAAGAGATCATCGATAATTTCATCACAACTTGTGGAATCTCAGCATAGACGAAAATCATGGCAATACTTTTTCCAAAAGCTATAGTTGTTTAGACCTTTGCAGAGATAAGCGAAGAGTTTAGTAATTATTTACGTACTCATAGAGAAAGCTTATAATTGTTAAACAAACCAAGTTTTAGGTCAAAAAACAGTAAGATAGTGAATCAGCTAAGATATTCGAAGCTCGTTTAAGAAAATATGCCAAAGATTGTGATTTCGGGAGTCTAAAGAAATGCGATTTGCCTCAAACAGATAATAAAAATTGCTAAAATAGTGAGCATACATTAGAATAATCTTTCAAAGAAAAGTTTAGAACACTTTCAATTAAATGAAAAGTCAATCAGACCGTAAATCACATTTCATACAGCCGTTAGAGCAAATTTTAGCCTTACTCATTTTGATAACTATGGCATTATATCAATTCTCCAATGATTTACGGATTTCTCTTGAATATTTAATGAGATTATTCGTTTAATTAATTAGTTCTGGCCCATCGTAGGAAATGCCAATCATTTTAAAAATATTTCATACGTCAATCAGACCGTAAATTACATTCATACAGCCGTTAGAGCAAATGTTAGCCTTACTCATTTTGATAACCATGGCACTATATCAATCGAAATTTATCATAACGAGACGATCGATGCTTCAAATAAAACAATTCATTCTACCAATAGCATCAATGAATTTTTTAGGTATTTTTTAAGAAGTCATTTAACAGTGGAAATTTTTAAGCATTATTATTTCCAAGTCTTATTAAAAGTTTTAGTGAAATTACAAGCATTAATTAATAAATTATCTTTCCTTTGAAAGTCCTAATTTAGTTGAATAAGTTTTTTGTTTCATTTAAAGCACTTTCCTTCAAAAAATATCAAATTTTTTCAAAACAATTCATTGATATTTTTCTGAATTGAGTCGATTCAAGTCAAATTTCTTCGTGTTTAAGTTTTTAATAACTTTTACTTTATTTTCCCATAAAATAGTACATTAATATTCACTAATTCTATTATATTTTTAAAAGGATTTGAATGAATAATTTATGCTATGAATAATTAACCGTAACCCATACAATTGATTCAAAATTATTTTTTTTAAATTATTTTTGAGTGCAATCAATTAAAAGTACGGAAAAATTAAAGTGGCACAAAAATAGCTATAGCTCACAGTTACATAAGCTACAAAAATGACAACATCAAGTTGCACTAGAAAAATTAATTGAAACAAAATAAATGTGCATAATTATGTGTTAGAAATTCTGAAAAACATAATTACCAAAGAATTTAATCAGTGAAAAATTGAATGTGCTGTAAATACATTATGCAATTGTTTAGTGTTAATTGTAATATTTATAATATAAGGACTTTTTTGTTTTTCAGCTCTGATTTCTTTTTATTTATAAAAGGTATTGTATTTCCTACAAAATTTGACTATAAATCAGATTTTGTAGAAAATACAATGTCTTGCAATATTTATGTTTAAATCATCAAGGTTTTGACGTTTTGGAGTGAAAATTCTTGATGCAATTGTAATTGAATATTTGATTGACCTAGCTTGCCCCAATTACTATATTAAATGATCCCTCATAAATATTATGTAGGAATGACTGCATATTTGCTTAATTTCACCTTTTCTGGAACGAGTTTCATTAAGAATTACAAATCGATTTTATTTTTTATTGTTGACAGATTTCGTTTTAAGTAATTCTTCGTATGTTTCAGAATTAGACGAATGAATATTTCTTGGAAAAACGAGTTAGAGAACAATTACATCTGAAGCATGTCTTCTAACATAATTGATTAATTGCCGGTACCTGCAATATTAGAAGTTAGCCATTCACTTAAGACAATCATAATATTTTGCCCTCGCAAAAGGTCAGAAACGGTTGTATGTGAACTGAGTTAATTTAAAAAGATTTGAAGCACTTTTACCAAGCTTCCGAAGAAGCAAAGAAAAATCATGGATTTTCTTGAAAAAATAAATAAGTGATTATAACTTAGTGGTTTTTGTTATTTTATATTGCTTTATACTTTTGAATTTTGTGCCATATAAACTGCTGTCACAGCGATGAAATGAAAAATCATTCATTTTTACTATATTAACCTTCATCTTAATAGCAGTTTGTTGTAACATATCCGAATGACCAGGCCTGAGAAGCCCCGTATTGTAAAACCACATAAAATAAAACTTTTGGATAGTCTTTTACTTCAAAAGTCGTATGTTTAGAAGTGGGCGTCAATTTAATGTAGAATTTCAAGGAATAAATGTATAAATTAGGCATAAAATGTATGTTGATTTTGACTTTAAACTTGTCCAAGCTTGCACTGCCTCTCTATTCATTAAAAATGAATGTACGCATAAATATTTATTTAAAGAAATACATACACACAAATAATGTTATATGCAATATAATTTCAGACCGTTTAATTATGTATTATTGATGTTTATTTGTTTCACGCGCATGCAAATATTTGATTGATTGATTTGGCAGATCAGAAAATCGTATATTTCCAAAATCTTATAATTGGTAAGGATGATTATAAAATATGTACTTAAGTTATATCACAAAGGCATAAATATATTTTAATACTATTATTTAGTAACATGCATCAAATGGCTGAAAATAACCACATGTTTAATAATTGTAGAGTTCTAGGAAATGAGTAAGGACATATTTTATAAATGAATTCCCAGATCCATTAAAATTTGACACTTATTCAAGGTAGACAGATGTATGTTAATGTATAACTACATGTAGGTATGTGCATGCTCATATTCACTGTCGAGCAAGTAATCCTCAAATTAAATGCTTTCCTCGACTAGCATTGGAATTGGCAGGTTTTGCAGTGCCCACGCAGATGCAAGGAAAAACCATTTCCATAGAAGGTCTACCTTCCAAGCGATCCAGGTGTCATCTCTGTTCATGGGATACTCAAAGTAAGCAGAAACAAGTCTGCTCCAAGTGTCTGTCTAATGCATCTAATAAACACTGTAAAAACTGTTGAATGCCATAAGTGCATGAATATTACTTTGCTCAGTTGTAAATATTTCAGACCTTACTTTTTTGAATACACTTGTTGAATTATCACCTCTGTCTTATGTGTTTCTTTGTCCTCTGAATGTAGAGTCTAATAAAAAAGTTAAACTTTTTTCTGCAGGAAAGCAATTAATAGTGACATATGGTGGGGGTCTCGGAGGCACCGGTTATTAGTATGAATAGTAACAATTTGCAAATACGTAAATTCACTACTTAAAATATTTTATTACTATTTTAACTTCTAAAATACCAAATAAAGGAATTAGCGACGTGCACAGAACACAAACAGGGCTAAAGGGGTTATTGGTCAAGGGTTAAATCAACGATAAACAAATAACACGGCAAAAAAATGCTATGTAATAGAAGTCGTATTTGACATATATATTATGAATTGTGGCATTCCAATCAAATCCGAATGCATGTAAAATGATGGAATAAAATCCTTATTTAATTTTTCTAAAAACCAGAGTTTTTAAAAATATCATATTTTAACAGAATTTTAGGTGATAAATCAGATTAATAAATTCAATTGCGAGGGAGTTTTTAAAGTATAAGAAATTTGGACAATTGTCACAGATCAGAAAAAAGTTGCTTAAAACAATATTTTGCTAATGATTTGTTAAACACTTATAATAGATCTAATTCGGTTTTTATCGTAATATATCCAAACACCTCAATATTTTCCGTACTAATATTTAAGACCTTGAAAAATTGTAACATCTCAATGATTTCACAACTTGTATTAAAAAGTTTTATCTGATTGTTACAAACTCGATACAACAAAATACAGCAGAGTGTAAAAATTCCTTATTGTCACCTTTGATTTCTGTTCCTGTGTCTCAATATTCCTGTATACATGGACACACACATGCAATCTATTTTATAAAAAATATTTTATCAATACAATTATGTGAATCGTTATTATATTTTCTCGGTAAAATAAATTCAAATCTGATTAGATTCCAACAAAAAAATTACAATAAATTGTACACAGATAAATCATTATTCCAATTCAAAATGATCACATCTTCACAAATTAAAATGATCTTTACAAATACAAATCTCGCAATCTAAAATAGAACTTTCAATCGAAAAACGATAAAAATCAAAAAAGAAAAATTTTGAATTTATTTAAATCTATTTTAGAAAATACATTCCACATTTCATTTCGATTTTGCATGGAGATAAAAATCCTGAAATAGAATAATAATGATAATAATAATTGTTATTTAATCTATTCAATAATTGCTTGCTTTACCTTGAGGAATGCTTGATAGTCTTTTTCAGTATGATTCAATGCTTGACAATACTGCTGGATTAAATCAGAATGAAAATTTAGCTCTCGAAGACAATCATTTTGGAGATATTGCAAAAATGGGCTGCCCTATATTAACATGAAAATTATTATTACTGCTATCGATTTTATAATCACTTATGACATAATAGTAATTATCTGAAAGATCATTATTTGTGATTGAATTATATTTAAATGCAATCCTAAGTTCAAAATCGTTGATTTATTGAATTTCCTTAAAATCTTATCAAAGTTGAAATTTCATAATTGATCGTACAGTTATTAATTTTCAAAAAATTTGCGTCGAATGCAATTTTTATAATCAAGTCATCGATTTTATTGGTAAATTTTAAATGTAATTAAATCAATATCATTAAATAGATAAATAATCTATGAAAAAATTCTTAATGTCATTAAAAAATGAAAAATCAGAAGTAATTAATTTTAGTAAATTAATTTTCAAAATATTTGCATCGAATACAATTTTTGTAATCAAAAGTCATCGATTTGATTATAAAATATCTAATTAATATCATCAATAGATTATTTGATATAATTAAATCAATAAATTTACTATAATAATCTATTTAACAATCTATTTTCTGTTTTTAATCTTTTTAAATTTCATTCACTTAAGACATAAAAAGCATAAAAAGCTAAGGAGAAAATAATTGAAATTTCATTTTTCTCTACTTTGTGTTTATCAACTGATTTTACAGTATTTGGTCGGCAAAATTCAGACAACACTTTTAGTCCAAATTGTTTCTTTAGTTAAACTAAATTTTTTGATGTGTCAGTAAATGGATATAGAACTAAAAAAAATAATTATTTATTTTTTGAAGTGGGGGAGTCTCGGGACATATTTTTTAAAAAAGAACGCGTTTTACTTATAATACTACTGGGACAAATTCAACCTACATGGAGTATATATGACCAATTGGGACTGAAATGGTTAAGTCAGTTGAATCTGACCCTAAAATCCGGTTTTCTTCAATAATTTTGTAAAAAATTGACACTAAAATAACTTGTATAAAATTATATTTCCAATCGATTTGTTTATACTTTGCTGAATTAAAATTTTAAAATATTTCTATTGATTTCGAAAGTAATAAATATAGCCTTTATCAATTTTTTGCTTCAAAAGATATTGTTAAAATATAAAATTAAATAGTAAAATATTCTACAATTGAATGCCACATTATTTTAATTGACTTCAAATCAATTTCTGTAACAAAAATGTATCCATGGGCAAATTAAAATAATTTAAATTTCAGAATGAATAGTATTGAAATTACCAATATTTATCGATTTAATTATATGAATTACAGTGATTATAAATAATAATTAATCTTTACTATCCAACTCTTACAAATTTAAAATCAATGAATTTATTTAAAAAATTAACGATATTTTTATTTTAAATTAATAATCAATAATTTTTGGATAAATTTGTATTTAGAGCTGGCCTGGCGCTAAAAATTTTGAGTGTAAAATTTTTAAGTTGCCCTATGTTTTGAAAGTTTTACTGCCTTTCCAAGCACCTTAGCCACTTCGCCCATGTGTGAAAATCACACATTGTACACGCCTTCCACCAGCCTGATTTAGAGGACATTTTCTTCGAAATAATATTTTAATTCAAATTTAACTGATGGCAAATTTAAAATCATTAATCAATTAATTAGTGTAAATTACTTAAATTATTTTCCTGAAATAATTTAATAAGATTTACTTAATAATATTATTGGTAGTATTTTGACTATTTTATGATAAATAATATTCAATAAATTTTGTAGATTATCTAAAAATTAAATTTTTCACAAATATAATTTTTAAAATTATAAACGAAATTTAATAGATAATTTGTAAAGATTGTTTATTTTGAAAATATTTTCCTTTAAATAATATTTTATTAATTATTGATATTTTAATGAGAAATTTAAAATTAATAATCAATAAATTCGATTAATTTACTTATTTAAGAGTTATTTTCCCAAAATATGATTTAATAAATTTTAGATCATTGATTTTTTGATAAAACAATATATGAGAAAATTAATAATCATTAAATTTGTCTAAAAATTAAATTTTTCACAAATATAATTTTTAAAATTATAAACGAAATTTAATAGATAATTTGTAAAGATTGTGTATTTTGGAAATATTTTCCTTTAAATAATATTTTATTAATTATTGATATTTTAATGAGAAATTAAAAATTAATAATCAATAAATTTGTTTAATTTACTTATTTAAGAGTTATTTTCCCAAAATATGATTTAATAAATTTTAGATCATTGATTTTTTGATAAAATAATATGAGAGAAAATTAATAATCAATAATTTTGTCTAAAAATTAAATTTTTCACAAATATAATTTTTAAAATTATAAACGAAATTTAATAGATAATTTGTAAAGATTGTTTATTTTGAAAATATTTTCCTTTAAATAATATTTTATTATTTATTGATATTTTAATGAGAAATTAAAAATTAATAATCAATAAATTTGTCTAATTTACTTATTTAAGATTTATTTCCCCGAAATATTATTTAATAAATTTTAGATCATTGATATTTTGATTTAAATTATAAATGAGAAATTAAAAATCAATAAGTTTAGGTAGAATATTTATATATTTTTCCAATTTGTAATTTACTTATTTAATAACTATTTTACCGAAATGATTTAATAAATTTTAGATCATTGATAATATTTTAGATAGATTATACATGAGAAAATTGATAATCAATAAATTTGTGTCATTTTCTTATTTTAGAATTATTTTTTCTGAAATATAATTTAATAAATTATATTATTGATATTATAAAAGATATTATTCGAGAAATTTTAATAATCAATAAATATGTGGATTTTAATAAGATATTAAACTTACCCCATTTAAAAACAAAGACCGCTGATAATTTGCCATTTCCACAAGTGCCAGATGGAATTGTGCATCTGATAAATTGAATTTTTCACGTGACGGTAAATAAATTAACAACGGTAATAATTGTTTGTAATTAAGTTGATAAAGTATGACTTCTTTACTGTGTTGATCGAGAGAACTTAATGTAGGGAAAATGCTGACGATTTTGTGAAACAGTTGAACACACAATTTAATGGATATCGGATCGAGATGTTCAATGTTATGAATCATTTGAATACAGGATGAAAGCATTTTAATGGTTTCTTCATTCGATAGCACAGTAAAAACGAGCTGCACATCACTGGTAATCAATTGCAGATACAATCTACGCAACTGACGGATTTTATCTTCGATTTCCTGTTCCGTTAATTCAGTTGTTCCGTTGAATTCGATCTTCGTTGATGCATTCATTACATTATCACAGATACTCAAAAGCGTCGATAGAGATGTTTTCAGGAAATCAATACTTTGAGTTTTGAAGCCATTAATGATTTGCATAAATAACGGAATGATTTCTTCGAGTTCCGTACAAAGTGGTAGCAAGCCGTGGATATTAAGTGACAGGTGCGACAGAAACAACTCAATTGCCATCGGTAACCGTTGCAAAACCATATTTATTGCTATTGAATCGGATTGTGCCGACTTACAGAGAATGTGAATGAGAGAACGCAAACCGGAATTGATTTTCTCACGTCCAACTGCAAGAGGATGATTGGACCGGTTAAAAGCCAACTGAAGATTGCCAATAAAGACATCGAGTGCATTCATGAAGACCTCAAGACAGTTTAATCCGCTCATTGAATACGCGCCACTAAATGCCCTACAGGTATAGTTGATATATGTTGCCGCTGAATGGATACTCAATGCCAGTCGATTGGCTTTGATGTTGTTCATGTTTTGCGAATGTAAAATCGGGTCGTTTGAAGGAATAGCGATCGCCGCAGCCGATGACCATTCACTGCATAATTGTGGAACATGCATTAGAATGGGTTGAATGAGGTTGTTAAAGATTTGTTGGCGTTCCGGGATATTAATCGATACTAATAGCAAAACTGCGGTTTCATACAGATAGCAGTACGCGGAAATTGTCGACTGGCTCTCACAGGTTAAAATCGCATTATTCAGAAAAGAGGATTGCAGAATTGAGGTTATTTCCTGAAGAACCGACAAAGAAGTGTTTACGAATTTAGTTTTGTGGGATTTAATCAAACGGCTTAAGATGTATACACAGCGGGTAACAACTCGCAATTCGTTGCTTTTCAATCCGTGCTCTGATAGAAAGAGAAACTAAATTATTGATTAAAAAGATGGGAAATAAATGGAGAAATAATTCCTAACGATAATTCCCATAAGAAATTCTGGACTGTGATTGAAAAACTTTTCATATCGAAAAATTATCTCAAAAAACACCAGTCGAACTTCGGGATTTTTATGGTGACAGATTTCGCTGGAACAAAGGATTTGCATTATTTCTTTCATGATTTTGGAAATTTCACATTCATTACAGAAATAATCACCCTTAACTGACTGGTAATGAAAACAGAATAATAGAAATGGTTAAAGGGGCAAACTCAAATTACTTTCACCGCCTCTCCGACGTGATAGATCATTGTGAGAACCATCTCAACGTCCTCATATGGCAAAGCATCACAATGAGTCACGGTGTTACTAGTTATGTCAAACAGAAATTTCATAGGTATTTGTTCATTTAGTTGAATGATATTCGTTAATATATTTAACAAGTTTCGTCGGAAAGTCTGAAAATTACCTTCGGGTTCATCCTAGAAAATCATTATTTCCACTATTAAAATTGATGTTATTTTATTAATGAATATATAAAATGCCAGGTGATAATAGTGCAGCATAATACATAGAATTCATATTCAATTTATTCATATTCATAAAGCTATTTATTCAAATTCATAAAGATATATTCATATTTGTTTATTCAAAATCGCGTTTATTAACCTTAAAGCAATTTATTGGCATTCATAATCAATTTATTAGCTTTTATAATCAATTTATTCACATTATTGGGGTCATAAAAATGCATGAATTAAAATATAAAAATTATCATAATCAATTAACAATTCAAAAGTAAAAATCAATATTTATCGAGGGCAAATGTGGTAACCGATGAAAACGAATAAAATAAGTGTAATTTGAATAATCATGAACTAAATTCGTAAACAAATTATGTTAAGGCAAGTCCATAAATCAAAACAAATCCTGCTGAATGTCAGCTTGATTGGTTGCAGGTGGTTTGGAAAGGATCTTGTCCGGTTATTTTGTGTCGCCATGAAGGTTTGGGAAAGTTTTAGGTAGAAATTAGTGGGGGAAGTGCCAGTTGCTCGAATAATGAAAAATTAGGATCAAAGAAATCCTATAGAAATAAAATTGTGTAAAGAAATCAACTTTTATAGTATATATTCAATTTTGAAGCAAATAACGTTATATTTTGGGATTGAAGTCCTATCGACTTGGTGAACACTTGGAGGCGGATCGAGAATCAAATTATAGCGTTAAAATCCTTTAATTCATAAAGCCATTAACTCATACACAGACCTATTGATTCTTTTGTATTTAGCCAGCTATTTCTAGAGCTTGTAGCTTATGGGAAATCTGTATTCAATTGATGCTATGTACAAGATTCAATGTTCTCTTGTCTCTAAATTTCTGGGGCTCCGAGTAAAAAAATGTCTTTTCACTTTCCCTTATTTTGCATCAATTTTGAAAATATACCATTAAGTGTTAATTGCTTTGATTAGAGTCAGGTGGAATGTGATTGGCGGTGTCATGAGTTGCTCCCGTTATCAAAATTTTATAATTGGGTTTTTGTTGACGAAAACAAACTAAATAATTACTAAAATCTTGCCATAAAATCAGCAGCTGTAGATCAATTTTTTTTGAAATAGTGCAAATCAACTTATAAATAATTCATAACTATAATATTTATGACAGCAATGCTCCATTGATTGGTAGTAGAGTGTCGAAATCAATAAATGGGTATTAGTACACATCTTGAAAAGCCTAGTGTATCCTTTAATTTACTACCACGGAAACGGTAATTTTTGGCCCTCCATTAGTGACGCCATGCAATTATAGCCCATTTAAACACCGCTAAATAATCAGAACGAGTTAGCGTAAAAAATGTGAATAACAAAAAACGAGGCTCGTTTTGGTGTTTGGTATGTCACAGTTCTAGAACATCCCACTCCCTCCCACCGTTACGTAATTTATGGACGATTCCTCACCGCATGTCCTTTGAACATATTAAAGTCTTTAACAAATCGTTTTTATTGTAACTTCTGTGTTGTTATTGATTTTACTCGTACATACGATGTGTATGTCAATCAATATCACAAATCTCATTTATTTCACTTTATATTATGGCAAATCGACCAGATTTTAGGAAAATGTAGTTAAAATGAAATATTTCAACGAAAAAGAACTGAAATCAATATGAAATCATCAGAGGCCTCGATTGATGGAAATTTGCAATAGAAATTGGCTTTTTAATTATAAATCATTTAAAATGAAAATGACTTTCGTTTATTGGCTTCAGTGAAGCTTAACTAAACACGGTTGACTGAAAACCACTCGGTAATTGGCTTAATCGGTGATAACTGGTGTAAAGCGTATCAAAATCTGGTGTAAACGCGTAAGCCAATCAATTCATCTCTACAATATCCATTCAATAATGAAACTTTTTAAAGCCCGTAGAAACTCAATTATTACATAAATTTGAGTACTGAAGCCTCACGGTTACCAAAGGGGTTAAAAACCACCAAATTCCACTTATTACCCGGGATAATCGATAATTAATTTCCATTTATTTAGAAAATGACAAATTTACCTCCTTGTTAAAGTTATACCATTTTGGATATTGCAATTTTGTTGTCAATAACGCCAGACAATCCCTAATCAAATCGATTTCCTCCTCACTCATGTTCACTGACAATTTCGAGTAACTGGTTCGCCTCGCCTTTTTACTGTCGCCTCTGTAAATAGACTTTAAAAGCGTGACGAAATTCTGAATGAACGGCAATGGACTGGCTGCAATGCTGTTATTGATTGATTTAGCAACTCCCAGCGCAAGTTTCAAGTGGTTGCAAATCAATCTCATGCATTCAATAGTGGATTCGGTTTTCATTTCTTTCAGAGTTCTATATTGATAAGGTTGAAATATTCGTGAAATGAGCGCTAATATTTCAAAGGCAAATAGCTTACTTATACGAGTCTATCAAATTCAATCCCGATGCATTAATCAGAGATCCAATCGTTACAAAAAAGCAATTGTCATTCTCGTCTTCATCGCAACCGAATTCCTGTCCCATTTCATCGGGAATGTCTTTGGCTATCTCTATCCATTGCCATACTCCGTGGTTGAGTAGCTTTTGCTGGAGAAACATTATCAATTGCACCTTGTGACTGGCAGACATGCCTTTGTTCACTATTCCTAAAAGGCAATCGAGAGACGCCGATTTTAAATTATCGTCATTTTTCAGATTTGGTAACAGTGGCTTCATTATGCCGTCTAATATTTCATCTGTGACAACCAGCCGGATATCAATCCAAGATATGTACAATGAGATGACTTTTAATGCTTTTTTTAATAAAATTGGATTATTGGACCCCAAAAAAGTCTAGAAGAAGATTTTACTACCACACAAACTGCCGACGAGAAAACTTACAATTACAAAAACCACAATGCTCACAATGTCAACAATATCATTATCGCGCATCCAGTCTTTTATGATTGTGTTTCTTTCGATAAATTGATTGGTTTGCATTTCTCTTGAACCAACTTCATTATCCCAACTAATAAGGAATTTGAAAAACAACTCAAACGCTAAGCTACCACTATAAGTTATATTTTTCCTGTCACTTTCTGAAAAATTAATTATATTATTAATAATATTAATTATTATTACTTTTTTCAAAAAGTCCATCATTACTTCTATGGATTATGTAAATAACATCTTTAAAAAATGATGGCCACCGATTAGGATAATCTATAATTGCTATCTTTGTGGCTATATGAATGCATTTGTTTCTTAAGAAATTATCTTTTTTATCAAATTTATTCGATACGTAATATTCTATCATTTTTAAAATAAACATGTGAATTTGATTTACATTCTCCATGTTGGTATTCGAATACCTAAATTATAAATATGGTGAATATTAATGAATTATGACTTTATTACCATGATTTTATGTATTCTTCAATGCCTCTATAACAAAAGAAATCTTTTAAATTGAGGTCATTAGTATTTTGATATATTTCATTAAATGAATTATCTCGCAAAAGAAATGATGCACAAACTTTCCAGCCGTTTTCACTGCCAAAAGCGTATAAAAGACGATTTAAGCGTTCTTGATCCTCTCTATTTCTGGATTGTTGGAGAGAACCAACATTATAAAAAGCATCCCAGTCATAGTTACCATTTGTCATCTAAAAATAATTATTTGAGATTGATTTCAATAATAATGTTAAAAAATTAAAATGCATGACGAAATGATGTGACAATTATTTTCAAAATCTTTAAAATTTCACATTATTTAAAGAAGATAAATAATTGATTTTATGTCATACTTTCTAATTTCACAATTAAAAAAATTATAAATTAAATAAACTAATTTTTCTTCATAATAAATGCATCTTCATTAAAATATAGAATGTTGAATTTTAAATGGAATAAATCTGAAAAAGTATCTTTGAGAATTATGTCAATACTTACACCTTTGGAAAATTTTTCTTTCAAATATAAGTGTTGGGCCAGAACGTAAACGGCCTTGAGGAATGTTTAAATGGATCAGTAACACACACGCAAATATAACATGCAATTTAAATAAACCTATTGAAACACCAATTAAACCCTATAAAATATGAGAAAAAAAGAGAATTAAATATAAATTAATAAACATAAAAATAAATTAAAATAATAACAAAACGCACCAAGATCCGCACGATACCAACACAAACATAACAAGAAAACACAACAAATTCGACAGAATTGAAAAAATTAATAAAAGTTCATGAAAATGAAATTTAAATCAAAAAATTTGAATTAGTAATAATTCAATAAAAATCCTAAATGAAAAATTATAAAAATAAATCAAAAAATAATAAAAGTAAAGAATAGAATTTACTAGAAAATAACAAGGTCGAATTTTGTTTTACTGCATCAAATTTAACATGCGAGAAAAATAGGTATATATACTGATCCATTTTCACATTAAACTTAACCAAAAAACCATTTTAAACCGGTTTCAAACCATAAAACCATATTTTCTAATCTTAAAACTATTTGTGAAATCGTTTTTCAAACCGTTTTTCAAACTTATTTTTAGGTGAGAAATGTTCATTTTGGAACCCTCTCTCCACGTCACATCCTTGCAACCTCGGTAGAGCTCTGCTTGGATGTCGGCGTGGGGGGAGAGGTATTGTTATTTTATTTTATTATATGCAATTTTATGCGATTTTTATCGATTGACATTGGATGGTAATTATGTTTATTTGTTTATAATTAATAAATATTATTAATATTAATACATTGTTTTATATATTTAAATAAACTAAAATAAATAATTTTGTCGAAATTTTTCCTGCCCACAGCCAACACATAACGCAAGAAAGCAAAATCTACATAGTACAGATGCATGTAAGTGCGTGGAAGATCGCCAATGATATGTACCCGTGAAGACTCAGCGTGAGGAACGCAGGGGTCGTAACGTCAATATTCTCCCTACAGCTGAAACGAGAAATAAGGAAGAAGTCTCTGACTACTTCCTCGTTTCTCATTTCTGAAAAATCGACCTAAATTTATATGACACACGGCTCAAAATCACCACATCGAGTAGTCCAGTGGGCACTCAGTAAATATAATATAAACACAAGGTACGCCTAAAGTCTATTAAAGGGAAAAGGTACGGGGATAAATTAAACTGAAATCGTTGTTATAACTAATTCCGTGTTGATGATGTAAGGTAAACTAGACATAACTTATTTCTAAAATAAATTAAAATCATGTATTAAATAAATTAGCTAAACTTATTCCTGAAGGTAAATTAAAATAACGCTTCGAAATAAAATTAGGTAGAACTTATTCCAAATTAATTTAAAGGCATATTTTAAACGGGATAAAATTTATTGCTAAAAAATAATTTAAAGTCAGGTTTAAATAAAATTAAATGAAACTTATCGCTATTAAATTGTCAGACATTAATGAATTCATGAATTTCAGGATTAAGTAAATAACTATCAATTGTAAGCATTGAAAAGTAAAACGTTTCATGGTTAGAAAATTAAAGTAATTTTGAAAATATGAAAATAATTCCTTAAGAAGTGAACAACGAATAAGATAGAACAATAGAATAAAATGAAGTATTAAATTTTCTAAGCAATTGATCAAAAATATGCAATCATAGCTAGCGTCATTTATTAACCTATTGACTAAGTTCATACGTTGATTCATTTATTATTATAACTTCCTAACAAGCAACTCATTGATAAGAGTAGATTAAATTATTGGTATAAAACTAGAACAATCAAATAAGTTAAATTGATCCGATAACAAAAGGCCCAGTGAATATTAATTAAATTCGGCAGTTCCAAATAATAGAATGAAATAAGTAACTTTTAAAGCACAGTGACCCAGTGACTAGGCATCAAAGCAATTCATAAATTGGGAGTGAGATGAGACGATTCCATGGATTAGACTATTAAAGGTAAAAATATAAAGATAGGAATAAATTAACAATTCTCTAAAACTATAGCAAATTAGCGTCATAAATAAGGTTAATCAAATGATCGAAATTTAAAATAAAGAAAAAAATTGACAAATCAAAACTTTATAAACTACAAAAAGCTAATCTTAACATTCTACTAAGCATAGATAGGGCTTACAGCCGATTGTCATGGATATAAATTATAATAATTCCAAATAGATCCGAGCAATAAATTCCATAGCATAGATGCAGGAGGGATAATCTGTCATAATTTCTACCGATTGCAATGTCAATGACGCAAAAAAAAAATTCGATAAATTAAAGTACTAAAATGAATAAAATGTTGAATTACCAAATCGATCGATTGTACGGCGAAGCAGTTGGTTAATTCGAAATATTGTGAATCGAAATAATCTATAAATAAGGTAAACAGGATGTGACATTAATAAATCAAGAGGACGCATACCGGCAACGTTAGATGACCAGACCCGAAAATGCGAGCCACTCGATCATGGATTTCCGTTAGTAGTGTAGATAACGCCGATCGTTAATAATTGTAGAGGAAACAGTTAGTCCACCTTGAATGAAAGTGTTCGTGGATATCCGGTTTGGATGATGTGAAATTTATCAAATTATAACTGATCATATGCAGCTGTGAATATTAAAATTAACTTAATTAATATTGCATAAAATTGAGAAATTTAGCCCTTGAATCGACCTTAATGGATAGCGACCCGCCCATATACGGCACTCTTGAGTCGAGACTGAACAACCTTACATACCACGGATCCGAACTACCCACGAAACGAATAACCACCCTTAGCACCCAATAGATTTTTACGGGTTATACTTTTAAAATAAATATGGATATTAAATGATAACTTGCTATGGATAAACACCGATGCTAAGCAATTATAACTTCCATAAAGGGATAATATCATTAACCTAACAAACGGTGACGCCCAATAGATCGTAGAGTGCCGTTCAGTCATAACACAATACTTAACTTCTTATAATTAACGCCATCATTGAAGGAGAGTACATAAGAACATAACTTCCCCGAGGATTCAGAGAAGCACAACCCGTTAAATCCGCAGGAGATTGTAATAACAATTAGCATTCGATAAGTTTAACTTGTGATAGACCCAATGATAATAATAACCTGGTCGTTAGTGAGTTTGATACCCAATCCGAGAAAATTATTTAAATAAAACTGTTTTTCATCATATACGCCGACATTTGATTTTGATGCGTTTTAGAATATGCCGATCGAATGGACTGATATCCGAATGCCCGACGAACAATGCCGGAAGGAACCACACCCAAAAACAGAAATATTCAATAAGATTCAACAACAGTGGCCGTATCCCACTACTTGGAGGATACTGGGCCTAAACAGCGACCCATGCGGACTCGCCGGACAACAATACCCGGCAGCGGAATCGTATATCCACGCGCGAAATCTCCTCACCCAATGGGAACGGGTAGAGGAGCAGGTGGATTTACAGGTGGTCAAGGCGAGAATGTATCTTGCCAACGTAGAAGAAGACATTCTCGCCGGGCGGATCGCAGAAGCCTACCCACCTCGCCCAGTCCGCGATCTCCGACGCCCCTACCCCGTGGTTCCTCCGAGAAAGAACCGAAAGAAGTTGCTTTCATGAAAAAATAGGAATTCCAAGGACATAACGATAAATGCGAATTAGTTTGATTTTATTGTTTGCTATTGAAAAAAGAAATGTTCGTTACCTTGTCTTTGTGTTTGATCGTTTGCTTGAGAATAGTCGTCTTAATCGATATGTTTACGATAATTATAAAAATACCTTATATAAATTATTAGAGTCAAATTTAACGAACTTATCCATTATAGCTATGGCCACCATTCAAATTTTACAAGCGGAACTAGACCGTACGAGGAACACAAATACGGACCTCCTTCACCAAATACTCCAGATGACAAGAGAGGTCCAACAGATCAAAGCGACTTGGTCGGATCCGAAAAGAGTCAAAACGTTGTATCACCGACTATCTGCAGCACAGAAAGGTTGGGCTGAAGAGCGACAGCTCAATCAGAGTCTGCGTACCCAAATACGAGGGCTAGAAGTCGCCCTAGCAGTTTGTCGGGAGGGGGAAGCGGTCACCTACCCGCTCATATTCGCCCCGTCACAGATGGTGCAGAGGAATCCGAAACCCGTAGATCAGTCCACTACTCAACCAATTAATCGTCGGCCGGGACGTAAGGAGCGTGCTCGACGCCGATCTGCACAACAATCAAAACCGTCCCATTAACTGTTGATAATTCACATTTCTGTTTATTTCAATAAAATAGTCGTACTTATAGTTAAAGTATTTTCCTAATGGCACTTACACGCAGACGTTATCATGAGTACTCGCACCGCAACTTTAGATCATCTCTCCACATTCGATCATGAATTTACTTCCACAGGGACAGAGCTAAGCGAGCATAGGTCTTCTATCGACAGCTCGTGAACCAGAGGGTTGTCCGAGCAATTACAGTACTAGCGATAATACTCAATTTTTGCGGACAATCCACCACTTGAACACATTACCAACGTTGCCTAGCAACGGGTGCCAAGTGGCGATTAGCATCATTTTGTATGGCGTTATTGGGGCAACTAGAAGGATAAGCAAGATTCGAAACCCTGTAACCCACCATAAGGAACTTCTAAAAATTTGTATTTTTATAGTTTAATAAATATGTCGTACTTTCTAACATCAATATATATACTAAATAAACTAATTTTTTTTCATAATAAATACATCTTCATAAAAATATAGCGGGTGGGTTACTGAGTTTATTTTCAAATGTCTAAGCTTGGTTTTATTAGCACAACCCACATACAAAATACAATGACGTTGGTTACCACTTGGTACCTGTTGCTAAGCGATGTTGTAACTGTACCAGATGGATGGAATGATAGCTGAGGGTGAGTACAAAACTCATTGATTTTAAATTATGATAAAAATAGGGGAACTCAAACATTTAATTTTACGTTATTAGTGTGATGCATTACATTTTACACCAAACACGATAATAAGAAAATTTGTTAGTCCTTATGGGTTGGTGGCTTACCACTTGATCCGTCGCATTATGCGTGTTTCCTTTCATCTTCGTCGGATTCACTCCATCTTCCCAGTCCTGCAACGTTTCTGTTCCCAGGGTATATTTTCAGGGGTCGAAGTGCTGGACCGGTCATATTTTCGGATTAGGGAAACATTTCCATTGATATTGGAATATGCTTCTGAATGAATTAATAATCGATTATGTGCTGTCACTGCTCCGCTACAAACTGCTTCAGTTGCACCTTGATAGGGCGAATCTCAACTTGATCCTAGGCCCCTTGTTCCCTCAACATGGTATTGAATTTTTGTACTCTTTTTATCTGTTTGGGCTTGAACCAAGTGTTTTTTTCAAAGCCTGCGTTTCATTTTTAGTTTTTTTATCGTTGTTTGTCTCGGTTTTTCTCTATATGAATTCTGGTGGGTTTCTGGGTGTTGATTTCTTGAAACTATATGGTTATTACCCGGACAACCCCATACAAATATCTTTCACTTACCACTCGGCACCCGTTGCGAAGCAACGTTGGAATTGTGTTTGAGCGGGTGGATCGTCCGCAAAAAGTGAGCGTTATTGCTAATGCTATAATTGACCGAACGATTCATGGGTCCAACGAGCTGCCGATAGAAGGCCTGTGCTCGATTTCGATTTTTATGTCCCATTATTTTCCTATCTCCTTCAAATGTTAACCTAAACTCTCAAATCATTTATCTTTATGTTCATTCGCCTAGTCCTTCTCATCGTTGTCGGAGTTGATGATTTTTAATGGCCTGTGTTGGGCCAGAACACAAATAGCCTTGAGAATTGTTTAAATGCATCAGGAATACAGCACAAAACCCTAGCACCAAGATAACTTAAAATACAATATACAACACCAACTAAACACTTTAAAATCTGAGAGAATATAAATAAATATAAATCAAAAAAATTAATGTAAAATAAAATAAATACAAAATGCATCAAGAACTGAATGAAATCTACATAAAAAATAACATAATAACAAGAAAATTTGACCGTAAAATGACCATTTATATAAAAGTAAAAATAAATGAATTAAATGAATAAAAATAAAATATTTTTGGCTGAATAAATTTAATTAAAAATGTTAAAAATAAATTACCAATTTAAATTAAGAAATTAATAAAATGTAATTTAGATAACAGAAGTCATTTCAAGGTCAAATTTGTTTAATCGCAATAAAAATAACACGCAAGGTTAAGGCCAAATTATAGTTATATATACTGTTGTGTTTACACAAATTATTAAATTTGGTGGGTTACAGGGTTTCGTAATTTGTTTATCTTTGTGGTTGCCCCAGTAACGCCATACAAAATGATTCTAACTGTCACTTGGCACCCGTTTCTAGGCAACGTTGGTAATGTGTTCAAGTGGTGGATTGTCCGCAAAAATTGAGTATTATCGCTAGTACTGTAATTGCTCGGACAACCCTCGGGTTCACGAGCTGTCGATAGAAGACCTATGCTCGCTTTGCTCTGTCCCTTGTAGAAATTCAAGATTTAGATTCTTATTTGGCTGTGGAAAATGAGACGAATGTTCGGTGACGTGATGCAACTATTTATGATAACGCTGGCATACAAAGGTATCTAAGAAACAAATTGACAATAAATACGACTACTCTATTCAAATCAACAAAACACATTTATGAGTTAATGGGTTTGGAGTTGTGCTGCTCGGCATCGAGCACGCTCGTTGCGTCCCGGCCGACGATTATTTGGTGGAGTGATGGACTGGTCTGCTGGTTGAGGATTCTTCTGCGCCATCTGGGACGGGGCGAAGACGAGCGGGTAGGTGACTGCTTCCCCCTCCCGACAGACTGCTAAGGCGACTTCTAATCCTCGGATTTGAGTGCGCAGGCTCTGGTTGAGCTGTCGCTCTTCCGCCCAACCTTTTTGTGCTGCAGTTAGTCTGAGATATAATGCTTTTACTTTTCTCGGATCCGACCAAGTTGCCTTGATCTGCTGTACCTCTTTATTCATCTGGAGGATTTGATTGAGGAGATCCGCATTTGCGTTCCTTACGCGCTCTAGTTCAGCTTGCAAAATCTGGATGGTGGTCATAACTACAATGGGTAAGATCGTTAATTTTTCTAATGATTTACATAATTTGTATTTATAATTATCATAAACATAATTATTAAAAACGGGTCTACTCAGGCAAACGATTAAAACGAAATGACAAGCTAACAAAGATTTCTTTTTCAAAAAATACAACTAAATCACGTTTATTGTTAGAGTTTTTAGGGATCACTGCTTTCCGGGGAACGGCTTCTTTAGGTCCTTCTTCGGAGGAACTACAGGATAGGGGCGTCGGGTATCGCGGACTGGGCGAGTTGGATACGCTTCCGCAATTCGCCCGGCGAGGATGTCTTCTTCTACATTTGCGAGATACATCCTCGCCTTAACCACCTGTAGATTTACCTGTTCCTGCACCCTTTCCCATTGGGTGAGGAAGTTGCGTGCATGCATGTAGGTCTCCGCGGCCGGATACTGCTGTCCAGCGAGTCCACAGGGATCCTTCTCGAACCCTAGTAACCGCCAAGTAGTGGGATACGGCCACTGTTGCTGAAACTCGTCAAAAATTTCCGTAACTGATGGAGCTCCTCCCTGACCCTGTCTGTCAGTTGCTTGACTCGCGATTCGTTCGAATGACATGTCTAAAATATCATCGTAATCAGATTCGGTTAAGTCGTCCGCTTTATTATAACAATCGACTAAATGATGACTATATTGTGGTTATTGGACTTATCGAATTTAAACTTATTGCCTTTGATTTTGATTGTAACTTTTTGGGAAACGACTAAGATTGTTTGCTTACAAGTTCTAGGTGTGCTAAATTTTGTTGACTATCTCTACTCATGATGCTCCTACGTATCTTTTTCAAGGTTATAATGATTTTTTAAAAGAAATCGACACTCCGTTATTATACCAGTTGGGTTATGGGCATTCAGGGTTTTAATAGTATATTATATATGATCTAACAGCTTGACATCGAGTATGGTAAGGCATGGTTGTTAATTAATTAATTTTCGTTAAAAACGGGGATAACTTGGACGGTCATTACTTCAGGTTTTCTCTTTATTAAATTAAGCCGGGGAAGCTATGGGAGGTCACCTTATGAGTTTGGGTTTCGAATAAAATCTATTAATGTCCAAACTCTAGATTACGCGGAAATTGACTATTGTAGGCATATGGGTTTATTTAATTTTCGTCGAATCGACGAATGACCTTGAAATGTCGCTACAAATAATTTAGTATTTACATGCGAGCGGCGATAGTTGAATCTATATCCGGCGTTTATCTTAACAATTTAATATTTACCAGCGAATAGCGATAATGAAATTCCGTAAGTTTATATCCGGTGTTTATCTTATTCTTATTTTATTTGCAGGATTTATCGATTTACTTTAGAAGTATTTACTGGATTTTAATTTTACAATTGTGTTGAAGTGATTCGGTAAGTTGATATTTCGGTTGTTTGGATATATTTTATCGACGTTTTTAGGACAAACTTTACTTGACTCTATAGCGGATCTCGCATGTGGAATTCTATTATTGGGATTTTATTCGGCATTTTCCGGGATTGTTGGATTTAATTTGATTCATTGCCGTCGGTAAGCGAAACTCTATGACTGTTTGTTTCGTGTAATATTAATATAACATTTTGATTGTTTCTCTGATTTATCCGTTATTCTGAATTTTGGCCATCTTTATTTGCGTCGATTTTATATTAATCTATTTTTAAGCAACAACCTATTTTCCTTAATTTACGCTGGATCCCTGAATTTATATTAATTACAGGAAAAATTTGTTTTAAATCAATAAATTTCATTACTTTTGCTCGAGGAATTATTCTATTTCAAATCAAGGTATTACTTTGTTAAAGAATTACTGTAAGTTTTAATCTATAGTTACTTTAATTGAATTCGATTATGTTAATTGTAATCACTCGAATTACTTATTTTTACTTTAAAATTTGTTAAATCGATAAATTACTTTAAGCAATAGACTACTTTCTTTTAATAAATTATTTAAGATTTCTTAATTAATGAATCAAAACTTCACTTTATTTTTTATTCAAAAATTTACTGGATTTTTATCAAAGCGTCATTTTACTTTTATTCAAATTAATTTAATGTTAATTGAGGAATTACTTGGGTTAACCCACAACTTTCTTTAATTTACTCAACGAATTGATTTATTGTTAATCAAGGAATTTGCATTATTTAGTTTTAACCCACAAATTAATTTAAAGAAAATAAATTACTTATTTTTACTCAATAAATACTTTAATTTTAGATTACAATACTTTAATGAATCACTTTAATTTTTACTTTATTTTTAAATAACAGCTACTTTACTTTTAATCAATGATCTTAAATTAATCAAATTAATGAATTTAATGATTTCTACTAATTTATTTCGAAATGTAAATTTACTTTAGTATACCGATAATTTTTATCTAAGTTATTTCCAATATTAATCCAATTTAGTTATAACAACGATTTCAATTTAATTTATTCCCGTATCTTTCCCCTTTAATAGGCCTTAAGCGCATTTTGTGTTTATATTATATTTACTGAGTGCCCACTGGACTAATCGATGTGATGATTTTGAGCCGTGTGTAATAGAAATTTAGGTCGATTTTACAGAAATGAGAAACGAGGAAGCAGCCAAATGACTTCTTCCTTATTTCTCGTTTCTTCTATAGGGATTATATTGACGTTACGACCCCTGCGTTCCGCACGCGGAGTCTTCACGGGTACATATCATTGGCGATTTTCCACGCTCTTACACAAATCTGTACTATGTAGATTTTACTATCTTGCAATATGTGTTGGCTGTGGGCCGGAAAAATTTCGACAGATTTTATTTTTATTATTTAAGTATATAAAACAATTTATTAATATTATAAAATCTATTATTAAAAACAATATACAGAATTACTTGCAACCAATACATTCATAAAAGCATAAAATTGCATCTCCCCCCACGCCGACATCCAAGCAGAGCTCTACCGAGGTTGCGAGGATGTGACGTGGAGAGAGAGCTCCAAATAAACTAATTCTCACCTAAACGTAAGTTCTAAATATAGATTTTTAAACAAAAATTCTAGCTCAAAAATTGGCTTTGAAAATAGTTTCAAAAATGGTTTTTGAAAAATGGTTTTTTTAATGTGAAAATGGATCAGTATTTATACCTATTTTCTGTCCCTAACCTCGCATGTTAAATTTGATGCAGTAAAACAAAATTCGACCTTGTTATTTTCTAGTGAATTCTATTCTTTAATTTTATTATTTTTCAATTTATTTTACTAATTTCTCATTTAGAATTTTTATTGAATTATTACTAATTCAAATTTTTTGATTTAAGTTTCATTTTCATGAACTTTTTATTAATTTTTCAATTTTGTCGAATTTGTTGTGTTTTCTTGTTATGTTTGTGTTGGTATCGTGCGAATCTTGGTGCGTTTTGTTATTATTTTAATTTATTTTTATGTTTATTATTTTATATTTAATTCTCTTTTTTCTCATATTTGATAGGGTTTAATTGGTGTTTCAATAGGTTTTATTTTAAATTTGCTTGTTATGTTTGCATGTGTGTTACCGATCCATTTAAACATTCCTCAAGGCCGTTTACGTTCAAATAAAAAAAAATAAAAAAAATTCTACTTTGCAGTGTTATTTCCGGCTTAATTGAAATATTGACCTTCAGTCTCACTTTGAGACTTGTGTTGAACAACTTTACTGTAGTTTGTGTGCGTTGCAATTAATTTTAAACGCATTGATGATTATGAATTTAATGATCGATAACCTAATACTATTAGAAATGTTATAAACCATGGATGGACAATGTTTATTATGATAATGCGGATCGAAAATGTTATTTATGGACAATAAATTATGATGCTGTGATGCCCCTTTATACGAATAAACGGTTTGATGCATTCGAGACTTTTACCTGATTGGTACGGTAATTTTCATTCAATTCTTTTTCGGACCACAGTCAAAACATACAACAAGAAAGTAAAATCAACATACAATTCAGGCTGTGTAGGTGCAGTTTATCTACCAATAGCCTGTGCCCGTGAAGGTTCCGGCGTGAATAACGCAAGGCCTAAACGTCAATAATATCCGTCATAGGGGAAATTGGGAGGAGGGGAAGTAGTCTTTTGGCTACTCCTACACCACTCATTTCCTGTAAATTCGACCTAAAATCTTTAACAACAATCGGCTAAAAATCACTAACACTGAGTAGTCCAGTGGGCACTCATCAACTATAGCATGAACATAAATAGATCATAAGGACAAAGAGAGGGAAAGGGTAGCGGGGAAATTTTCGAAATCGTTGCAACAGTTAAAATGAATAGCCATCGAAAAAGATTAATCCGAACGACCAAAATCATGAAAAATAATGGTTTGAATAATATATAAGAATTAAATAAATTATGTTGAATTGAGACGGAAAATAAGGGCAGAACGCTGCGCAAATTTTCGGAAATAGTTAAAACATTTATCATGAAACTATAAAATAAGGGCGGATCGCTGCTCAAAATTTCCGAATTAATGAAAATACTTTAACGAAAACCTTAGAATAAGGATAAAACTGTAAAATAAAGGTGGAACGCTGCTAAAATTTTTTGAATTAGCAAAAATACTTTATCGAAAACTGAAAAATACATCTAAAAATTACATCTAAAATTTTATATAAGAAAAATGTTTGATAAAGCTGAGGAATATGGAAGGATCCCTACTAAAAACTTGATAATAAAAATGATAATAGCAAGGATAATGGTAATTATAATAATAATAATAGTAATTATAATAATAATAATAGTAATTATAATAATAATAATAATAATAATAATAATAATAATAATAATCATGGTACTTATTAATAATAATGATAATAATTATGATAATAATAATAGTAATAATAATAATAGTAGTAATAATAATAATAAATATAATGATAATTATAGTAATAAGAATAATAATAAATGTAATAGTAGTAACAAATAATGAAGGTAATACATAAAATAGTAACAATGACAATGCTAGTATCAATAATAGGGAACATTGTAGTTATAACAATGATAAGGGTAAGAGAGATACTGTGTGGATACTTACATAACAAAGGGTTTACAGGCCAAAGCAAAATCATCAACACGGTCAACGATAAGTAGGACTATAGGAATAGACGTAGGGATAAATGAGATAACAGCATGGATTAACATTTAATGAGATAGGAGAATAATGGGACCTAAAAATCGAAATCGAGCACAGGCCTTCTATCGGCAGCTCGTTGGACCCATGAATCGTTCGGTCAATTATAGCATTAGTAATAGCGCTCACTTTTTGCGGACGATCTACCCACTCGAACACAGTTCCAACGTTGCTTAGTAACGGGTACCTAGTGATAAGTGAAAGATATTTGTATGGGGTTGTCCGGGTAACAACCATATAGTTTCAAAATATCAACAACCAGAAACCCACCACCTGTAAACCCTTTGTTATGTTAAATAAACACAGTACATCTTTTACCCTTATCCCTATTATAACTACAATGTTCCCTATTCTTGTTGCTAGCCTTTTCATTGATACTATTATATGTATTACCTTCATTAATTGTTACTACTTTTACATTTTTTATTATTCTTATTACTTTATAATTACCATTAAATTTATTATATTACTACTATTCTTATTATTACTATTATTATTATTATTATTATTATTATAATTATTTTTATTATTATTATTATTATTATTATTATTATTATTATTATTATTATTATTATTATTATTATTATTATTATTATTATTATTATTATTATTATTATTATTATTATGATGCTTTTGTAGGGATCCGTCCTTATTTCTCAGCTTTATAAAAATATTTCGCGGTAATCCATCCGTGTTTACAGTTTTCGACCAAGTATTTTCATTGATTCGGAAAATTTGAGCCCTTATTTTTCAGTTTAATCAGAATATTATATAAACGATTGACTCGCATCTCACTCTCACTTCACTATCTTCGCTAAGTATTTTAATTAATTCGGAAAATTTGAGCAGCATTCCGCCCTTATTTTACGGTCTTATCCGGATTTCCTATCCATTATTGAGCCGTATTCTACTTTTACTTTACTATTTTGGATAAGAATTTTAATTGATTCGGAAAATTTGGGCAGCGTTCCACCTTTATTTTACAGTTTTATGATAAAAGTTTTAATTATTTCCGAAAATTTGCGCAGCGCTCCGCCCTTATTTTCCGTCTCAACTGAAATAATTTACTTAATTCTTAGATATTATTTAAAATTTTCTTTTCGTAATTTTGGTTGTTCGGATTAATCTTTTTCCGATGGCTATTCATTTTAACTGTTGCAACGATTTCGCAATTTTCCCCACTACCCATTCCCTCTCTTTGTCCTTATGATCTATTTATGTTTATATATTATATTTAATGAGTGCCCACTGGACTACTCAGTGTTAGTGATTTTTAGCCGATTGTTGTTAAAGATTTTATGTCGGTTTTACCGAAATTAAGTGCAAGAAAGTTGTGCCAAAACACCCACTCTCAAGCTACTCTCTTTCGCTATTTAGGTCAGTGATTTGACGTTTGGGCTCCTGCGTTCTCACGCCGGAACCTTCACGGGCACGAACTATTGGTGGACTTACACCGCACTTATACAGTTCGATAGTTATGTGTAATTTTACTTCCTTGCTTTATGTTTGGCATTGGGCCGAAAAAGGAAAAAATACATTTTACAATATCAGTTGAGTAAAAGTTTCAATGCACAAAATTGTTGGCTTTAAAATATTTATTTGACATACATCGACCATAAATTCATCCGGCAAATTGGCATAAAATCATCTTGATCACAATTCATGTCATTAATTCTTAACACTTCGTAAATTCGCATAGTAGCAATCATATAAATCAATACCCGTACACTATCTGAGAGTTAACGTGTTCAGTCAAAACACTTGTCAGTGTTAATTGGCTGAATGCACGGCTCTCAGTTAGTTATGCACACTAACTCGAGTCAGACTAGAACTGCTGTTGAAAAATAAGACTACCAAATAAGACTGAAATTAAGTTGGCACCAAATTTACGTTGAAAATTTGTCAAAACACATCAGTATATATACATATAATTTAGAATTAACCTTGCATGTTATTTTTATTGCGATTAAACAAAATTTGACATTGAAATTATTGGTGTTATCTAAATTTAATTTTTATTAATTTCTTAATTTAAATTGGCCATTTATTTTTAACATTTTTAATTAAATTTATTCAGCCAAAAATATTTTATTTTTATTCATTTAATTCATTTATTTTTACTTTTATATAAATGATCATTTTACTGTCAAATTTTCTTGTTATGTTATTTTTTATGTAGATTTCATGCGGTTCTTGAAGCATTTTGTATTTATTTTATTTTACATTAATGTTTTTGATTTTATATTTATTTATATTCTCTCAGATTTTAAAGTGTTTAGTTGGTGTTGTATATTGTATTTTAAGTTATCTTGGTGCTGGGGTTTTGTGCTGTATTACTGATGCATTTAAACAATTCTCAAGGCTATTTGTGTTCTGGCTCAACAAGACTAATAATGTAATTTCGGAAACATGCTATTAACTTTTCTACTAAATAAAAAGATATGAATAATTTTAAACTCTCGATTTTTTACGATCAAAACCATATAAAAGTAGTGCATACACAAATTTCTATGAATCGAACAAAAATTCAAAATTATTTAAAGAAACTGTCGTTTAGTTTAGTCAGGTTCGGTGTTGTTTATCGCATACAAAAACTTGAATAGTTTAATTAAGGTTTTCATTATACAAATTCATTAAAATTTTATTTATAAACTTTCTAAAATACATAATTTGTATAAAAATAGCTTTATTTTATATACAAATGTTTATTTCGTCGTCAAGGTTACCAGATGAAAAACTTCAGTAGGTAGATTTGCTATTATCTAATTATAGATATTTAATCAATATTTTATTTCACGATAACCTATCGGTCAGGGTAAGAACTACCTATCTCAATTAATAGGATTAATCTCTACTCAAAACACCGGTTTAAATCATTTCCAGTACCAATAGAGGGTTCATGAAGATTATCGATCCATGATGTACAAGTTTCTAAAAGTCGATTGAAATTTATGGTCCTGTTGTTTGATTTATCCAGTATTCAAATTTAATTTTGATAATTTTTATTGTAACGTTAATAATGGAAAAATTGTCAATATTATTTCTTTCATGTTACAATTTACAAGTCATAAAGAGTAATTAGTGCCTTTTGATTACGACACTGGGTATATAATATAACGTAACGTTTAAAACGATAGAAACAAAGATCCACTCGTAAAGTTGGTAATGTTTCTACAAATAACAAATAGGTTCTCGATCGTATTAATGAATATAGTCTCAAATCGTATTAATGACGCATAGTTCACGATCGTATTAATAAGCAAAGTCTCAAATCGTATTAGTGGAGCATAGTTCTCGATCGTATTAATGAGCATAGTCTCAAATCGTATTAATGGAGCATAGTTCTCGATCGTATTAATGAGCACAGTCTCAAATCGTATTAATGGAGCATAGTTCTCGATTGTATTAATGAGCATAGTCTCAAATCGTATTAAAGGAGCATAGGTCTAAGCAAAATACCGGAGAATAGTTCTCATATCAATAAGGTCACTAGTAAAAAATTGATTAAGAAAAAATGGAAATAATAAAATCAGGAATATAATAAGAATGAATCGTATACGAAGAGTTAGGTCAAGGAAAACTGCAGTAAATAATAGAAAAGGAATAAAATAGAAGAAAACGGAAACGAAAATCGAAACGGAAATCGAAAAGAGTAAAAGATGGAAAACCAAGAAAAAGAAATTGAATAATGCCTAAAGATAAAAATTGATGAAGTAGTAAAGAGAAAAAATAAAATAATAAGTGATTAAAACGAATAAAAAGGAAAATGAAACAAAAAGGAAAATAAATATCTTAAGAATAAATAAAAGAGGAATGCGGAGCGAAAAGAATGAAATAAAATTACGGGGGGTAATAGAAATTGGGAAACGGCACTGCTGCACGATTGAATAAAAATAGATAATTCATACGACCATATAATTAAATGTTACTACCCCACATAGATAATTAAAAATCAACTTAAACTAAAAATAAAATGAGTCGTATGGGAAGTATAATAAACGGGACAAAACCGGGGAAATATAAAGTAGTATAATTATGGGTATTATAATCGAAAATAGAAAGCTAGAGGACCCTTAAGAAAGATAACGAAAACAAGCGAGAAAATTTACTGTAATAGAGGGGAGTAATAAAACAAATAGCGACGAGCGAATTACGGGGATAGAATTATGAGATAAATAAAAGAAAAACTAGGAAATAAACCCATCGTATTTATTTGGGGTTGTTCGAAAGATTGAAGGCGTGTAAGCGATTTATGCTACACGGTTCATTTTTTAGTTCTAGAACTCAATCAATACAACGAAATCAAAGCAAGCAAAGCAATCAGGCAATCAATACAAACAAATCAACAAAGCATTCACAAACACAACCAAACAATACACACGACAAAACAAGGATACAAACAAACCAGTATTCAACAATAGCCGAAGACAGACTACAATAAAAACCAGACGGAATTATTCGACAACCAAAGATAACCAAAGAAAATCAAACTACACAAGGACGTCCGTATAAACCGGAATCATTGAGAATAAACAAACCCTCCGATGAACAAATAGCTTCCGGATTTCAGCCAGTCAAAACTTCGAAAAAGCAGCAGCAACGAAAATAAAAAGAGGGAGATCAACCTCATTCGCAAGAAAAGAAACCAGAGCTACATCACTAGAAAATATCGAAACCGACAGTCAAGGATCAAGTACTAAAGAAAACCGAGAAACAAGGAAATCAATAACCCAAAGTAAAACACCTGTGGACTCAGAAGACGAAAATATAAACCAACAAGGAGACGTTCTCAAATCGACAAACGAAGAAAAATTAACCTTGGAAAAGAGACTTGGAACACTGAAGACCCTAATACAAAACTACCAGGACGGGCGAACAAGCCAAAGAATACCAAGAAAAATTCCGAGGAGAACCGATTAACGGAAATGCAAGCAAACTAAATACGTTCATAAGGAATGTCGAAGTATGTAATTGGTCGCCAGACATGGTGAAAAATCGAATGCCACTATATTTGTGGGATAGTGCACTAGACATCTTCTTGGAAGCGAGAAAGAGGAAAAAGAAGTTAGATACCTGGAGAAAGATTAAAGAATTCTTAACTACGACATTCAGAGTCGCAAAATTAACGAATCAAGGAATACAAGAGATGTTTAATAGAAAACAAAGGCATTGCAAATCAAATACAATGTTCGCAAGCGAAATAAGACGCTTGGCAAAAGCGGCTACAGAAGTAACGCTGGCAGAAACTCATCTAATAGGAATATTTGTGGATGGACTAAGACGACCCGAATTGAAATCCGTAGTAGGTATGCAAATGTTGGCAACCTTAAATGAAGCCGTGGCAAAAGCAAATCAAGCGGAAATACATCTACCTACCCAAATTGCAACAATTCAAGACGAATCAATGATCGCCGCAATGACAACTAAAGTCGAGGAAAATGAAGCAAGTGCTGCAAAAGTAAATCAATTCATACCGGGTGCGCACCAGGTATTCAAACCTCTAATACCACGAACAAACAGTAACCGCCTGAATACGAACTACAACAACAACCAGCGACCAAACTACAAAAACGCTAGTAATTCCAACCAAAATAAGCAATGCTGAACCTGTGAGAAGCCAGGATATTTGGAAAACGAGTGTTTTCGAAACATACCATGTGCAAGATGCGGGCAAAAAGGTCATACTTTAAATTGATGCGAGGTCAGAACCTATTACACATGTGAAGTACAAGGACATGTGGCGAAAGACTGTAGAGGAGGAAACAATCAAAACCGAGACTCATCAAGAAATAATAACTATGTGCAAGTGGCACTGAGACAAAATGTTACCGAACAAGGAAAGCAAGTTAACATGATGCAAGAAATTTCACAACTAAAAGACATGAAGTCAAGTATGATGAGAACAAATCAGCCAAATTAACGACAGCAAAATATTCACAGGATGCAGAGAGTAGAAAATACGCGAAACCGAGAAGTGGAAGTGACACGTCAACAGCATGTACAAGATTGGCAACAACTGCAGATGGAAGAAGAAAGAATAAAACAAGAAAGGTTTCGGCAACGACAAGACAATCCACCTAGAATCAATATGCTGAGAATGATTAAAGACGTTAAAGAACAGTACTGTTACAATACACATAAAAAGTCGCCGCAAAACCAGCTAACCGAAACCGAAAATTTCAAATAATTATGCAAACACCGGATTTTGCAGAATGAGTATGGATTAAGCAACCGAAAACTGACGAAATATTTGATTGGATCAAGGAGAGAATGGGAAGCTCCAAGAAAAATGACAACCTGTACCATCGCGGTTGTATAATAAAACCAAACATGCACTTAGTAGATGCACTAATATAGCCAGGCAGACCAACGAGTATAACATTGGAAAGGGAGAGATCAATAATGAATTTCGGGCGATGGGCGGAAGACGCAAAGTGCTAATTTGAGATAAATATCAAAAAAAATCTCCAAGGAGCAACCAAAAGAGTACTTTGGAGAAACAGAGAGAAATTAATAAACCAAGTCATAGATCAAGTCAATAAAATTGAGATATCATTCTGAAATACAAAACGAAAGAGATAAACGAATGTACAGAATACATTCGGGATACGGTAACCTTAAGACATGCAAATTTTAAAGGTAAATGAGGAACAGATGACAATAAAAATAAACAATAAACTCCGAGTAGATGAATTAATAAAAATGGTTAACGAAACCGTGGTAGAGCAAGCGAGAACCCAGAGTAGCGATGGGATCATTGAAGACGTAGTAGTAAAATACCTACAACATTATTTACGTGAAGAAGATGAAACATATCTTTACGAGCTAGGAATCTGGGATAACGACCAAGAAATAAGAGTAATACCAATGAAATAAGCCCGATGGGGATTAGATACGCCTTGGAGTAAAACGGACAAATTAGAGGAGAAATGCCACCAGAAATCCAAGAAAATTATAGAAATCTATCGACAATGGTTAAAAGATAGACATCTTAAAGGAAAACTCGAAAAACTAGATACAAGCAAATGTAAACGAACACCTTGGACAAAGGGGGTGGAACGAAATAGAGAAAAAAGGGAAATGGAAGAAGAGATATTTGAGGAAGATCAACCAGAACAAGAAGAACCAGACTATCCAAGAAACGAACCACTACCATATGAACAAAAAGATATAGAAAACGAAACATCAGAAAACGAATCAGAACCCAGAAAAATAAACGTAATAGAAAAGGATGAAGATAACTGCAACAAATTACTAGAAATATTGCGAAAAGGTGCAAGAAGCCAGAGACGAGCAGCGATGACCCACGCAAAATATATAATGGATAACAGTGAAAATATAGAACATCTAAGAAAGTTGGTGAAAGAAATCGAGGAATACAGACGAAAAAATGAATGGTATCCTGAAGTATTCGACCAAGATTGGGACGAATGGCTAAGAAGAGAGCATGAGAAAACCCAAAAGACAACAATACCGAATACAAAAGGGAACGAAAAGACAAAAGAAATGGGAAAATATATGGAGAAACGTCCAAGAGACCGACAAAAAACAGAAGCAGAAGACAAAGAAAGGAAAACTGGAGATCAAGCAAAACAACAACAGTGAATGACGAAATTAGGCAAATTAGAAAAAGTAGCATATGAAATGAAGAAAGCACTACCATGAAAAGTAAAGAGGAGTAGAATGGATCCGCGTATTACTGGCGGACATGCTAATAATAACAAGTCAACCACTCAGAAGATTGTGGCAAAAGAATCGAGCTAGCAAAGAAGCCAAAAAAATGGTACACTATATCAAGTATAATCCCGAAATTAATCAAAGAAAAAACAAAAACCATGAAATTAGAGTGGGAAGAAGCCAAACAAATAGTTTACCAGCTGTTAACGAATACCGAGAATGACGATCATCGATTAGTGGCATTAGCATACTTAATGTACAACCTAATGAGCCTGTCAACAAGCAAAGTACCAAACAAACAATTTATGAATAACATAGAACTTACAGCAATGATAGTACAACAAGAAATCGAACCATAATTCCTACAAAACGGGGGATGGAAGCAGTTTTTAATAAAGCCACGTAAAAACGAGCAAATCAAACCAATGCAAATCAGATTGAAAGCGTTATTAAATGAGTTCAAACACGAATTACCGGTAAAAAAGACAAAACAATGAGAAATTCAAGTATACATTCTCTTATGATGACAATGATGGTGTGGTTGATATGTACAAATGCGACAAACAGATTTTTGATATACGACTGTGATCAGGCAGTTCTCGGCGATAAATATTCATTAAGAGATATCGAAGAATGTAAAATGGCGATACCAAACAACTTAACCACAATCGAAATGCAGTAACATACCATATATATCAAGAATCGGATTTCATCAGAGCAACGGCAAGAGAATGTGCAATTACACGGAAAACACTTGCATACCATTGTATATCGCACTCACATGTTTCAATAATAAATTCAGGAACAGAAAGAGAAATATTGCAAGTATTTGGAGAACAGTGCAAAGATTTGTTCAGTGGGGGAGAAAGGAAACTAAAAGAAGGAATTGTACTAAAATGAAACAGTGAAACTATACAAGTAAGAGCATATTCGTTGCTGGAACCATCAATTCAGCATCCGAGGATTGTAAAGGAGGAAAATATACAATCAAAAGAGTGTTAGTAACGGAGGTAGTGATAATTGAAACATATACGGTGAAGCTAAAAGAATACGAGGCTCAATTCGATGGAACAACGCAAATAATGAAGTCAAACCAAATGTGTCAAGAAACAGAATCAGTATGTCAAACCGGAGCGTCAACGATAATATACCAGACAAATGTCCATAATTGTAGAATGCAGTTCCTGAAAAGTGTGATGTTCGACGAAGTAAGATGAGAAGTGTTTGAGGAGGATGCAGAGAAACTACAAATAAATGACGTAAATAAAATAATACTGAAAGAACGAAATTAACACCTCCAGCATTGATAACAACGAAATCCGAAATGGGAATGCGATTCATAAAAGGAAAAATAATTCAGAAGTGTGGAAAGATGGTATATGTCACAAATTATCCAGGACTATATGCAGTCAGACAAATACTAGACGACGGGATAGCCACGGTGGCAAAAGACGAAGTTAAACTATATTTGTATATGAATAACAAAATGGATTTTCTATACCACAAATGACAAGAATCGCTGCAAAAGGTGTACCACGACCTGATACAAAACGATTGCCAACTAAAAAAGAAATCCTAAAGACAAAAATTGGCCTTAGTAAAAACCAATCCGGATAGTGCAATGTCATTATTACCACTACAACAAGGTCACTTCGGGAGAATAGCAGGAGAAGTCATGTTTATATTCAAATGTGAGTAAACATTTGCGATGGTACCAGAAATATCAACCGCGCCACCAGGAAAGTGCACAAATGAGTTGGAAGTGGTCTATAAGAAGCAAATCAGATACGTACAACCACTGACACGAATGATGAACCCACTGTCTATTATACCAAGGTCATTCAAATTTTCTCAGTGTCATATTATTTTTAAATAATTTTAAATTTAAAATTACTACTTATAAAAAATAAGTAGTGTTTTAATTATTAATATTTTTTTTAATTTTTTATTCTATTACTTATTTTAATAAGTAATGTTTTAACTATCACTTATTTTATTATTATTATTATTAAATAATAAAAAACCAAGACATGTACAACAAAAACTTTTATTATAAAGAAATAATTCTACTATAGTTATACTATCGAAGAGCTTTATTCAAAGCCCATTCCACATACCTCCGATATCGGGCAGCGCATATAAGTAGTGTTTTAATTATTAATATTTTTTTATTCTATTACTTATTTTTATAAGTAATGTTTTAACTAATAATATTTTATTATTATTATTATTGTTACAAGTTTTTATTTATTAATATTATTATTATATTAATCTTCTAAATTAAGATAGCGGAATTCAGAATTAAATGGAATCAGACATTTTTAATAATCGATAGGCTATTGGCAGAAACCTATGATTATTTATTACTACTAAAAAATAAATAAATCAATAAGTCAATAATGAAATTATCTAGTTGCATATTATTTCTAAATAAAATGTATTCTGGATGTGTATGGTAAATATCGAGATTTTATTCAATCCTACATTGATAATGCAGATAAAATCAAAATTTAACTATTGTGAACATGTTTTATAACCTTTTATATAAAAAGCAACTAATAATAATCAAAAACATAATAAAATAAGTAAACGTACAATTTTATTTTTTTTATTTTCTATAATATACAAAATTCAAAATATACAAAAATATATAATATACAAAATTCACATAATTGTTCGTCTGATAAATTGATGATTAATCAGAAGCCAGAATTTCTTTGAATATATCTTGAAATTGCTGTGTTCTTGTAATACTATGACCACTATTAATTGCATCAAGCCCTCTATAGTGTCCATAGGCAAAACTAACATTTTTATCAACCCATGCCCTCTTATCATCGTGGTTGTTTAGCGCTATTTTACTATTTTTAAAAGTAAAAAGCTGATGATTCCGGCACCCTATTTTAGTCTGAGGTACAGATATAATCTCGTTATTATTGTAACAATCTAAATATGATTGATGATTTATATTTGTACCTGCTAATTTTACTCCCTTAGCCCTCATAGTCGACTTATTTCCCAATAAACTATAAAATTTAGGACGCAAGAAAACCCACTCACTATACCCTCCCCCTTTACTCTCATCCTTAAACTTTCCTATAACGGATGCTAGTCGTCTTGAATATAAAGGATGAGAGGGGTCATAATTAGATGTATCTAAAAGGTCATCCGAAATCATCGCTTTTAATAAAGTATCTAATTTTAAATTTTTTATCTCTAAAAAGAAGCTGTCCGTATCACCGGCAATTAAATTTATATCACAATTATAAATAGTTCTATACATTTGCAGCTCTATATACTGCAACTGATACATCCGTAGTTTGGATAGATCTAGTACTGATTATCCGATGTAACTAGGCCTATCCAAACATGTTGAATCCTTATTAAGATGCGCAGCAAACAGATTTTCATCAACTTCGATGGTTTTTCTGAATGCCGGTTTTGACGAATATGTAATTAACTTTTCAAATGAATTACATAGTTGCAAATTCATTCGCTTCTTAAGGTTTTCAACGGATTTACCGTAAAAGCTGTTATTATATAATTTAAATAAATCTTTATATATCTCGCAGACTGCATTTGCTCGCAAGTCAGTATTTTTATCTATATAATTTTTAAAAATAGTTTTCTGTGTAAATTTTATACATCTATGTACATTCACAACCTTAGCCCCAAGCGAAAGATAAAGCCTGAGAAGCCTCCAATGAAGAACATGATTCTTCTTTGGATAATGCGTGAGCATTAGCTTCTCAACTTTTGAATTTGGTGGGCACATCTTTTCCGGTCCAATCGGAAAGTCATTTAAAAAATCATGGAAATTTTCAGGGATATCAATATCAACTTCCATAGTATATCCATATAGAAGGATTTCAATATCCGCAACATTCATACACTCATTCAATACATCATCCAAACCATCATACACCCAAACAAAATCAGCATACGGCAAAGATTGGCTAAGAGCCCAACCGTACAAATTATTTATGTCTATATACAGCCATTCGGTGTCCTCTGAAGAAGCAACATAGTGTTTGTTAACAAACGTTAACCCTCCTCGTATTCCTCCCTCGTAAAAATTGAACATTTCCATGTCCTGTAAAAGCTCTATGGGTTCATCTAATGTCATAAGCGCTGACGCCCATGACTTTCCAGGAATACCATAGAAATTTAAAGGTTCAAGACCATTGTATGCAATGGCCTTTTCACGAAACTGTTGAAAGTAATTAGTGAGTAGGAATACATCAACTTTTAAATAATGCATCATATAGTCACGCAAATTACCACAGTTTTGTTGCATCCAAACCAATTCAGCAATCGCATACTCATCATCTGTCACACCCTCCTATTTAGGAGGCAATTCATAAGTAGTTTCAAGAACATCAAAAGATGCGGCATAATCATAAGGAAATATACCTTTAGAATCTATCATAGAACCAGGAAAGGCAGAGGTAGTAAGATGTAGTGTAGTAAGTGTTTTTACAGCCTTAGATAAAGAGCAATTTACAAATTGCATACTATCTATACATCTAACAGCCAGATTTTTTATATGTACAATTAAAGATATAAATTTTTCAGTCGAGGTAGGGATAATGTCTAAATTCCAAGAAGGAAAACCGTTGAGACCATGTTTTAAAATATGATGCAGATCGTAACCTTTTAAATTATGAAACACTATCGGAAGCAACTTATATATTCTACGCGCAAAATTACATTTTCGGCACGCTGCACCAAGATATTTACCTGTAAAGTGACAATGGTCTTTAGCAGGATTTACAATCGGTTTCTTGCAAAGATAGCAAGTTCTACATGATTTAAATTCTCGTTGTTCAGCGAAAGACATAAAACCTATTAACTTTTTCCCTTCAACATCATAATAAGGTAGGACAATTGTGACAGCAATTTCCTCTATTTTTTTAAGAAATAAAGAAATGCAGTCAGGTCCATAAAATTCAAAATATTGTTGTGTTTTTGTGTAGTTATTTATTAGTAAAAGGACTGCTGAACTAGGCATATGAATTTGGTGATGTCTAACATCAGGTGGTAAAACCGACTCGAAATCGGCATAAATTACATAGGGAGGGGTGATGGTTTTAGAATAATTTTCAAATTTTAAATTTTTGTTATCGGGTAATGTGTAAAGCGTTGTACCCGTCTGCTTTTTAGCGCATAGAGCTACATGTGTATTAAAGGCATTATCCAGCCTGAAACCATTTAGGCAGTGTGGGCACCATTTGCATCTAATTTGAACTGGACAATCAGGATTCTGATGACAATTCATTAATTTATTCAGATCACTCACCGCGGTGTAGTGATTCCTATCACTTTTCTCTAATAAAAGCAAATAAATAGGTGTTCCGCCAATGACCTTTGAACAATGAATTATACTTAAATGAGGATGATGGAAGACATAACTATCAGGAACCTCGTCAATTATCACAGTTGGAGTATAAGAAAGGAAGTTTATTGCTAAATTTAAACTGTCATTTTTCTTTTCAAATTTGGGTATATTTATTAATTTCATTGGACAATCCGTAATTTCGTCATATACTAAGTCGTTTAAAAACTCGGTGTATTTTGCAGGTCTAGTGCGATTTTCTAAAATTAAATCTTTTTTAAGAATTGACAGAATACTATAAAGGAAGCATTTATCGTCAGTATTTTTAACATTTATAACAGCTTTTTTAGATGCAATAGCAGAAGGAGTCTGAATATATCGATGACCTGATAAACGACTAATTGGGGAAAATTTGGTAAGTATAAAATCTATTTCTAAAATATTGATTACTCTCCATCCACTGCCTAAATTGGTGAACTTTTCTATTTTTTCATTGAGTTTATTAACTCCTTCAGATAAAAAACTATCTGAAAATTTTTCTGCGTTGTTGGAAAAATAATTATCGCGGATTTCCCCATCTTTTTCAAACTGTATTAAAACAGCAAATTGAATTTTAACATCATCCCCATCTTTCCAATCTCATCAATTAATTTAGAACTGATTCTCTCAGTTAACAATATTTTTATCAGTCGCGCCTCTGATGTATTAAATTTAATTGTTTTAATTGCGCCGTTTAAATTAATTTGTATTATAGGTTCTAATGAACCACCAACTTGATTAATAGTATTATTAACAATATCTACATTATTTATAATACCTACATTATTTATAATATCTACATTATTTACAATGTCTGCAATATTTATAATATCTGCATTATTTATAATATCTGCATTAGTAATAATATCAATATCTACATTATTTATAATATCTACATTATTAATTGATTCGTCATCACTGATTTCAATGACTTCGATTTTTATAAGTTTATTTGGTATTTTAGATGGCCTATGTTCAGCAGGTCTTTTATTTTTAGTTATTTTTGTTGGGTGTATATTATTTATAATATTCATAATATTTACATTATTTTTATTACTGATACGAAACACATCCTTTTTAATTATTTTAAATGAATCTAAATGGTCTTTGTGAATGTTATAAAAAGCTTTGTTTTTTTGGGCTGGGATGTTTTGCATGCAGGGCAAATAAAAAACCTAATGCAATTAAATCTATGAACATAGTATTGTTTCATTTTTTCGTGACATATTTCACCATGATTCTTTGAGATCATGCAATATTTTGGGTAAAATTTACCTGATAAAATAATAATAAATTAAATAACTTGTATTAAAAAAAATATATATATATATATATAATTATTTCACAATATTTCATAACATTATCTTTCATTATTATACAATTCTATAACATAAAGACTTGTATAATATTAAATAATAATTCTTATATAGTCAAATGTATTAGACATGGCTTTGCACTTGTTTTGCATAAATATTGCAACATTCGCAAATCATTCATTATTATGCAAGTTTATAACATAAAGACCTGTTAATAATAAATGTTTCAAATTATAGGGTGAATAGCATGTCACTGCAGATTATTATTATTAGCAAATTATAAGGCGAATGGCTACATGCTTACTGTAGACTATTATTATCATAAAAAATAAATATTATTATTATTATTATTATTATTATCACATAAAATATTATTATTATATAAAATAAGTATCATTTTTTCAAAATATAGCTGCATGCTCACTGCAGATTATTATTATCACATCAAATAAGTATTATTATTATTATAATATAAAATGAATATCGTTTTCAATGCTTGCTGTAGATTATTATTATTATTTTTTCTTATTATTAATAAAGAATAGATATTTATTAAACTAAAATTTAATAAAAACAACCTTTTATTATTTACACAAATCATTCCCTAGAATTAGTTAAGAATCAACTCTGCATGATTTCATAAAATCTTCATAAATTCTTCGCTATTAAATAATTTCCATAAAATCTTCAATAATCAACTTTTCACAAAATCTTCTACTTTTCATAATTTTTCAAAATATTATTTAAATTCGTTAAATTTTTAAAAATATAATTAATTAATATATTTAAATAAAGTTTAAAAATAAATAAATTACTAACATAAATCTGCATCAATATTATCATCAGATGAATCGTCAACATCAATACAAGTGGGGGCATCATCCACTATATCATCCAAAATAATTATTGGGTAAGTTGCCGGAATCATATCATTATCATCATCATCTGAAATGTTTTTTTTTAATATTTTGAAAATAAATAAATATTAAACTTACCGATAGATATAACCTCATAAACATCTTCATTAATTGAAGTGGGAGTATCTTCAATAATAATTCTTTCAACATTATTATTATTACAATCTAAAAGAATATTAATAAAATCATTTAACAAACAAATAAAATTTTACCAAAAACGTCATCCAAATCCAAAAGATCCTCATTTTCGGTTACATCGAACCAGTCGAAATTTACTAAAAGATTAATGGTAATAAATAATAAATAACAAATAAAAATTACCAATGGATGAAGTTAGAAGACTTCTTAAAATATTATTTTGTCCTGCCATATTAAAATTTATGAATTAATTGTGATAGATTTTGAATTTGCATATGTTTATAAAGAGAATAATATTTTCAGGATTTAGCCAATCACATTTAAGCAATACACACATATAAGTGAGAGATTTTTACGCATGCAGCCTATATTGTGTAGGTATGTTTTCTTTGTAAATCACATACAAACAAAAGTATGTATGTGTTTTTCTTTGTCTTAAAAATTTTTTGTACTTTTAGACTTAGAAAAAAAATAATTTTTTTTTACCCCCCCGGGGGGGTTTGATCCAGCGGTGACACGATCATGCGGTGACACATCCCACTACTTACCACTAGCAAGTGAAATCGTAGAGATTAACGAAAACGGCGAATTACCAATTCTGTATAACGACTGATCACCAACCGCTAGTATGGTTGGGACAACACAAGGAAGCATCCGGAGATATATGAAAGCAACTTACAACTGAAGAAACATATGGACAAACACCGACATCAATATCTGATAGAAAAGAGATGGTTGTTAATAGCAGATGGCGAACAAAAACGGATGGTTTTACCAGAAAATAGACGCAAAGATCTGCTAATACAATATCACAACGGTAAATTGGGAGGGCATATGTCAGCAAAGAGTGAAGCAAAAATACTTTTGGCCAAACATGTCAGAATCCGTAAAATACTAGATAAAGTATTGCTTAACTTGTGCAACAAGAAGAAACACGGGCTCAAAATGGAAAACTCCGTTAAAACCAATGCCAGTACCAGCAGAACCAATGACAATGATATCAATGGATATGGCAGGGCTATTGCCAGAAACGTTGAACGGGAATATATACATTCTAGTGGTCACAGACTATCTAAAAAAAATTTCCAGAAGTATTCGCAATGAAAGATCAAAAAGCAAAAACAATTGAACAAAAATTGGTAGAGGAAATATGTTGCAGATATGGAACTCCAAAACAGATATTAACATATCAAGGAACGAACTTCATGAGTGAAATAATGAAGGAAGTAACAAACTATTTCAAGATAGCGAAATTACGAACGTCACCGTATCATCCACAGTGTAACGGATTAACAGAGTGATTCGACGGGACATTAATACAAATGTTATCGAATTATGTGGATCGATACCAGAAAGATTGGGATGAATACATCAATCTGGGTTTAATGGCATATAGAATGTCGATTCACGCAGCAACAAAAATGAGTCCATTCAAACCAATGTATAGTAGAAAATGCAATATGCCGATGGACTTAGAATATCAGCCACCAATTTCACAATATATGGAGGAAGATGATTATGTCACGAAATTCAAAGAGAGGATGCAAGAGATATGTAAAACGGCGAGACTGAATATCAAATTCAACCAAGAGAGTTATAAGGACCTACACGATTAGAAAGGAAATGTAAAGCCACATGCTTTCAGTATTGGATATTGGGTGATTATCGAAACACCAGAACTAATACCTGGAACAACGAAGAAATTACAACGAAATGGAAAGAGGCCATATGAAATATTGTACGTAAGCGAAACCAATGTCAGAGTCAAATTGGTAAACAGCCCATTTACAAGACCAATATACGTGAATGTGGCCAGATGTAAAGCTATACCAAAAACAATAACATCAGGAAAGGCGTATAATAACGCGGTCACAGACAGCAAGAATATGTATGCTGAGACGTACGAATGAAAACTCCAACCGCATAGATGCAGAAGAGTATGATGAAGACGAATATCAAGAGTACGATCACCATATCAAGATCACCATTCTGGGAAACTAGAGCCCGAAATATTAAGAGGATTGATGAGAATAATTGATAGTTATAAGCACGATGAATCAATTATCAAACATATAACGACAATCATGACAAAATGGCCAATTTTATTCACCATGGGTGAAAAAGAGAATAACACCCTGCTACATACGGTCATCGACACAAATAACCACGAAAGAACCCCAGACATCATCAACGTATGGAAACTAATGGGAAAATCAATCGACATAAAAAACGAAAGTGGAGAAACCCCACTAATGATAGCGGCAAAGAGAGACTATTAAAGAATTATTAAAATCGGGATCAGATGTAACAACAACGGACAATGACGGAGATACAGCATTAGGTTACGTAATAATTTCCAACATACAGAGGAACCTGAAAGTAATGCTAGAATGTGTCACAAAAGAGAAAATAAAAGCGATGTGAGGAGGTGTTCCAACAGGTGGAAACCCTTTACAAACTTCAACGAGTATAGATAATGGGCATATGAGTGTATATAAATGTATAAAATATATGTATCTTAGTATTACAATTGCGTTATGTATAATATATAACCCTATATTTTTTAAAAATTTAATATAAGATGAGAAAAGAAATGACAAGTGTAACCATTAAGGAAATGAATCAACACTATAATGAGAACTCGAATAAAAGAGCAATAACAGAGATGTAGAAACAACAGTGTAACATGCTAACAAACATAGTAAATACGTTACAAGAACAGTGGGCAAAAAGTCAAGTAGTCTTAAGAGATGAACTAAATACTAATTTCTATCACCTTACGAACGTAGAAGAGCAACAGAGAAAACTCAACAGTATGGAGAGAGAAATAGAAATATTAAAAACACAAAATCAGTGGCAGAGAAATGAATTAGAAAGATTGACTCAAATAACAGAAAACGAACAACCGGAAGAATGGATCGAATGGTTATTAAATCATGAAGAGGAAATGTCTGAAACAGACTCATCTAGTAGTGTAGAATAGAAAAGAAGACGAAAAAGTGTATATATGTGAAAAGTGTAAATGTATAGAGTAGAAAGAAAATACAAAATCAAAATGAAAAAATTAATGTATAATATAGTATAGAAAATAAAAACCAAAATACGTAAAATCTCTATGTATAACAGTAAAAGGAAACCAAAAACTAAATGTATTTATTGTAGAAAATGAATCGAGAATCAAATACAACACAAATAAACGAGATTATCGAAATCACTCGAAAACAACCACAGATAAAACTAGAAGCTAGACTTCGATGTGGGTTATGCACAGAGTTATTAAAAGAACCGCGACAGACGGAATTCGGATGTAGGTTATATACATAATGTATAATCGGCCTAACATTAAACGGACCAAAACTAGGCCTAGATTGTAGAGAAATAGAGATAGAATCATTAAAAGAAACGCGAGAAGATCGAGCAACCACAAAAGAGATACTCACAATGAAAATAAACTGTCCAAATCCACCATGTGAGTGGAAAGGGAAAATCAAGGACGCAAGTGAGCATATAGACGGATGTAAGTATAAAAGGGAGCCTTGCAAACAATGTAAACAACTAATAAACAAAAGCGAGGAAAGACACCTTGACGAAACTTGTGAGGAAAGAAATATAAAATGCGATCACTGCAACAGAACCAAACGCGGATAAAAATACAGAACGAACATATAAATGTAAAAGACGAAAAAGTTTGTAAAAATTTCAGAGGAATATGTCAAAACCGATGCGGACTAGAAAAAGAGGTCGAACACTCAAAGAACATTGCGAAAAATGCAGTAAAAGAAAAGTAAATGACTCTTAAGGAAATAGGGGTGCGAAAAAAAACTGTGAAAGGAGAAATGCCACAACATCTACAAATAAAAAGCGAAGAAATACAAAAACCTGGATGACAGCCATAAGCGATAATAAGCAAAAAATCGATGAGATAGGAATCGAAGTGGAATCCGATAAAATCCTAATGACTGAGATCTTCGACACCAGAGAAGCATTCGAGCTAGTGAGACAAAAAACGACAGATACTATACAAATTATGGAGAAAATAATGGAGGGGATGAAAGACAATACAAAAAAATGATGATATTGATTCCTACCGTCGGAGAATTACCAGTCACACCATATATATGGAAAATCACGGACTTCACCAAAAAATGGCATAAAGCAAGAGACGGAATGCAAGTATCAATAACTAGCCCACCGTTCTATTCATGGAGGAACGGAAATAAAATGAAACTGAGAGTTTATCTAGACGGAGACTGTGCGGGAAAAGGTACACACATATCAGTATTCTTTGCACTAGTTAAAGGAGAATTCGATGATTTACAAATGTGGCCATACAATATGAAGACAATACTTGCAATTATCAGCGCAACGGATATAACGGCAAATGCTTTTAGGTCAATCGAATGAGCATCTTACAATAAACCCGTAGTCGTAGATGCCGCATATGCAAGATGCCTAACGAAGAGGGAAAAGAAAAAAGTAAGAAAACTGCAAATCCAAGTCGAGGAACAAGGAACAAAAATAAGTCACGAGAAGATGATGTCGGAGTTATTAAAAAAAATGTAGAAGAACTAAAAGACAAGTTGGAGGAGGTAAAGATGGACTACTTCGGATAAGTAATAGACGCGGCTTACCAACGAAGTCTAACAGACAGAGCAATTCGAAAAAAGGGAGAACTCCACGCCAGATGTTAGGAACAAAAGATGAAAACGACCTTCGGAAAAGTAATGTTGGAACTAACTAGCCAAAAGAATAGTCGGCTAGAGGAGGAAGTGGAGGAATTGAGCCAAAGACTGTTTGAAAAGATGGATGAATTAGAGAAAATGCGCGTGAAATACCTTAGCCAAGTGGCAAAGACCGCGTACTACCAATGTCGAGCTAAAGGTGCTGTAAGACGAAACGAGGAACTCCGGGCTCAAATCGAACAAGTGGGAAGTGTACAAATAAGAGTTCGAGAAGAACTAGAACACACAAAGAAAGAGCAAATCCTACAAGTAACCGAATGGTCAAAAACGATGGGTAGAGGCGAAAAAATGACGAATGGACTAAAGAAACAGGCAAAAACCTGAAAGCAAAAATATCAAGTAGTAGTAAAGAAACTAAAGAAGTTACCACAGAAATGAACACCTCTTGACGATTGGAAAATGTGGAAGCAGATAGAGGAACATTGAGAAGAAATCAGAGATCTGCAAGTTAAATTAAACTTACAAGCAAGGAGGAAAGAGAACCTTAGAAAATTCACCACCGTCAAAATCAACCAGCTAACGAAAACACAAAACGTATTAAGGAAAACAAATGAAGACAAAAAACAAACCGACCTACAAGTCGAAATAGAAACACAAAGGTAAAATTACGCAGAACGAGTTGTGAATGGGTATAAAGTTATGTGCGAACAAAGAGATCTCGCGCTAAATCAACAGAAAGCGTTACGAGAAAACGAAAAGGAGGTTTTCGAAGTAAAAGTAAAGGAGATGCAAACGGAAATCGAGAGATTATAAATTTGAGAGAATACGACGATGCTGGAAGCAGAGGTGGAAGGTCTAATGGATCAAGTCAACCACTTATCATATTTACTGGATGAGGAACTGTGCACCTCAAGAACGCTACAAGCAAGAATTAACGAGTTTATGAACACACCTCAAATGATATGGTTACCATTACTCCCTATACCACAACTTCAAGTCACACCAGGCAACGAAGGGTGTGGAGGGATTAAAGAAACCTATGTATAAAGAAAAAGAGTGGATTTAATGTGTAAATAAAAATTTGTGAATAAAGAGTGTAAATAAAAAACAAAATGCTATGTAAACAGAAAATAATTAAAAAATTAAGAAAACCAGAAAACCCATAAAAAGATAAAAACGATCGAAAAACCATAAAAATCAAAACAATAAAAATAACAAAAAAAATATGTATATAAAATTGTAGAAAGTGAATAAACCAATCGAAGAAACAACAATGGAGGTAGAAACCAGTGAGACCACAGATAAGAAGAACACATGTATAAAACCGATAAAAATTGAGGTGGAAAACGAAGATCAAATACCGAAGAATGTAAAATCGAGGAATCAGTGGAAACTGAGAAAAAAGAACAAGAGAAGATGATAGAAAACATGAAAATAACAATAGGACAACAACGCCAGGAGATAGACAGTATTACAAACCAATGGTTTCACTCGAGAAACTTGATATAAGCACTGAAAAGGGAATTTCAATTATCAGATTCCAAACGACAAGAATTAAAAGAAGAAAATAGATCCCTAAACCAAAAACTAAAACTTAATCGGGAATGGGAACAAAAAGTAGATGAATTAAAAAGCGAGTTATCAAAAAAATGGGCAGATCACGTACTAGAGGATTACTGGAAAAATGAAGCCCAAAGAATCAAAAAGAAGTATTACAGAACAAAAAGACTAAACCGAGCGTAAAAGAAACTCGAAACGTACGCAGTGAAACAATATCAAAGGGTACAATACCATGAACGACAAATACAAACGTTGGGAGAAATTAACGAAAAACAGAAAAGCGTAATAGAAGGAAAAAATAAAATTATTGCGATAATTCCCGAAATAAGAAGTCGTCTCCTGAGAGCAGAAACGTTGATAATAAGCATGCCTAAGATAGATGAAAAAAACTAAAGCGAAAACTCCTCTTGTAAATAAACCTGTATAAACGCACTAATCAAATGAATGAATATATAGAAAGATGATACAATGGCTCAGAATCATATTTCTTATAACAATCTCCCTTGCCATCGATTCAACCTTACACCCAAAGATAACCTCATTGAGAGACAACCGTAGGCAGATGCGAGATCAAACAGAAGCCCTTAGAAGAATAGAAATAATGAAGAACAAATTAAGTCTATAACCCGAAATCAAAATCTCATGAAACCTTCTTGCAAAGACATTAATCTTCAACTGTTACAGAAAATAATCCAATTGAGTCATCTCAAAGAACTCTTGACAATAACAACTTCTCCTCCACCACACCAAATCACAGAAAACCCGAAACCAAACAAATTTGAAATATCTCTGATAAGCCTGGCAGTCGTCGAGACCAGTGCAATCTTAATAATCCTAACAATCATTCTAGTCATAAAAACCTATCCAAAATCAAAAAGACAAAGAAATCACCAAGCAAGACAAAACTCAAACCAAACCATCAAATTTACAAGAACTCAAACAAGAAATCCTCATTACCATAACCTCTTAGAAACCAACTCCCTCAACCAAAAAGAAAAAATCAAAAATCCACCAGAGCAGCAAATCAAGATGACATCCGTGATCCGAGCCATTAACATCAAATGTAGACATGTATATATATGTGTGAATAATTAATGATAGTCACAATGATATTATGAAAATAGTTATTTAAAAGTGCATGATGTAAATAAGACAAATCACCTTATGTGATTTCGTTCCTTACCTTGTAAATTGACCTCACTCTGTCATATTAATGTATGAAAGTAGTATTTATGTCTATGTGATACAAGTATATGAATGTGCCGGACAAATAAATAATAATTTGGACCGAGAAATTGCGGGGCCCAATTTAAACGGCCCCGTGAGTGGTTTGTTGGGCTATAAGCCATAATTTAAACAAAAAATGAGAGAAGTGTGTAAATTTAAAAAAAAATTAATGAGGTTTGGAAATTGTCAAAATGGTTGCAATAACATAAGCATACACCGCAAACAGAAAACAAAATTAAATAAAAAATACCAATTAAAACAAAAAAAAAATAAAATAATTAATTAAAACAAATAATTAATAAATTTCGCACACAATTGCATGAAAACATAAAGTAAAACACAAAACCGCCTATAACCTTTCAAAATAAGGTCTAGAAAATACACAGGCGGAAGTGGCGACCAGAATCAAAAAGGAAATCAGCAAAAAATAAAAAATGTAAATTTAACGAAATTAATATTAAAAAATTAGGAAAAATAAATAGAAAAAGAAAAAATTATTAAAATAAATAAAAGCCATTAAAACCCGAAAAAATGACCAAAAATATTTAAAATTCGCTGATTGGTCACACACAGGCACGAAAAAACTATAAATACTGCAGCCATTTTCATAATATTTAACCTTAGAAAACCTTAAAAATTTTCTGAATTTGTTCGAATCTTGAGCTTTGAAAACTTGAAAATTTTGTGAATCTATTCGATTGAAAGTTCTTACTGATTTTTATATTTTAAATATATGTTTAATGTTAATGAATTATGAGTTTAATTGATTTTCTTATCATGGATGGCCGCGATACTTTTTAGTATCCACGACAGGCCCCCCTAAATTCAATTTTATATATTCATGTTAGTTTGTAGAAAATGGTAGGATAACATTCAATTCCGGCAGTTGATTTTGCAGGACGTTGAGGTGTTATCTTATCACTGACCACCCTTCGGTGTCTGCTTAGTCTGGTCGGCTATGAATCGATCATGGGGTAGGACACCGTGGCGGCCATTGCGATGTTGGGTAAACTGCTGGAAGATCGCCATAATTAAGGGGATAACATTTGGGTAAATGTTTAAGTAGAACAATACGATTTTTATATTTTTCAAATTCCTATCAAAATTAATTATATTGATGGGGTTGACTAGGGTTAGGAATAGCAACCCAAGAACAACAAATGAAATTTATTTTTTTTTGTTAATTTAAATTGTATTCTGTGGAGAATAGGCATACAATATTGAATTTAAAAATAATTTCAATAAATCAAGTAATGACCCGAGTATCAGTGTTTTTATTTTTGTTTTTCGAATTTTACTATCATTAGATTAACGACCAATTTTGGCATTAAGTAAAATACTACCGTAATTACCAACAATTATGAGATCGATGAAGAATTTGATTGCTTGAGAATATTAATTAATTATTATTCCTATTATATGCAATATCATATTTAAATAAATTTATAATACGAAATTTTTCCCCCATTTAGTTTTCTCTCTTCAGAAACTCTATAAATCATTTTCTTTTTTCCAATCAAAAAATCCTCAAACAGCTATCCGAAATGCAATTCAGCTATAGAATACCAAAATTATCACAACCGAAGGCAAATGAGCTACCCAACTCAACATTCAGAATGACGACCTCACTCACCTATCTTGCTTACAAAAATACAATAAATAAAATACAATACGAATGCTCGGCACGTGGTTCACTCCCGAGGTGGTGAAAGCTTTGCACACGCAGATACATCGTCTGACTAGATGTCGAGACGATCTGATCGCCGAAAATCGGGCTCAAAGGATCGTCATTAACAAACAGAGCGCCGTATTAATCGCAAGGCAAGACAATAAGACGAACCTTTATCTTGAACCTCCAATTACTTGAAGCCATGGTAGAAACAATCATACCTCTGTGGACTATAAGTTCAACACAGAAACTGGTAACAAGCTATCAGACTACCAAAACTAGTTGAAAATCTTAGTTTCATTGATTACTATATTCTGATTATATTCAAAGAATATACGATATCGTATATTCTTTGTACATTTAAGTAAATTAAGGTTACCAAAATAAATTAAGATACATTAGAATGAATTTAAGTATATTAGAGTAAATTTAAGTGCATTAGAACACATTTAAGTAAATTAAGGTTTATAAAGTAAATTAAGGTAAATTAAAGTAATTTAAAGTACGTTAGAATAAATTTAATTAAATTAAGGTGTCTAGAGTAAAGTATGGTAAGTTAGGTAAGAATTTTTTAAAATTAAATCGAGAATTGACAGTTATGTTACATAAGGGTAAATTTTAAAGCTGAAAATTTTAAAAGTAGTTATAGTTGGCAAATTACATGAGGTAATAATTTTTTAAAAGTAATTAGAGGGTCAAAAAGTAAGTTACATAAGCAAAGAATTTTTAAAGTAACTTAGAGTCGAAAAAAATGACATGATAGAATTTTTTAAATAAAATTGTTAGTATAGTTTTATCGATCAATTTTTTAATATTTTTATAGATAACATTTTTAGAATAATTTTAGTATATAAAAAATTTTATACATGTTTTTAAATGATTAAATTTTTAGCATAATTTTACAATGAAATTTTTTATACATGATTTTTAAATAGAATTTTCAGTATGATTTTATCGATGAATTTTTTATATATGATTTTTTATGATTTTTAGTAAAATTTTTACAATGAGGTTTATATACATGTTGATAACGATAAAATATTTTCAAAGTAAGATGTGAAAAATTAAATTAATATGAAATTTTCAAAATAATATTAATAATAATAATAATAATTAATTCGTCAACAATCAAAGAAAAATTTAACTTACTTGGTATCAAATTCTGAATACTGATAACCCATACACATTGAATAATCTATTGATTAATAACTGAAAAACAATCATTAGGTACTGTATACAAATGACTATGTAGTATACAACTCACTATATACATATTATCATTGAATAATTGAGTATCCTATTCATTAAAATTCCCTATTTAAATAATATTTACCCTTTGAACACCGATATTCAATCAACTTAATCCACTTAAAAATAAAATAATTACCTGGTTGCTATCAAGCGACTTATAATCAAATTCATTGAAGCCCAATCAATTGTTGTATTTTCGCTGAATAAAAATTTATTGCTTTGTTTACATTCTTTTATGTGATTTATTGAATTTTTGAAATTATTTTGTAAAACTTGATAGTTTTGTTAAAAAACTTTGAAATTTTTCTATTATTTATGTAATATTTTTAATTGCATCGAACAATGAACAATTATTAAAACGTTATTTTTAAAGATGAATGCCAACATTTTTAATAAATTTTCACATACCACTAAGTCTAAAATAATTCTATTATTTGCTAACACCTCAAAAAATTAATTTAATTTAATTTTACACTAAACACATTTTCTAATCTTTTCACTCCAACTCTTATTGTTTACTGAATGATAAATTAATTAGTAAGTATAAGTGGATGTTAATTTAATTGCTAGTGAAAAGAAACTTGATTAGAAAAATATTCATAAATTAATTTCTCAAAACATATATTACTTTCATTGTACTTGGAATAAATTTTGATATATTTATTGAAAATGATTAGACTCTTAAAATTATTAACCAAAGATGCTAAAGTTTTGAATAAAACTGATAGAAAAATATAATACACATACAATTAATATCTACCGCATTACTAAAATCAAATAATTATCAACTACAACCAAATATGTTAAATTTCTGATACCATGCTTCAATACATACATAGGTTCTTGTGTACTGATAACACTTACTGAAAACCCAAATTTATAAGACAAATATATGTGACTGTCTTTTAGTTTTTGTAGAAATTACTTTTATTAAATTGTGGTTAGCTGGCGAATAGAATTAGATTAAAGTAGAGGGAAAGATGTAAATTTTAAATAAATTTGATTAAATTTGTTAGTACTTTGAACAAAATATTTTAAGAAAGCTTCAACATAGTAGCAAATTGTAAAGAAAATAGTACTTACCAATAAAAAATTAATTAAATTAAATAAGTTTAAAAATCTCTGAATAATTTGTGAATAATATGTGACTGTCTTTTAGTTTTGTAGAAATTATTTTTATTAAATTGTGGTTAGCTGGTGAATAGAATTAGATTAAAGTAGAGGGAAAGATGTAAATTTTAAATAAATTTGATTAAATTTGTTAGTACTTAGAACAAAATATTTTAAGAAAGCTTCAAAATAGTAGGAAATTGTAAAGAAAATAGTACTTACCAATAAAAAATTAATTAAATTAAATAAGTTTAAAAATCTCTGGATAATTTGTTAGATCATTTTTTAAATTTTATAAGATTGTTAAGTAATTGCTAAAAAAATGTACTTGTTGAATGAAAATAAATGTATGTTATCGACTGCTCACATCATTTAATTGTACAATTTCATGATAAGTAAATTCCTGGAAATAATCGTAAATATTTAAATTATTCAGAAAATTGTCAATAAAAAAGTAATAAATGAGTAAATAAATGAATACTACTAAATTTTAGTTTTTAATTAAATTGAATTACAAATATTTTAAATACTTGCTTGAATACATTAATCAAACATTTTCTTAAAATCCAAATCATCATATATTTTCTAAGTTTTATTTAGATTCCAATTAAAATTAACCAAAATCTTATTGATATATTTTGATAACCCTTAAATCAATGAAAAAGTAATAATTTTCCTAACTATCCTAAAAATTCAAACGATTTGACCCCCTTAAAAATATCATAATTTACTCGTTAACAATCATTTTTCTTTAAATAACATTATTTCTAACATCTTTTCACCCATTTATATCGATATCCATCCAAATAAATTCTTTTAAAATTATCATAAATTCTCTTCTTGACCAATTATTTCCCATAAAATAATTTCATTTCAATCTACTAAATACCATAATTTTATTAGAAATTAGCTTTTTAACTCTGAAAACCTTTGCCTTTATCGGTTAAAATGTTTATTAGTTTTCCAAATCTATAAATTCAATTGTTAATGATTATTCTAAAATTTGTTTAATCTTGGTTCGCAGCTGCTGTCAGACTGACTAATTTACTGAATCTGTCTATTATTACGACGACATATTTCTTTCCTACACTTTGATTCATGTACGATATGTCAATGACAATTTGTTCTAAAAACTCAGCACTTCCTCTTGGCAAGAATATCTCCTTTTTTTCTTTTCTGGTCAATTTTCCTCTTTGCACATTCCACACATTTCCGTATGCATTCTTGTATTGAATACTGTATTGAAGGCCAAAAAATTGTGTTACTAATATAATGTGATAACTGTTTTATTCAAACATGGCACAGTTCAACGTGAATCTGTTGAACTAATTCCACGACATAGTTTTCTGGGACCAAAACTAAATGACTTTCATCTCTTACCATAATTAACAGTCCTTCTTTATAACGTATATAATCTGTCTGTTTAAATGGAAATTCCTTAGGTAAATCTTTTTTTTTGAATTATTATCTTTTAGAAATTCAATTAGTTTTTGGAACTTACAGTTCTTCTGTTGCTCTTCTTGTGTTCTTTCCATCGTTTCCATTGTTGCAAAACACACATATGCGGTACTCTCGCTTTTTCTTGTTTTGCATCTTTATGTCTTGTCTGACATTGTGAACACACACATATCCATTAGTTCTTGGCAATCAATCCACATTACTGTGTCCTTCTCCGTTCCTATATTTCAACTCAAAGTCGTATTCAGTAAGGTTTGCCATCCATGTACGGAACTGGTGACTTATTGCCTTTTTTGTAGTGCTTAGAAAAACCAATGCTTTACGGTCTGTTCTTGCGATAAATTTTTTTCAAATAAAGATATTCTTTGAAATATGTTACATATTCGTGTACCGCTAAGGGTTCCTTTCTCGTCACACAATATCCTTTTTCATGAGCTGTTAGATGCCTGGAACCATAGTCTATTACTGTTTCTTTACCACCTTCCTTCATTTGACTCAGAACCGCCCCAATTGCGCCGAAATAGTCTGAATCTAAAATAAAAATTCTATTTTCTGTTGTTGTTACATGTAATGGCACTGCAATATTTGCATTTTCTTTGATAAATCTTCTATAGTAATTGGTTAATCCTAAAAATGATCTTACTTGTTTCGCACATTTCGTTACTGCTGCAGACTTGATTTCCTCAATCTTTTTTGAATTCGTTTTAACACAATTTTTGTTAATTGTATGTCTGAAAAATACTAATTCGGTTTTATAGATATAACATTTTTCTAAATTATTATTTCAAAGCGGAATATTTTATCATCCTGCTATCCTCCAACATATCAAGCTAAGATTATCATTTATTTTTTAAACAAACTGTTTTCAAATAAAATTATATAATTATTACGTTTCGTTAGTTAATAATTTTTATTCATATATTGTGTACACAGCATTCCCCAGACCTTCCCGATACAATTTTACTGGATACTCGGCTGGCTCAACATACTTTCTACGCATATAGAATATTAAGCTTATAACAGTATGCATCGACCTTTGAAAAGTAGCTGGAGCTGTAGCCAATCCGAAAGGAAGTCTATTAAAACAAAACTGACCTTCTTTAGGGCTAAAAGCTGTTCGATATTGCACTTCTGGAGCTACCCCTACTTGATAATATACTTGTTCTAGGTCTATGGACGAAAAATACTTTGAATTAGCAAGACAGTCTAATAATCTTCGCGAATCTGGCATCGGGAATGATTCTTTTTCTATAATGGCATTCAACCCTCTTTAGTCCATACACATCTTTATCGATCTATCTTCTTTCTTTACTATTACTACGGGGCATTCCATGTACTCCTGCATTTTCTTATTACATTAGACTTTAATAAATCTTTTATTAAAACTTCTACTTTCTGCTCTCAATGCATTAGTTGCCTTCTTGGGTGTAGTATTACTGGATTTCCCATAGTCTTTATTTCATGTTTACTAGTTTCGTATATTCAAGGTCAAATTTGGAGGCCAGGAAAATATTTCCAAATTTCTTTACTAAGCTTAAAATGTTTTCGTTATCTTGTTTTCCCAGGCATACCAATACTTTTTCAATTTTTTCCTTTTCCAAATGTTTTTCTGTTACCAATTTTGATTCAATATTATTTACTTCCATTAATCGTATCCCAAAACTATCCATCGTGTCTAAACCGCCTATACATTCTGGTTTGAAATACTTCACTACAATTACTTTAATTTTTGTCGCATCTTTTGGAACCATCTTGCATTGATAGTTATGCTTCCTAATGGCTGTTCGCCGTTTTCTGAAAATACTCCGCATAAAACAATTCCAATTCTTGTCAGTCTTGGACTTCCAATTTTCTTCCAAATCTTTTCACTCATTACCGTTACGGAAGCTCCTAAATCCCATAACATTTCTACTTCCACTTCGTTAATTTCTATCTTACCCCATTTCCTTCTGTGTTTCGTCTCATACATCTTTCTTCTTACTTCTATATTATTTTGATTTCTTATATTCGATTCTTTGACTCCATTGACGAAATGAATGCGATTTTTATTATTATAAAATGGTTATCGAATTAAAAAAGAAGAAGTCTATGGGTAATGGGATAGATGATGATAGTGAATACGATAGCCAGTATGATTATGATGATGATGGTGAGTATGAAGGAGAGGAATTGATTAAATCTTTGTTAGTGAAAAACCCAGAAAGTGATAGGACTAATTTTCTTAGAGCTTTAAATACAAAACCTAAGGAAAAACATTAAACTAGTTTTCTGTAATTTTCTTTTGGTACATTTTTTCAAGGATTTCTTCCATTTTAAATCATATATCTTATAGGTATCATAGTATCATTAGTATCATAGATTTTTTTATTACAAATATTTCTTTACTCCAAGAATGTGTTAATCCTTTCTCAAACCTATTCTTCATTTGAATATTCTTACTAGATTTCCAATATTGAAGTTTTTTCCAATTAAATTATCATTTTCGTTATTATTTTCAAACGTAATTTTTTTAATTTAATCAGAATCATTACTTGCTTCTGTTTGAGTTGTTTTTATCATTCGGCGGATTTTATTGTTGTAAAAATAAACCAAACCATCTAAAACATCAATCCAAATTTGATTTCTTCTTTCTGTAAAATTATCATTTTCGTTATTATTTTCAAACGTAATTTTTTTAATTTAATCAGAATCATTACTTGCTTCTGTTTGAGTTGTTTTTATCATTCGGCGGATTTTATTGTTGTAAAAATAAACCAAACCATCTAAAACATCAATCCAAATTTGATTTCTTCTTTCTGTAAATTTTTTGTACATTAGGTTTTAAGTATTTTGTTAAATCGCCCGATAATACGATTATTTGAATGACCTTGTGTTCTTTTATCTGGCTGACAAAATGTTGAATAGATTTTAATATCATTTTCTTCTAAACACTCTTGGAATAATTTGTTGTAGAATTCTTTAACATTATCAACGTATAAGTTATTAGGAAATCTATTCGGACTTGATTCAAATAAATTTTTAAAAGCCCTTTTAATTGTTTCGCTTTTTTTATTTAGTAATGGAATAGCTCAAACATATCTGGTGTATAAATCTAAAATAGTCAAAATATATCTAAAGTTTTTATTGATTTTAGAATTAATGGTTTCAATTAAATCTGCAGACCAAATATCTTCTTTATCAAAGACTTTGATGTTTAAACATTTTTTATTATTTTGATATTCATTATGTGGTTCATTCGCTAGTGTTGTATTTTGATTGTCCGGGTTTGTTGGTATTTCTCCATCCAACATAATCGGACTATGTCCTCCGCCCAAGCATTATCTTAGCTTTCATTGCTTCTTTTGTTATAGCTTTTGAAAGATTTTCTCCAAAAGTTGGGTATTCAATTTCACTAAGGTCTTGGATCAAATTAATATCTACTTTTTGTCTTGAACGACTTTATTTTTGTCGATATGCAATATCATAATTTAAATCCGCTGCATCAACTCTATTTACTGGTTGTTTTCCTGGTTTTGGATTATTGTTTTTGTCAAGTCTTCTATAGAGTCTTGTTCCTGGAGGAACATCTCTCAAGTTTCCAAGAGAGTCGGACTATATCTTAAAGAATCATCAAAGTTGATTAGACTTTTCATCCCTACTAACATTTAGTCTCTGAACAATCTCCATATTCTAATCATAACGGAATTAGGAGATGTGCCAAGGGTTGATCATTGTTTCATTCTTCATTGTTTTTTCGATAGTGGTCGATCATTATACGAGCTCCTTCATTAAATTTCTCTAATGAAGTGCTAAATGAAGACCTTAGGAGTTTCCCGCATAAAAATTCATAAAATAGTGAAATTTAATTTCTTGTAATAAATATTCTGTTAAAATTATTTTATTGTGTTTTTATAAATTCCTTTTTGCACTTAAAGGTCTTAAATTTATCCAATTAAAACATCTTTTTTATTTTTTCTTCATCTTCAAAATTAAAACTAAAAACCGATAGTGTGTGATCTATATGCCAATAATAACTTTGATTTTCCTAAATCATCATAAAATTAAAATTCAATCCATTGATAAAAGTAATCTATTAGACATCCTTAATATTTCATTAGTGTTCGGCTTCTTTTATTTTGTTTTAATGCTCTTGTAATTTATACTCTTTCTGGTATTTTAATTTCTCCTCTCTATGACTCTGATAATTTCTAGGATGATTAATTTCTATAGCATATTTTGGTTCACACTCTTTACACTCTGAGTTTTAAATATAATAATCTCTTTTAATATATTCTTAAATTCACTTATTGTTTTTTCAATTTTTTACTTTGTACATACTTTTCGTGTTAAAGTAGTTTTCAAATTTCTTATTCCTAAAAAACGCTGCTCCTTATACTTTTGTTCTCTTATCTTATGTTCTATGCTTTCACATTCTTTACATATACAAATAAAATAGAATTTTTCTTTCATCTTGATTGTTCTAAACGATTTATTTGATTTTTCAATTTTACATTTTTTGCAGATTTTCAAAAACATTTTTATAAACAATTTTTTGTTATGAATTTAGCAGACACTAGCATGTTCTTTTTAAAACATACTTGATCCCACTATGCTCAAAAATGAATATCCGGGAGGTGGAAAATCTGGAAGTTTGGAACTTAATTGTTGTAAATCGCTTCATTGAACCTCAGAGATGGATCTTTTCCGATGTATTTTTGTTCTTTCATGCACTGCTTTGTTTTGTTTTGAAATCTATTTATTACAGGATTTGCAATAATATTAAGTACGTTTCATTTTTTGAATATCAAAATTTTATATAGTGAAATTTAAAAAATAAGTGTCCTCAAATTATTTCTATTTATAATGAAATCTATTTTTTTAGTAAATAAATTTATGTAAAAATAAGTAAACTAATTTACCTATTTTTATTTATAATAATTAAAATACTCTATTTTTTATTAGAGTATATTTTTTATTATACTTTAAACGTGTATTGTTTAAATACACTAAATAAGTTTATTTATTTAGTTTATTTACAAATTAATTTATTAAATGTTTAATTTTTAGATTTATTTGATTAATCTAACCAATATGCTTTTTTGGGATTTTGGTTATATGTATTAATATATTTATTAATATATAATCATATCCTTTAACAACATAAGAGGAGGAAATATTATCCTTTTGATTTTACAAGTTCGCAGATATAATCCCGCAAATACTAAATTTACAATCAATGCAGTACTCAGAAAAGATAAAAGGGTTATTGGACGGGATGTATTGTAAATTTAAATTATTACTAATACGATTTTATTTAAACTTTTGTTATAAATAAAAAAAATTTTTCAATTTGTTTTTAAATAATTATGATAATCATTTTATTGAAGTTAAATAGTAAATTTAGAAATGTAATTTGATTTTCGTATCCATATTTATAGTAATATTTTACGAAGGAAATTTAGAAAAAAATAACTTTACAAGTTTTACGAGTTTTTAAATAATGTTTTTAAATTACAAATTACACCAATAATATTGAAAGAAAAGTCTATGCCAAAGTAGATAAAAATAAAGAATAATAATGAACAAATTTTATAAAAGCATTATGAAATTGGCATCCGTCAAAAATCAAATTTGTAAGAAATATTATATTGTTAAAAGAGCTCGAACACGAAATTGTGTTCCGAAAAGCTAATTGAATTCGAAATATTTCAAGAACTTTATAGTATTGCAAAGTAGAATGAAGTACAAGAAATCTCCTCTTACTTTTTAGGAAGTGACTCTTTACCTATTTTTTTGCTAATATTTTTAATCTGAATCATTTTTATTTCATTAATAATTGAATTGAAAATAAAAAATAATTTATAATAATATTTTTTAAGCGGAAATAATTTTTAACCTTATCCGAATAGTACGCGTTGGAAAAGTTAGATTTGTTTGACTTTCGTTATCATATTTATTGCTGTCTGTGTTTAAAGAAAATATTATTAATTCAAACAAGATTTTAACATTAGAAGAATTTAACATATTTATTTTAATTTATGTTATTTTTTTTTGAAATTTTTAATTTATTTCCTTACGATTTTCAAGTTTTATTTTCCTTAAATTTTTACAATAATTTTTCTTTGGTTTCCAATGCACGTTATGTAAATATTTACAATTTCTGTGGTTGCTTAGAGCTTTTAATTTATAATATTTAATTTAATTTTTTATGAGGATTTTAAATCTATTTCATGCATTGATTGTGTATCTATTGATTTGCTTAAGTAAAACAAAACACTGAACATTTGGTTTTGACCAAACAAAAGTATGAATCTGTTATTTCTTAATTAAACGTAAAAGTAAAATTTTAAATGGTTTTCCGATTTCCAAATGTGACTCGGAAACCCAAAAAATGGTAATCCGAACTTATTTTATTTTATAAGTTAAAAGAAATTTATAAATTCTAAAATCCCTTTCCAAATCAATAAATTTATATTTGTTAATTAAATTAATTAATTAGTCAACTGAAACATATTGCTTTCTATCTATGTACTACCTTTTTCAATTCTTTTGTTTAAATCTCCACTAAAATTATTTAATTAATTAATTTATTGAGAGAATTTTTGTCTATTTTCTAAGTTATTCCTTATGTATAGACCTAAAAAAATTATGGAAGCCAATTATTCCAATTTACAAATAATAAAAAAAAATAAATTCTGATTTCTCGAAATTGAAAATTCGTTAATCACTCAAATAAAAAAGTGTTTTATTTAAAGAATTTTATGTTTTCTCAGCAGACAGCTTCAAATTAATCAGCAATTATTTTATAATTTAAATATCAATGAGAAAATTACATGAAAAATAAATATTTCAGTTTTTAATTAATCGACAAAATTATTTTATTTTATTTCATTATTCTTTGCTGTATTTAGTTTTGAGTGAAAATGAGTGGATAATTTATATTTGTAAATTTATATTTAAATTTTGTTTTAGTTTTTTCCTAATAAAATAATAATGATTAATAATTTTTTATCTTCATTTCTTTTTAAGATTATAGATCAATATTTCCATTTACATTTAACACAAAATTTAGATTAATAGTATGAAAAGAAACTACGATAAAGAAAATTAAAACGAAAATAGATCAATGATGAAAAATATAACTGATTTTGATGTTACAAAAAATCGCCATTTAAACAATCGTTTTAAGTAATATTTCAACAGTTTTTCTGTCATTATAATTAGGATATAGGGTTGCCAGATTTTCACCACTGCAAACCGGGACAAAGAATTTTTCAAAGAATAAAAACTTTATAAGAAATAAATTATTTATTATAAAAATAAAAAATTAGACCATTACTTCAGCAGGTTAAGTACATAATTAAAAAATAACTTAAAATTAATAACACAAATAAGGAACTTTAAAATAAAAATATTTATTTCACATTTTAAAAACGAAAATCAAAAATAAATAAATTCGTTAACATAAAAGAAACTAAAAACAATATCTACTAAAATTACTCATATTTGCGGCTTGATTTTGCGTCTTTTAGTAAATTCTTATTTTTTAACAAATAATCATACATTTTTATAATATTTATTAATTAAAAATTATAACTTACATATTTTATAAACAGCTAATAATAAATTCCAATCAGCTACCAGTCAAATAGTTTAGAAATATATAAACAAGCAAAACAAAACCGTAATGAAAACTCAGTTAAAAAGAAACGAAGGGTCACAAGTTTTTTCAATAACTTTTTTTTCTGAAAAACCGGGACAATTGAGTGTCCCGAAACCTTTTTACGGGACACCAAAAAAACATAAAATCCGGGACAATCCCCGGGCAACCCTATTAGAATAGCAAAATTTATGTATGTTGTAGATTAACTAAACAAGTTGTACTAATTTAATTAATATTTTTAAAAATTGTTCATTAATTTCTTACAATTTTCAAAAAATGTATTAAAGATGTTCATTTAAAAATATTTATAATAATTTTATTTTAAATATTTTAAATTTTAATGCTTTATAATGTTATTTTAAACAATGTCTTACACATTTTCCTCTATTTTTTCTTATTAAAATAAAGAAAACTTTATTGTTGGATTTTTACGTTTATGGAATTTATTGGGTTTTTTCATACAGCTAGAATTCTTATCTTAAATTTAAATAAACATTTTGGAATTACTTTGTTATTTTATATTCAAATTTCTGGTTACTGAGATAGACGAAAATTTCTACTGAAATTGTCGTGTAGCCGAATTGTACTGAAGCATATGGAGAAATAAAAATTAATCAAAAATACAAGGAGGTACTTTTCAGTATTATAAAGGGAAATAAATTGATCGATCAGACTAAAAAAGCTCTCCGAGAAGGTGCACGTGAAGATTTTATGGCTGATTTAAACGAAGCTTGTTCATGGTAAAAAACAATTTATATGCTATTTATAGATATGAATTATTCAAAAAGAAAAGCCAACTGGTTTATGTTGTCAGAATTCCAGATGTTTTAACAGTTAGAGCACCATTAAATGTCAAGGCAAAATGTGAAGACATGATTCAAATGATATTCGAGTCAATGGATTCACCGGCTATGTATGTGTTAATTCAAAAAGTTATATCATTGTATGGGACTACTTGTAAAACAGGTATAATGGAAAATTGCACGGCAAATGATTTGACAGATTATTTAATAAAAATTCTAGTGGAACGAGGTTCCAATTTTAGAACTACACTTACAATGATAAAAGAAGGACGAGGATTTAACAATCAGATTATATTTAATTAGATATCATAATAACAATTATACATATAAATGTTTTATGAAAACATGATGTATTATATTGAGCCATCATTCTGCATGAAATCTTATAATAATTTTTAATTTATTTACTTTAAATAAAAACATGTATTCTTTCGAAGGCTTCTATAGTTAAGTTAAATTTTACGTTTTTGACATCAATCAGAAGATATAATGTCATGTCAAAAAATAAAGATTCTCATAAAAACATTGTACTTTCAAAGAGCGCATAAAGAACCCAGAATTTCATTCAATACTTTTTGTGAAATCAGTGAATTGTTTAAGCATTTGAAAATGCAATATCTCCTGATGGTTACGTAACTGAGTTTTGCCTGGATTCAGAATATTTGAAGCGGATTCTTTTTGTTTAATGCATTAAAGCGGATAAGTACCAATTCGTGTATTGCAAACAATTTCCAATGATCCACACTATTTAGTACACTGGTTTATTTTGAACCTTCTCCGCGATGCCATTCCTCTGTAACCCTCATCTGTATTGCTTCTCTTTGCTACTCTCCTCTGGAAATAACTGCCAAAATTCTAACTCACATTAGTGATTGCTAGATAATATAAATCCCGCGTCAAAACAAGACTGCATGTTTCAAACAAAAGTGAGATTTTCGTTAATGATAATAACAAAACAATAAATAATACAGCTGCCATATTCATCAGATATAATTGGTTTGATTTACTGATTAAAGTTTTCTTGTTACGATTATGAGAAAAGTTGCTTGAATAATTTGAGTTATTTCTAAGGGATTTGATTTAACAAAACTCACCTTCGTCATAGCAATTATCAAATACATTATCATTTCATGAAGCATCATCATCTTCATCATTATCATCGTAAGATTCATTTAAACAATAATTATTATTGTAAACTCAGCTTTCTCCATTAGTTTCATCTTCATCATATTCTTCAATATTTGCTTCTGATTCGTCTTCATTGGAAATCTCAACGTTTTCAACGTTTTCATGTAAAAATTCGTAGCTTTTCCGCTGGTGAGATCAACGTTCATCCTTTTCTTCGCATATTCCATTATATTCCGTTATAAAATTAATACAATATATAATTATAATTTATTATTATATATTGTATTAATTTAGTTTTTTTAAAAAATAGTTGTTTAAAAAAACTAAAACTTTATTGTTGGATTTTTACTTTAGTTAAATTTATTGGGTTTTATAAATTGGTTTTTAAAACTTTAATTACATTTTATCATATATCATTTTAAAGAAAACAATAATTTTTTATTACAATTACATATGTGATTGGTTCACTAAATACTCGGCCTGACATAGAACTAATCGTCTAAAATTAACGAATTTTTGACCATAAGAATATTATTTTCATGAATTAATTAATTTATAATTATTATCAGCAATTTTTTGAAAAAAAAGAAGTTGTTGAATACAGAAATATACCGGAGAAGAAATTTTCAAGGAATTAAAGCATGCATATGGTGAGAATGCTCCATCATATAGTACTGTTAAATATTATGTGCACAAACTCCAAGGTGGCCGAAAGTCAGTTTTTGACGAGAAAAGGTCCGGCTGAACAGTTGAAATTTCTGAAAAAAATTACAGAAAAATTAGTAGAAATCGTAAAGTTCACATTATTATAAAAGGTCTTGGGATTCTAAAGTTGTGGTCCAGATTTGTACCAGTGTTCCTAATATCTGATTTAATAAATATTATCTAATTCATTTTCGTTATTTTCAGGATTAACAAATTATTACTTTTTCATAAATGTAGAAAAAATATTAATAATAAAATTTTGTGAAATAAAAACGAAGTAAATTATTTCTTTGATTATCTTTGGTATGAACTTGGGTTAACGTCACGAAGTTAAAACGTTTTGTAAAGAAATTTACACCAAAAATTTAATAAATATGATAACCTATATTGTTATAGTCGTAAAATATTATTGTTTTGATTACTTAAAAAGATAAAACGGAAATTATCAAATCGCAAGCTTTTGAAACAATAGCTCAATTTCTTTGTTTAATTAAGCTCTTTGTAGCAAGCATTCTTTGTTTTATCCGTATAAAACTTATATCGGCTTGGCAGATAATAATTTAAAAGATTTCGAAATTAAAAAATTAAATAGTTTCTCTGAAATTTTCATAATATTCTTTAAAAATATTAGTCAAGTTTCAAAAGTTAAAATTTACTAAAATATATGAAAGTTTTTTTCTAAAAAAATAAACAGCGCACAAAGATGCTTAAAAAATTTCTAAAAAGAGGAAATTCTTAATTAATTAATTAAGGAAAACCCGAGTGAGTTAACAACAAGGAAAATAATCTAAAAGGAATTTGAAAAGCCATTATCAGGATAGCATAATTGATGGGAAGATGAGGAAAAAGATTATCTTAAGAAAAACCATATTGAAAAATAATTAATTGTATGATTATACAACGAGATCATAACAGAAAGTCGCAGATAAAGGATTGTCAAACCTAGGCTATTTGGATTGTGAATCATCAATAAAATAGATTATAAGACTATGCAAAGGAAGTCAAAATTATGAACAATAGGCATTTTGCTTCAGGTAGAGACGGGAAAACCTTGAGATGAGGATATTTGGGAGAAAGAAATTTTTTGAAGTAGGAAACCAAGGAAAAAAAATGAATTCTTAAGTATTTAAAGTGATTGCAGAATTAAACTATAAGATGATTATTGTGAAAAAGTGTACTAAGCAAAAGCTCGCAATGGGACTTATAAAGGATCATTATATTTTTGCTTGATATGATCATCTTGTTGTGTAATTTGAGATAAATTCAAATATATGTGTAGGGTGTATCATGTTTTATTTTACCGAGCACATGGAGTCAGAAATACTATTATTATTATTATTATTATTATTATTATTATTATTATTATTATTATTATTATTATTATTATTATTATTATTATTATTATTATTATTATTATTATTATTATTATTATTTTATTTATTACAACCCAACAATTTGAATACAATCAAAAATCATTTGATGAGAAAACGACATATTCTTTCTTGAAACAAATAACATTTAGTTCTGACTTTATATTTTCAATTTTTTTTATATTTCTCTTCAAACTTTCTATGATGATTTTCAAATTTTAGACTTTTCTTTTTACTTGTACCCTAATAATTGGTAATGAAACAGTTATATTTTGTTTATATTTAATTGTTTTTTTATTTCAAAAGCATTTCTTTCTGAAAACTATCGAATTCGTATAAATATGTGATGAAAACTTATAATTTTTACAATTTTGAATTAAATAATTAAAATTTCGAAATATCTGAATATTATTACTAGAATAATACTAGAAATTATAATTTAAGTTAAAATTTTAAGTAGAAAAATTTATGAATTTAAAACTATACCATATAATACAAATTAAAATATAAACATTAATTAAAATTTTTTTAAAAACCAAGGGTACCAAATAAATTTATGCAAATGAAATATAAATAATTTGAAAAATTTGAAATTATTTTAATTAAGATAATAGATTGAGCTTTGTAACTATTTTAATGATAAAACAATTTATATATTCCTGTTTCGTTTAAACAAAAATCTATTACTTGTTGAAATATACGAATCTGAATATAATTTATATCATCAAAAAGATTAATTTAATTGAATTTTTTATAATTTTTGAATTCTTTTATTAAATTGAGTTTGTCAATTAGTGAAAATGTTTCTAAAAACAATGAAAATATCAAAAAATATTTTTTTGACAAATATTAATAAAATAACTAAATATTTTTCAATAATTAATATAATTAAAATTTCTTTGTTAAAATTATTTTCATAAATTTTTTAAAAAGTTAAAATATAAATTTTTAAAAACCTATTTAAATGTTGCATGATTCGATTGATACATTGTAAATATTATAACATTTCCACTAATTTTTTTGTCTTTTTAGATCCGATGCATGACGCCGTTCTAGAAAACAGAAAAAAACAGTTTTAATTTACATATTAAAATTAAAAGAAAAATTAATATTGTTATTTAAAAAAACTCAAAATCTTTGTATCACAACTGACCAAATATTTAATCTGCGGGTCACAATCATTCCGTCCCATTATGTCGATTTGATAATTATTATTGAATATTTTATACTTTTATCCAAAATTTGATAAGCTTTTTGGGAAAAATAAACAAACTTATAGGGCGTTTTAAACTAAAAAGATTTTAATAAAAATTTATGATTTAATTATGATAAACACTAGAAGCACAGATGTGTCAAAATTGACATACGCAGAGGCATAACTAGAATATGGCAGGTATGGCACGTGCCGTGGACGCCAACTGAAGGAGGGCTCGAAAAAGCGCCTAACGTATAAATACGCAAATGAAAATAAAAAAATATTTTCATAGATATAAATATGTGTATTGCTGACAATCACGGTTTCTATTGACAGTTGTGATAGATTATTTAGCAAATTAAAATTGATACTTTCATATTTGAGAGCCTCGATGGGCCAAAGTTGATTATGTGATCTTGATTTATTTAGCATAGAATGAGAAATGACCGAAGAAATTGACTTTGATAAAATAATTATACAATTAACGTCAGCTAAAGCAAGAAATATAACTTTGTATTAGTGTTAATAAATTTAACCTGTGTGATTTTTTTACCTAATTCTAAAGTAGTTTTTTAGAAAATAAAACGTAAGTAACCTATCGTCGGAGAGGGGCGCAAGATCTTTGTTTGCCATAAGCGCTATTTACCCTAGGTACGCCACTGAACACATGCCAAACTTAATATCAAATTTTTTTCATAACTATTGAGCGTCTCTACTATGTGAATGCGTGTGTGTAGTATTGAATTAGACACAGTACATATGAAATAATTGTTATTGGCTGCTGTGAGGAGTTAGAAAGTTTCTACTATCTGAATGCGCGTGTGTTATATTGCATCTGACGCAGTATACATGAAATAACTGTTATTGGCTGATATATGAAGTTTTTCAAAGACTTATAGTGTCATAAAGTCATAGACATACTTCACATAACCCTAATGCTCCCATTTGTTTTGTTCGTTCACTATCTTTATCACATTATCGCGTTCCGATTGTTCCTATTATCATCAGGATTAGTGTTAGTTCTTTATTCGTCACATGTCTCCACCTCCACAACGTCAAGCAGCCAAGCAGGCACTGAAAATCTTAATGAACATCAACTGCTGAAGAAAATTCCGATGCTGAAGAAAAGCGGTGTCTGACGATGCCTTTTTGTATGCTTCAGACGAGGAATGTCGAATGAATCAAGCAAAGATTTTCCACTTCCATTACCACATGCTCAACGTATTGGAAACATGTCATGCAGGTCTACTTCTGTGACACAACAAAAGTCAGATATGACTGATCGTGTAATTGGGAAAAATGGCGAAGAATGACGAATATTTAGTCAAATACGTTCTGGCGGTTCGTATGACTAGTTAATTCTGCTGCATGAGATGAAGACTTTTACAGGTTTGTGCTATGCAAGAGGGATGCTCGCTAAGCATATATCGATTGCTGAAATGTAGTGTATGGAATGAGGTGCACCTAATTTTCGTGATTCTATGTCTAGAGATATGAAATTTGATATGAAATCAGAGTGAGCTAGCCGATTACAAGAAGATTGATTTGCCTTATCATCTTAATTATGGTTTCCATATATTGAAAACTGCAAGAAAGCTTTTGCTCCAAACGAGAAACTCACTATTAATGAGCAGCTTTATCCATCTAAATGTCGGTGTCTTTTTATTCAGTACATTGTTTAAAAACCCGAACGGTTTGGCATTAAATGTTTTTTAGTTGATCTCCAGACGAAGTTTATCTGCAATGGATTTCCGTATTTGGGCAAAAAACATAGCAGGTCAGTCAAGCAAGCGTTGAGTTCATACGTTGTTCACACTCGATTTAAAGGATATGAACGAAATGGTCACAACGTTATTTATGACAATTATTTTACATCACTGAATTTGGTCGAAGAGTTACAATGTAAAGGTCTGAGTATGATCGTTACGATTCGTAATAATCGGCGCGAGTTGCCAGACGTGGAGTCGCTCATAAAGGGCAAAGCGTTATTTCATTTCAGATTCTTTATTTCTGAAAAGAAAACTATTCTAACAGTTTATAAATGCAAGAAAATAAGGTGGCGTCCATCCTCAGTTTTACACATAACACAGTGTCAATATACGCCTCAAGCAAGAAGAAATCCAACATTATTAATTTCTATAATTCCACAGAACGTGGAGTGGATTGTGTTGACCAAATGATGCGCCTATATTCTACGAGATATCAAACTTAAAAATGGCGTGTTTGTATATTTTATAATGTGCTCGATTTATGTTTGCACAATTCTTGTATCATTTAAAAATCAGTGAATAAGAGCCGAATTTCAAAGCATTATTTTCAAATGTCACTAGTAAAACCTTTTTAGTCACAAATTTCATTGCACCTGCACACCTATATTATTGTTCCCAATGTACGAAAACGATGTCATTGTTTCGTTTCACAATGTGCTAACTTGTCTCTTATGCTATGTATAAAGTGTAAGAAGAGTGTTTGTGGAAAATATAAAAATGAACAAAAGTATGTTTACACTCTATTGCTTCGTGTTTATTGCAATAATGAATAATGTCTATGCCGTCAAGATATAACCTTTGACTAAAATACGCATTGTTTTAAACGCAGCCATATTTAATAAAAAGAGATTGTGTCAAAACTTACACATCCGTAGTTATAGGTACATTGTAATTTCTGTGCTTCTAGTGTCAATAACACTATTTTTGATGGTTTGTAATTGCTAAAAATAATCTCACTTACCACTGTTTAGCTTTAAACTAAAAATATAGAGTGATATATAATACCGCTAGTATTTTATAATGGAATCACATGTCTCAATAATACTTTATAAAATAATAGTAGATTGATAAAATATTAAATTCATTGGTAAAAAATTTATGTTAAAAATATAAGGAAATACTGTAAAGTAAAAGAAAGAAACATGTTTAATCCATCATGAAAGGAAGTCAAACATGATTGGCAGATAAGCAATTGATAGGCAAAATAAATTTGTTATGCCGATAATTAGTGACTACTGGAAATATACATTCCAACTGTAAAGCAAATCTGAGATGCTAATGTTTTTAAATCTGCTTGTGAGTCATATATTTTCAATGGGATTCAAAAAGTTAACTGTGAAAATTATCCAAGATTTAATAACATTTAGTTGAGCAAATATTATATGTGCATTTTGAAATGAAATATAGAACAATATATAAATTATTTTTCAAACAATAAATCGTATAAACTAGAACTTTGAGTAAAAATGCGATTATATCTTTCTCATTTTAATTTTCGGGTCTCAGTTAAAATTAATGCGTTTCCTTAATGAAATAGCCTCATAAAAAATAAGTTAAACTCTCATGGAAATTTCCTATCCTGTTACACGATATGAGTTACTTGCAAGGAATCTCATGATATTCATTATTTTTGACGAATAAAAATTAAAATAATTTCTAAATATTTTCCATTATGACCTAAATATAAACTAAATATAAAATATTTTCTAATATTAACCAGGACTTACGTACAAGAAAATACAATATTTTGTACTTCATGTTTAAATTGTTCTCAAATTTCACTCATCTATTACGTCTTAATACATTTGTAAATTTAAACAAAAATTAATTTTAAAACTGAAATTAAATACAATTTTTGAGATGAAGTGGCAAAAGAAAATTTATAACAACATATATTCATCTTGCAAAATACTTTGAAGAATATATATATATAATTATCGACTTTCTACTAAAAAAATGGAAACAAATTTATGATTTTTATTACTTTGTTTTAATCAGTTTCAAAATGGAATAATCTTTTTCACTAAAAGATGGTGATAAAATTACAGAGATATTTAAGTTATTTTCGAATAATCAAGATATATTTTGTTAACTTTTATTTGAAATTGTGAGCCAAGATAAGTAAAATGATATCATAATAAGTAAAATTATTATTTTTATTATTATTATTAAATAAAATAAAGCACCAATCCAACATATGTATTATACTACAATATATGTCAACAGGCTAACTGTCATTGTCAGGTAGACTCGAACTTGAAGCTATATAGAATAAATTACTTTTATTTAAAAAGATTTCTTCTTTTATATTTGAAAAATATTTTACAAAAAATCATAAATTTTGTTTTTCTAAATCTAAAGTTTTAAAAAATTTATTTTATAGAATTCTATGAAATGGAAATTTTAACAAAAATTTAATAAATTCTCAATAAAATACTTTTAAATTTTTAAACAAAACTATTTTACATTAATTGCCATCCTTCAGCACAAAATTGCGTTTACTAATATCAATCAATTCGGCAAGTCGACCGTGATTGAAAGCTTGAAAGTGGAAATGATGGGCAATGTATGTAGCATTTCACCCATGACATATATATTGATAACCAAAATTCAAACAAAATCTAATTAGGACTTGAAATCCACTTATAAACACAAAATTCAGACAACAATTGCATTCACTGATATTAATCTATTCTTTCAGTCTACAGTTATCAAGAACTTGAGATGAATGGGTAGTCATTCTAATGTATGTGGCATTACACCCATGACACACACACACATATATATATATATATTTATAACCAAGATCTAAATACCATCTAAGTAAGACTTGAAATCTATCAATAAATATGATGACGATCCCCTAATGCAAAATACAAACAGAAAAACGAACTTCACTATTTACATAAATAAAATATCTGATTAATAGTCAAACAATATAATATTCTTTACATTATTATTATTATTTTTATTTTTATTATTAATGCAAATGATAATGTTGTTATTATTTTTAAATCATACAAAACATAATTTTTAATTTTCAATGATACAGAGAATTTCATTATTCTTTTAATAAACATTAATGTTTTTTTATAGATATTCAAGCAATTAATATATAATTTTTCTTGTTACATATTAATTATCTCTGCAATTTTGATGCTACTTAATGAAATGTTACAGTGCAATCATTCAAGCAATCTCTGATAATTTTGAGACGCAGATGGTATATTTTTGTCGTTTATTAGCATTTATGCAATTTTTTACTAAAATACAAAACGTATATATTATTTTTATTGAAAAATATGTGAGCAATTATTCAAACTACAGCAAAATTTTATTTATATTCATTTTTAGAGCTTTGATTTATATATATAGTAATTAAAGAATATTTTTACATACATATTTTATCAAATACTCAGCATCAACATTCTCCGAAGACCATTGATGAATTGATTAGCTGTGTGAGTAATGCCTTTGATGAGCTACACCCAGATAAACTGGATAATTATTTTTTAACATTCCAGCAGTGCATGGAGGAGACGATGCTTGCAAATGGGGAAATAATTATAAGTTGCCACATATTAGCAAAGCAAAGCTCCGCAACAATGGTACTCTACCAGTATCCGTAACTTGTAAACCAGAAGCGATTCTTACGGCTCGCCAAAATGTTGATGAACAGACCCTATAAAATTGAATCCTCCTTCCTTGTCACGAATAAAATGTTTTATCTAATAAATATTAACATTTTTTACAATAATTATTATGACTGTTTGTTAATAATGCTATTAAAATTTTAAATGTAAACATTATTTAGGAACAAAAAATCAGGGTAATATGTAAACATTATTTCGGAACAGAGGGTTTATAAAACAATGAGATTTCAGTTTTATATCTGTCAAATAGTCTGCATAGAATGGCATTGTACATATTTGGTAAGTTTATGTAAATATCGGTTTGAATAATAACAGGTCTGATTCCTTGTATTCTTAAAAAAAATCGTATATTGTACAGATAGCCATCAATATTGAAACTTTATTTAATTCACAACACAAATTTTACAATTTAATTTTTTGAAAAAATATAGCTAAAATGTGTACAATATTCTTTTTTATCTTTAACAAATTTACTTCTTTTTGGTGGGTTTTCCTTAAGAAAAACTACATTTCTACATTTTCTAGAAACTTTTATTCTTGAGGTATTTCATACTACTATAAATTACTCATTTAAACTTTTTTCAAATCAAAAATCAGCTCTGGTCTCAAAGTTTAAACTACATGACTAGTGCATATAAGACCAAAAGATAGTTACTTGTTTTTAAACTAAAAATCCTGGTTTAGATAGAGGTAAACCGAATTCATCAAATACAAAATGACATATTGTATAAATGAGATAATAATAACAATGCTAGAAAAGAGTTTTCTTTAGTAAAGTAAGATTTCATGTGTGAGTGCGGTGTTTCTCAACCGGAGTGCCGAAGGGATATGAAAAGTGTGCCGCGAGCTCTGCTAATTTTATTGAAATTTATTAATTTCATATGAGGGTTGATTTTAAAAAAGACTACTATCTTAGATTTTGAATTACTTAAAACAGCGGTACATATATCAATTATTTTTGGTAAATATTAAACTTTGCTAAATATTAAGAATGAGTTAAAAGCATGTTTGTCAAACACGCGGCTTAATAATAAGGAGATATGCAAAACCCATCAAGTTCAAATTTCACATTAATATATGTTATAAAAGATTTAGTTTATTAAATATAGAACTTACAAAACTTGTTGTTATTTTTATAGCTGAAATATTATTATAAAAAGGGTAGGGTGCCTTCAACTTTTACATTAGTGTGCCACTATTTGAAAAAGGTTGAGAACCATTGTGTTAGTGAGTTAAATAAAAAGTACGGAGTAAGGAAGTTTTATAAAACCAAAGATTCACTGTTTGTATCCTTTCTCCTCCTTCTACAAAAGAAATTATTACTTGTATTTGAACAAGAAAGACGTTCTTTTTGAAGCATCTTATTTCAAACTTTAATAAATTAAAATTTTATTTTACTCAGTTTCATATAAAAAACTTGGTAAGTTTGGAGATTTTTTCAAATATGGGTTAGCAAATTTTCAGTTTACAATTTTTTCTTTTTATCATGAAGCTTATATCAGAACTCTGTTATTCAAATAAATTGGTAGGCCATTTTGCAGTGTTAAAGATTGAATGTTTTACACTCAAAATTGGTCCTATTTACTTTTAATTAAGTTTACTACTCTTTCTTTGTTTTTAAATAATAAAATAATTTATTTCGTTTATTGATTGTTTACTTGATATTTTGAAAAAATATAACAATCTAAACAAATAACTTTAAAAAATTATTTCATAAAATCAATTTTTCAATATTTTAATTTTAATCATCTAAGAAAGGCAAAATGTCAATAATTTAAAAACGTCATTAATTTTTATTTTGTATAAAATCTCGGTTTATATTTCGACTATTCACCAGTCTTCTTCATGCTAGAAATCAGATTATCTATAACTAATTTAAAATATCAATATATAAATAAATTAACCAATAATAGTCGTAATCAAATTGTATCAAAATAATATAAAATAATTTTAATTTTTAGAAAATAAGCTTTTAAATTAATTTTTTTAACACTCAAAATTCATTATCATCCTTCTGTTTACTGATTATTTTTACACGAGGAAATGTGATACATATGCATTAAATTTTAAATTAATTATGATACATCAAATAAAATCTGAATTTGTGTTGATTTACATATCTTAAGTTTAATTATTTTATTACTAAAATATAAAAATTTTTTACAGGTTTGTCTTGAAGTAATATTTTTATTGATTCTGAAATTAGTTTGTTATCAAATTTGAAAGGTGAGAAAATTCAATTTAATCATAAGAAACTAATATATGTTTTGATATTGCCTTATTCTGAGAGCTACTGAGAATTTAAGCATAATATTCTAAAACGTGTAGATAAGACTCTGTTTAGGATAGTTTCGAAGTCTTGCAAAGTTAGTAAAATGTTCACTAATAAATTCCCAATTCCAGTTGCTCTGTGTTCTGAACCCATTTGCTAATTTTCAAGGTAATAGGTGTAATGCCATATACTTTAGGGAGACTACCTGTTATGTGTTTGAGTATTGTCTACTTAATGGATTAAGTCACATTATATAAAAAGAATAAAATTTAATTTGAATTTTTATTATTTTATAAAACTTTTATTTAGAATATTTTGTTCTGTAAATCTGAGTCCCAATTCATTAATTAGTAATATTTCATCCTGGTTTGCGCAGAAATAACTTTCAGTGGAATTAGACATGGGTATTTAATAAAATAATATATAACACAGATTTCTTCATGTTGTTATTTGAAAAAGCCCAGTTATATTAAATGAAAAGGCTGAGATATTTTAAAATATTTAAGTGGCGCTCTAGTTCTTCCATCTTAATCTTTGTATTCTTGGCAGATATACATAAAAATTGATCGTGCCACTTAAAATATCTAGCCAAAAGAACTAATTCTGAACAGCTTTGTAGGTTTTTCTACCCCCATTTTTTCTATGCCCCATTTTTTACTATATCCTTTCGATTCTCATTTGGTACTACTTCACGGTAGATTTTGCTATCATCTTGGATTCTAAGATTATTTTTATATTTTATTACTTTCTTTGGGTCATTAGAAAAAGTTTTGAAAATTTTCTCGTATTTTCAGATATTGAATTATTTTATCTATTTTTCCAATGCCTAAACTTTCTTCGTTTGTCACTGTAAATAATACATTCTCAGAATTCGGTTCATTGTAAAATTTTACATTACGCTTTGTTCTGGGTTCTTTGTGCAGTAGTTGCAATTACTCATATTTGGGAAGTCCTGACAATGCATAATGTTTGTATTTGAGAACAAATATATAAATTGACAATAGTTGTACTTTTCGAGATATACAATATTTACACTGGGTTGTTGTCATTCATTTTGACCTATACGTTATTAAATTTTCTTTTCCATTTTGAATTTGAGAGAGCACTGACTTGATACAATCATTTGATGCATCTATCTAGAATAAAATCACCACTGTCTATTGGTAAACTAAGAATAAGATTTTTTGTTATAGCTTTTTTGTAAAACTGAAATACCTCACCTTGTTTTTTAAGACAAACCCGTTTTCTTTTCTCAACATCTTTAAGAGTGGTTCCACTTGCACATCCCAAGTAAAGTTTGTAACCCTTGAATAATTTCCAGAGTTTTATTTTACTGATTGCATAAATCATGTCTTGGTCTACTTTAATACCAGCCCACTTATAATAGGTCACAAATATTTTACTTTTTTGATGAAAGTACCTTTATCCAGTGCTTATTTTAGTTCTGCCTCTTTTAATTGAAAAGCAACTTGAAGGAGTATTTGTTTATGCTCTTCTAACGATTTATTAAATATCAAAACATCGTCTAGAGAGATAACAAAAGATTTCCTTTCTTCATTCTGCAGATTAATTGTCATCATTATCTGAAATGTTGCGAGAGCAGCAGATAACCCAAATGGCATTCGTATGAATTCAAACTGCCCGCAACTAGTACTAAATACAGTGTTTTGAATATCTTTTGTTTAATAGTACCTGATAGTATTTAGTTGCGATATCTAAAGTAATAAAGTATTTCGGATCTCTTATTGAGTTTAATATTTTTAAACTGACTGGTATTGGGAATATTTGTCTATTGTCTTTGCTTTTAATGCTATGTAATCGATGCTAATTCTTATATTACAATTTTACTTTTGTACTATTACTACTGGAAAATTCCATGGTGACATAATTGACTGTATTATTCCTGATTCAAAAATTTCTTTTAAATAGTTTTCTACTTCTATTTTAATTACTTTTGGAATACGCCTGAGTTAAAATCGATTTTGCCAGTATCCATCTTAGCCTAAGTATTTCTTAGACTAAGTATTTCAGAAAAATCAGCTATTGTATAAAACAAAACATTTTATTTCTTGTGTGAATACGTATCGACATTGTTCATCATATATTGCTCTTTTTCTTTTATCTGTTTAATCTATTGACATTTCCTACAAGATGTTTCTTTCACATCCTTAATCAATGCCGCAGTCATCTTTAATATGACCTAGTTTATTTCCAGCAAATAATGACTTAGTTTTAATACTTTTTACTCTATGTCTTACAATTAATTTTCTTCCTGACAATTGATTAATGAATCAGCTACAATTAATTCTCGTTTCACTATATTTTCTCTATTCGCAATAAATAAAAAATTTAGTATATTCAGAGGAATCAATAATTTCTCCAACAGTTTTTTTTTCACCCAAGAAAAGATTTAGAATATCCATTTTTAAGTAGCAACTTTAACAAAACAATCAACAATTTGTACTGAGTCGACAAACGTGTTTGCTAAAGCCATATAAGAAATACTAAACTTCTCACCATGCTTCACTTGTATTTAAAAAACTTTAGCATTTATTTTATTACATTACTTGGTTTGTCTGGAGCAGTGATTTCCAGAGTGGTCTATATCGAACCTCAGGGGTCGACAAAACCTGCAAGGGGTCCATGTCAGCGAAAAAAGAATTGGTGGTCCATGAAATGAAAATTGGGGTCAATGATTGTGGATCTCTTATAAGCAGCTAGTGTAACCTGTGTCAAAATTTTAGTTAGCTAGACCTCAAAAGTCTGTGCACCAGATCACGTAGATTTGTTACTTAGTTTTACGTGAAAACGTAAAAAACAAGTCGACAATACACTACGGTTTTGTATACAAACTTATTTTCGTAACTGTAGTGAAGCAGGAATTTTATAGAGCGCTATTTTATTCTATTTGCCTACTAATTAAATAATTTTAGTATATTGATCATGACTTGAGTTATTAGTAACTTAATATTCAAATCATTAATTATATACGTTATCCTCAATATTTTACCCTTTTCAAGCAATCAGTATTATAATATTTCTCTATCTTTAAATTTAAATTTGTTATTATTGCCATGTTTAATTTAAATAGATTAATTTTGTCAACAGGTAACTAATAATAATCATGACTGAATCTAAAAAGAAATGTAGACAGTACAATGTTGATTATGTGAAGTTTGGGTTCATTTTATCATTATCAGATAAACAATTGCCTTTTTTCCTTTTATGCAACAAAGTTTTAACCAATGATGCTATGAAACCATCTAAGCTAGAGATAAAGATTTGAAATACATTCAAAAACAAAGAAAGTAATGATGGTTTGCGGGTGTCTTAAAATATTTCGCTACTTACGGCAAAATCCGGTAAACGCATACTATTGTAAAACAGTTAATTTTTCCAGCTGTTGAAGAGGTGTTAAAAACTATTTTACACAAATCAGCATTTTATATCATTAATCGATTAAGTTGAGGAGTAATAAAGTTTCTGATCTCTACTGCAACATTTTTCTTATGAATTTTCGTTCATAAATGAAATTCATAATAACTGGGCTTATACCAAGTATTACACTATTCGCAAAATACTTTATTCATTGCTTTGGAATACTGGCTTTGAATTTCAATGAATAAATTGATATTAAATTTATTTATTTAAAATGAATTCAACACAAGATGAAAAAGATTTACAAGATGAATTTGATAGATTATGTAAGGTTGTAATCGAATATGGTTTCCTAGAACTAAAAGAAACCTGGACTCGTGATCATTCCAGTCAGTTGTTCGCCAATCAACAACCTCGTCCCGATCGCCTGATTATTGAATTCCGTCAAATCTTCAATTACTTGTCTCTTGATCTTGGAGTTTTCTAGTGTTATTTTCATCTATTGGTCGTCCATTTTTAACGGAGAAATTTGAGGAATCTATCAGGGTTTTTAGATACTCATCTACATATTTCTCTGCATTTGCATCATCAACAACACCAGAAGCAAAAACGTGTTTAGTTATTAAATTGCATTTATGAACATTAAATGTCTTCTGCAGTTTGAATTGCTTTGAGCATTTCGTGCAGAATAAATTTGATATTGATTGTTGTTGTTGTTGTACTTGTAACTGATGTTGTGGTTGTGGTTGTTTTTTTTGTTTCTTTTTCTTTTTTGACGTACAAGAAGATTTATAAAGCGATGGGAGATTGGGGTCCTTCCTCGTTCTGGTTATTGACGAGACTGATACGCCCATTTTATTGCAGATTTCTTTTTGAGTCAATATCGGATTCTCGGATTTCAATACCACAAAATCCATGTATTTATCGGTCTTGATGTTCGTATTTAGATTCTTGAGATCGACTTCTGCCAATTTCTTCAGGCTTTGATAAAAATTTCGTCGATATGCTATGTCATATTTTAGAGCCGCTGCATCAACCCGATTTATTAGTTCTTCTCCAGGTCTAGGATTATCAATTTAATCAAGTCGAATATTTAGATTTGATTTTGGCGGAACATTTCTCAAGTTTCCAACAGAGTCGGACTATATTTCAAGGAATAATCAAAGTTGATTAGACTTTTCAGCTCCGCCATCATTTAGTCTCTGAATAATATCCATATTCTAATCATAACAAACTTAGTTGAAGTGATGCGGATTGTCCATATATTCTTCATCGTTTTTACCATAGGGATCGGTCATTTCACGAGTTCCTTCATTAAATTTCTCTAATGAAGGGGTAGATGAAAGCTTTAGAAGTTTCCCACAATTTGAAGCTGTTGCCTTTACTAAATTTAGCAAACACTAGCATGTTCTTTTAAAACACACTTGAGCCCAGTTGACCCAAATAATTATATTTCGAGAGATGATGTTCTCCGAGATATTTAGACCATGGAAAATCAGGTAATTTAGAACTTAATTGTTGCAAGTCTCTTCCTTTGAATATATATTTTCCTTCACTTTTTACTTTTCCTAAATGTTTCTTTAATTTTAACATGTCTATATTCATAGTTCTTGTGCATACAGACATTACATGTTTGTCAATATGTTTGATTTAATCTCATATTTTTATACTACAATCTTTATTATATACTTTTCACCATGTTCACCATTTTTATTTATTTCTGAGCAATTAACAATATTGATATTATTACTAACAAAAGAACAGTTGATTCTGAAGAACTTTGGGAATAATCGAAGAGGCACGACGAGATTATTCACAAAGTTATTTAGAATATAATTATAAGAATTAGAAGAGGTTATCAACTCAATCATTTATTCAAGTCATTCAAATTCAAAAATGTTCGAGCACAAGAAACTTAACAAAGAATTAGATGGTCGCTTATCCACACAGTTCAAAGACGTATTGATGAAATGAATTATATAGAAAGATTTTTGTGCAATTATTTGCAAACGACCCATTTCTCTATATATGGATGAGTCAACTTTACCTGGTAATGAAGCATTATTATTGGCATATATACTTTTAATTATGGATCAAGAAATCCACGAAGTACTACACTTTGAGAGAACTTTGACAACCGACACTTAAGGTGAATCAATACTTCATGTTTTGAAATACATGGTTGAGCTTTAGTCTGAATTTATAAAAATGGCAATACACAGCGTCATCCATTGTCAACATTTAGTTACTCAAAATCTGAATGTTAGATTGTGTGAATCTCTTCAATTAGTCATTGATACGGTAAACAAAATACGAAACAATGCGTTGGATACGCGATAACTGTGTGAAGAAAATGACGAGTATCTTCGTCAATTATTATTTCACAATAAAGTACTCTGGCTGTCAAAAGGCTTATGACAGAAAAGATATTTTACACTTTTAAAGACTATTTTAGAGTTTCTGTGTAACAAAGAGTAAATTTTAAAAGAAAATTTAATTAAGAGAAAAAAGTACATTGCCCATTTAACAGATTTGTTTGCTAAATTTCATACGGTTAACTTGCAATTACAAGGTTACAGTTTAAATTTAATTAAAACAAATTCCGTCATTTCAGCGTTTCTTGCCAGAATTAAGCTAATGAAGCAAAACACTGGATAACTCGAATTCTTCCAGTTTCAGAATTTTTCATAGATAAACTGCCAGGAAGACGATATTTCAAACTACGTTCAACATTTAAATGATCTCTATTCAGATTTTGAGACTAGGTTTAAGATATTTTGACTATGGTAATACAAGAGTGAGTAATCAATCAATATAGTGACGTTGAAGAAGCTGATGTCATATTACAAGAGGAACTGATCGAAATAAGCACTAACGAAGAACTTAAGGTACAGTTTAGAAACATATATCAGCAATTCTAGCTTGAAAAACATATACCTGTTACTTATCCCGCATTATGGAAAATCGCGAGAAAGTTTTTAATCGCTTTTCCATCTTCATACCTAGTGGAAAAGAGTTTCAGCGTAGTTGCCAATCTCATAACAAAAAAAGAAACAAACTGGACACCATTAACCGAGGAGATCTGATATTACATCTTAATAACTTAATGGCAAATGTTAAAAATTTATTATTAAAGCACTAAAATTATCCCTCCCATTAAATAAATTAATTTTTTGATTAGTTATTTTATGTAACAGATACATCAGTTTAACTGCGTTCATTTTAATTTGAATTTAATTAATAAATGTATAAAACTTAACGTGTGTTTTTTTTATTTTTTCCAACTATACTTCACTACAGTTAAAAATTGAAATCTTTCAGTAGCAGGGGTCTACCCATAACCGAAAAACATGACAAGTGGTCTAAGAGAGAAAAAAGTTTGGGAGCCTTTGGTCTGGAGCATAACTATAAGATACTCCAACTGATCACTGAATCTAATCATTAATAGTTTTTACTCAACAGTCTATAAGTTCTGTACGATTCTGTATATAAAAGAGCATATAATTAACTATGAAAAATATCAACTCACTTTTCCGAAATTATTTTGAAATTGATCGTGACCTTTTGGTTTTTTTGCCTACATCGTGTATTGCTATGACTGATATCTATCATATGTCTGACTATCTATCATTTAAGTTGTCAAGTTTTTGATTACTATCAACTGAAGAAATTGATTATCATTAGTGAACATAATTTTGTGTTTGTAATTGCATTGTTGTATTGGTGAATAGTGAATGTTAAATAGTGTATATATGTATAATAGATAAATGTAATATATCAACTATATATATATATATATATATATGAAATAAAGATAAAAATAGAATAAAAGTAAAATAAAAAGTAAATAAAAATTAAAAATTGACTCCGCTTATTATGTTGAAGTTTGATGTTAATCTCGAAAATCAACGAGGTTGGGGTTGCTAAAATAATAAACGAAAATAAAAATTAAATGATAAAGAAAGTTTAAAAAGAAATAGAAAGTTTCAAATTTGTGATTTCAAAAAGACTTAAAGTTTTAAATTTATGATATTAATGAAAATAAATATATTAGAAAAATGATATTCGTCACTTAGAAGAAAATTAATTATAATGGGGGGTATATTAATCAATATAATACCCCCCAGGAGGTAAATTTAAATAATAATAGGAAAGGTTTTGGTTGTAATTATTCAAATGACAAATACTTATGTGAAAATGATGTTATAAAAGAATGAAAAAATTATTAAGTTTAACGTAAGTAAAACGCTTTTTGTATTGAAATTTAAAAGTTTTTTGATTGTTTTAAAAATAAAATTTATTTATTAATAAAAAAATATATTCAAAAAATTAATAAAACTTTATAAACCATAATTAAAAATAATTTGATTTATGATTTTTTAATAAAATAGTTTGATAATTTTGTATGAAACCGCAATATAAAATCTATGTAGGTTTTACTTTCTACTGATGATGACAGTAAATCTGTTGAAATATATAGTAATAGTTATATTGAGTAACGTTTTTTAATATAAAGTAGATGCTGTATTTTTTATAACTGAGAAAGTTACTTATGATATAGTTTTTGGAAAATAATTAAAAATGAGTTTCTCAGAACTACTTTGGCTATTTGAGCAAAGTGCGGCTATGAAGGAAAATTTGTTTAATTTGAATGCCAATTATCTCATTCAAGTCAAATGTGTTCAAACAAATTTAGAATCAAATGTTTATTTTAATTAATTTTTTTTTGATCATTTTTTTCTGTCATAATTATGTTAACCAATAAATGATAATAAAAAGTTATATATTAAAATAACTTGAATTTGTTAAAATAAATGACAAACTTTGCATAACCAATTTAATGATAAATGATCTGTGAAGACATTTACTGCAACCTCACTAGTACAATGCTACTCTATAACCTTTAAGTTACTAAGTAGGATTCTAAAGTATTTAAGCCTCCTCTATTTTATGTCATTGTTTGCAATAAAATTAAACTTGAATTACGAAATTTATGCAATGATTGCTCATTTGTCTTATTAAATTGCTCGATATTAATATAAAATTAAGTGAAAATAAACAATTCGATTATGTGTCACTCTCACAAATTATTACTATAACTACAACATTACAAAACCTAAAATGTGTTTGGTTTATTCAATTATAAGTTAGTTTGCTCTCTGATTCTTCGTGTTCAAATTTTGGAACAAAAATTAACAAAATTCAACACGAAAGTTTTATTCGTAAATACCAAAATAAACACAATCTTCAATACAATATCTCTTTATCTGCACCTTTGCGATATGGTTAAGTTCACAAACGGTATATCACCATATCTGGTACGCACATTAAATTTAAATTGGCCAATATTAGTTTTTATTCACTTTTAGACTCCCTCTGTAATTTAAATATAGATATACTTTTTTCTGTTTCAAATTTCGCATACACTTCGACTATATGTCCCATTTTCACTCAAATTTCTACTACTCTGACCACTTCAACTCATCCTTTTTATACCTATTTTTAGTCAACTAACTAATCATATTTAGCTTTATTCCAATAACTATTCTGTTTTTAGCTGCTATTATTTGGTTGACGACGTCTCGCTTCTTTCCTAACCATGAAAACTAATTTCGGTTTATTGTATTTTTGATAGATTTGATCAAATTATCTCCTCTGGTTTTGTTATTTGTTCGGGCTCTTCATATACGTCGGGGTTTCCATATAGCTTAAATTCTTTACATGCAAAATAAATTATGCAATAAGTTTTATTTTTTGAATATATTTTTCTTGGAGAACACCCAATGATTTCATATTAACATATTTGTGTTTGTCTCCTCATTTGATATCCGTGCGCGCCTCTTTCCACCGCAGCATGTTGATTTTTAACATTTTATTTACTTTTAATTTAATCTTTGTATTTATTTATTCGTTTTAAATGACACCCTTTTCATTAACCCTGAAAAATAACAACAGAAATTACATCAAAAAAACTGTTATTTTAATCGCGATTCTTTATTTTAAAGTTACGTAAATGAATATTATTCGGTTTTTAAATTTGGAAGGGTTTTATTTGTTCTGATTCTACGCATCCTTTTGATTCAATCATGGAGAACCTAAAAAACAGCAAAATTTATTTTAATTAACATCACAGTTTCACGGAATCAAATGGTTTTATACGCAAGCTTGATTTTGATAATATAAAAACAATTGAGTCCGTTTACCAAAGCTAAACTACTCACTTGATGCTTCGATTATATTAATGATGTTTAAACACTTTAAGTAGTTTGGGTTCTATGATTTTATCGATAAGTTTTCCTTTCGCTATTTTTGACAATCTCATATCTATATGTAATTTGTATCTTGTCGTGCCCACCTTTTGCTTTTTTCTTTATTGTTTGATCAATTGTTTGACAGCCAATCATCGCTTTATTAACTGAATTAAATTAGGTAAAAATCATTTCAAATTAGATGCCATCACCCTAAACAGGGCGTGATTGTTGTTTTGAGCACGAATAAAGTTCCCAATTTTTAAATTAATGATTATAATTAATCCTAAATTTATTTGAAAACCGTTGCGCCTGAATGAATTAGGATTTCCAGCAAAATATTCGAATAAATAATTAATTTGTTAACTAGTTTATATTTTTTACATTGGAACCCTCTATTATTTTTAATTAGTATATTTGGGATTAGCAGAAGATATTTTTAAATTATATTCATTTAAAATAATCCAAACATTCAATTTTCATATTATTTTTAGCACTACCAGTAACATAATTTAGAGAAAGGAGTATGATTAGTTTAGGCAATATTTTTGATACTGATCACATACAAGCTTACTTCATTTCATTACATACAGAAATTCCGTCATCATTCCTCATAAAAAAGGTTACAGTAACCTGATTATATAATTAGTTTATGATAATAATTATTATCTCCTCTTACATTCGTTTTTGAAATTTTACTTTCACATCTTTTCCCTTGCAAAATTTTTAATTTTTGCTTCTAAATTATTTTTAATTAATTTTATTGTTAATCTAAAGGTTTATTTGTTTTGCGTTTGAATATTTGCAACTTTAATTTCATTTGTATGCAGCCTGCATTTATACAATCCAAACATAATCATTATTTACTTGAAACAAAGAGTGTTTCAAAATGTTATAATTATATTTTGTTTAAATAATAAATGTAAATTTACATAATCAAAATATTTTAGGATTTGCAATAAAGATGAAAACGGTTGGATTTTTAGCAAAATACTGATTTAAACGGATTTCGGGAAAACTCAGAGAAATATTGGATTCAGTTTGATAAGCTTTATCTTTAAGAAAAAAGAAGGTTATCAATATATATATGTCATGGTTGTAATGCCATATACATTGAACTTACTTCCCGTCATTTCCGCTTACAATTTTTCGATCACAGTCGCTTATCGCATTGATTGATATTATTAAACGCAATTTTGTGCTGCAGGATGAAAATTAATGTAAAATAGTTTTGTTTAAAAATTTAAAAGTATTTTATTGAGAACTTATTAGAGAAATTTATTAGACAAAAATTGGTTTAAAATTTTTAAACTATTTATTTTTAAGTATATAAAATGATTTCCAGATGATAAAATTATTTCTTGATTATTCATATATTTTTAATTTTGCAAAATTCTAAATTTTAATTTCACTTAATGAATTTTTTTTCTGATTGAATGAATAAGATCTTAGAGATTTTATAAAACAATTTATTTGATTTAGAATTATATTAATGCATTCAAAAAAATTATTCTGAAAAACTAATGAATTTTATCAGATAATTTCTTTATATTTTTTATTCACATTTGTTTTGCTTAGTTTTATTTTCTGTTAAATTTATTTATAAAGAAATATCTGACATAATATAATAATAAAATAATAAATATAATAAAATAAATAATAAATATAATAAAATAAAATAAAGTTAAATATTGTTTTATTAAAACAACTAAATTTGCATGAAATAACGAAATAAAAATATAATATTATCGCTATACTTTGTTTAAAAATCACTCAGTATGTATATAAAACGCTTTATAATTAAAACAAACATTAAACTGCATTTTACTTTGTAATTTTTTCAAATTTAGTATTAACCCTATTTCATATTTTTAGTGATTTTAATGAAATAAATATAAAAATATAAATTTAAATTAATTAATTTTGATAAATAGCGTTTTTTTTCTACAAAATTTGACTATGAATCAGATTTATTTAAGTTATTCACTTGAAAAATGCTGTACCAAAAATTCGTAAATACCTTAAATAAATCTAATTCATGGTCAAATTTTGTAGAAAATATTATGTCACTTATAAAGAAATCAGAGGCGAAAAACATAAAAAGTCCTTATAAAATAGTATATTAATTACAAATTTTTTCAAGATTTATAAATCGAAAAAAAAATTTCATTTCCTTGAAATTTAATATAAAAAGATACTTTCAAACTCGAATGATTCTGGATTGACAGTAACTTTTCCTTAATCACGTTTCTATTCATTTTCGAGAGAGCTTTTTTCAGTGTTTAAAAAATAATTAAATTATTTATCCACCTTTATATATCTAATTTTACGTTTGTAAAATTACCATTACAATCTCAAAAATAATAATAACAATAATTGTTTCGGCCAATTAAAATGTAATTTTCTTTTTTATTGTAAAAATTACTTTTGTGAAATTTTTGAATTTTGTTGTTTGTTTTACTAGATCAAATTGTTTGGCTTTTTTGACTTGGAATTTAATTTGAAATAAATAAATTTTTATGAAAGCTTTTTCATTCTTCAATATCCTTAATGTATTTCTTTTCAACGCAAGATTGTCAAAATCAGGATTTATTATGAAATTAGCGTATTTAATGATCAGCTAAGTAGAATGATAATGGCAGACCTAAGCCCCCAAGCTAAACATACGCCCAGATGACATTGCTTAATTTATTTATTTCTTGCTTCAAAATAAATAAATTTAAATGACTTGAATGACTTGAAAGACTTGAACGATTTGAATGAGTAGAATGAGTTAAACGATATGTTGATGTGACTGTGTGTAAGTTGTGTTGAAGCGTTAGGTCTGCCATTATCATACTAATCTAGCAAAAATGAAGTTGATTGAGCTTCTTGTGCTTGTGCATTTCTTAAAAAATAAAACCTTGAATTCTTTCTTTTCTTAATCATCTAAAATGCTCGACGATCTCGATGGTTCTTTGAATTTGAATTTGATTGATGACTTTCTTGTTCGCAATGAAAAATAAAAAAACTTGAATTCTTTCTTAAAATTCTTGATCTAATATCTTTAAAATGCTTAATGATTTCGTGTGCTTGATGAATTTTTTGTTCACAATGAAAAACAAATAAGCGAGCATCTAATTCTTTGTTAAATTTCTTGTGCTCGAACATTTTTGAATTTGAATGACTTGAATAAATGATTGAGTTGATAACCTCTTCTAATTCTTATAATTATATTCTAAATAACTTTGTGAATAATCTCGTCGTGCCTCTTCGATTATTCCCAAAGTTCTTCAGAATCAATTGTTCTTTTGTTAGTAATAATATCAATATTGTTAATTGCTCAGAAATAAATAAAAATGGTGAATATGGTGAAAAGTATATAATAAAGATTGTAGTATAAAAATATGAGATTAAATCAAACATATTGACAAACATGTAATGTCTGTATGCACAAGAACTATGAATATAGACATGTTAAAATTAAAGAAACATTTAGGAAAAGTAAAAAGTGAAGGAAAATATATATTCAAAGGAAGAGACTTGCAACAATTAAGTTCTAAATTACCTGATTTTCCATGGTCTAAATATCTCGGAGAACATCATCTCTCGAAATATAATTATTTGGGTCAACTGGGCTCAAGTGTGTTTTAAAAGAACATGCTAGTGTTTGCTAAATTTAGTAAAGGCAACAGCTTCAAATTGTGGGAAACTTCTAAAGCTTTCATCTACCACTTCATTAGAGAAATTTAATGAAGGAACTCGTGAAATGACCGATCCCTATGGTAAAAACGATGAAGAATATATGGACAATCCGCATCACTTCAACTAAGTTTGTTATGATTAGAATATGGATATTATTCAGAGACTAAATGATGGCGGAGCTGAAAAGTCTAATCAACTTTGATTATTCCTTGAAATATAGTCCGACTCTGTTGGAAACTTGAGAAATGTTCCGCCAAAAACAAATCTAAATATTCGACTTGATTAAATTGATAATCCCAGACCTGGAGAAGAACTAATAAATCGGGTTGATGCAGCGGCTCTAAAATATGACATAGCATATCGACGAAATTTTTATCAAAGCCTGAAGAAATTGGCAGAAGTCGATCTCAAGAATCTAAATACGAACATCAAGACCGATAAATACATGGATTTTGTGGTATTGAAATCCGAGAATCCGATATTGACTCAAAAAGAAATCTGCAATAAAATGGGCGTATCAGTCTCGTCAATAACCAGAACGAGGAAGGACCCCAATCTCCCATCGCTTTATAAATCTTCTTGTACGTCAAAAAAGAAAAAGAAACAAAAAAAACAACCACAACCACAACATCAGTTACAAGAACAACAACAACAACAATCAATATCAAATTTATTCTGCACGAAATGCTCAAAGCAATTCAAACTGCAGAAGACATTTAATGTTCATAAATGCAATTTAATAACTAAACACGTTTTTGCTTCTGGTGTTGTTGATGATGCAAATGCAGAGAAATATGTAGATGAGTATCTAAAAACCCTGATAGATTCCTCAAATTTCTCCGTTAAAAATGGACGACCAATAGATGAAAATAACACTAGAAAACTCCAAGATCAAGAGACAAGTAATTGAAGATTTGACGGAATTCCGAGAATCATGACATTAATGCAAACTCAATATTATTTTAACGTTACGAGAGCAAAGCAATTTTTCAACTACAATAGAAAATACCGAGAGTTAGAAAATGATATGCTGACAGTAGATACAACATCATTTTATCAATGATTTAATTAAGTATTTTAATCGGTTAATTAATTAAATTTAATCAACATCATCAATAATTTTAATCAATTTTAAACAAGAAAGAATACTCAATAAAAATATTAGCTGCCTCGTTCTTCTTGACTTTGAGATTGAGTTCTAATTATGTTCTGACACTTAACTGATCTGACGATATACATAATTGATTAAGAATATCCTTTTTGAAAAAATCTACGTAAAGTTTCCTGGAATGATCACGAGTCCAGGTTTCTTTTAGTTCTAGGAAACCATATTAGATTACAACCTTACATAATCTATTAAATTCGTATTGTAAATCTTTTTCATCTTGTATTGAATTCATTTTAAATAAATAAATATAATATAAATTTATTCATTAAAAATCAAAGCCAGTATTCCAAAGCAATGAATAAAGTATTTTGCGAATAGTGTAATACTTGGTATAAGCCCAGTTATTATGAATTTCATTTATGAACGAAAATCCATAAGAAAAATGTTGCAGTAGGGATCAGATACTTTATTATTCCTCAACTTAACCGAATAAATCCAAATAATAATAATAATAATAATAATAATAATAATAATAATAATAATAATAATAATAATAATAATAATAATAATAATAATAATAATAATAATAATAATAATAATAATAATAATAATAATAATAATAATAATAATATAATAATAATAATAATAATAATAATAATAATAATAATAATAATAATAATAATAATAATAATAATAATAATAATAATAATAATAATAATAATAATAATAATAATAATAATAATAATAATAATAATAATAATAATAATAATAATAATAATAATAATAATAATAATAATAATAATGAATTCACTTACAAGTATCCTGTAATTGTTCAGGAATCATCGTGCATGAATCAAAGTGCAAAAAATTTATTTTGAGGAAATCTACTTGAAATTTAAATAAATATATTAAGGGATTCAATAAAATCTCCAATAAATATTTCGAGTGTTTTGATCGTGCTTTAATAAAAATATTCCTTGGAGTTTCTGTCCTGTACAGGAAACCCTACCCAAGAAATGATTTACAACAAAATAAATTCAATAAATTCAAAAGATTGAAAAAATACAAAAGATTCAAGAAAGCAGAAAAAAGAAGATCGGGACTTACAACCAAAAACGAAAAATTAATTCCAGAACGAAATCCACAGAAAATGCAACCGATATTGATAAATTTGAAACAAGAGCGTGACAAAGAACAAATCCGAAAAGATGAGCGTCAAGAACAAGAGATTTCAGTACGTTATGAAACAATTAAAATGTTTTATACCCTCCAATCTCCGTGATCGTAAAGGAAAATTAAATCTCCAGCGCATTATTATCGATGGTTTCGTTTTTGAATAATATAATATACAACGAGGAATTACAGGGAAGTGAATGGGTGTTTGGAACAATAACCAGTCTATCATCGACGATTTGTCAATTCCAATCGCCACTTGGAGGAGGAATGTATATCCCACTATCATTCAAATCGAACGTTATTTTGAACATTCAGAACAATAAAGATAATCGTTGTTTCGTGTACTGCGTTCTGGCATACCTAAATCCAGTAGTCACTACCGAGCATCCGTATTGATGTAATCAGTACAAGAAATACTAACATGAATTGAATCTTGAAGGAATTTCTTTCCAAATTGATTTGAATGGAATAAAGAAATTCGCAAAGCAAAACGTCGATAAAATTAAAATAAATATTTTTACAATCGATGATAATAAAAGCTCGGGATTATTTATCGAAATCATTTAGAACCTAAGGGATGTAATTTATTACTGTATAAAAACCATTACGTCTCGTGCAAAAACGTCGCTGTATTTCTCACCAACAGTAAGATGGACGTATGCTTCCCATGCCTGAATAGTTTCGCGTCGTTCAAGTTGGATAGTGCATTGTCTATTCATCAACTCCTTTGCGTCCAACATGAAGATGGAATTTCATCTTTCCACCATGAGGCGTACCATGAATTTACCTACTTTTAATTCAAAAATAAAATTCCATTAGCGTGCTATAATGATTTCGAGTCGTGAAATCAAATTGAAAATTTTAATGACGTTAAAAGGAACAACAAGGATTTGCTACTCGATTTACATAAAGAGTAATTACCCGAAATTAATGGAAGATCGGCATTTGGTGTATAAAGCAGAAGATGCGGTATTCAAATATTCATATATTTTAAATGAATTGAGTTCGGAATTCCAAGAATTATTAAAGACTGAATTCCTTATTGATGTCAGTGAGGAACAATAAGAGGAATACAAGAAATCCACGAAATGTTTCTATTGTAATAAGTGGTTGGGGAAGAATAAAATAATGGGTCATGACAATTACATCGAGAAATAAAATTATTGAGGAGCGGCATATAGTTCCTGTAATTTGAAAGCTAGAAGGAATGCATTTGTTCTCATATACTTTCATTATGAAACTGGGTATGATAATCATCTGATTTTCCTTCCACTCGCTCCAAACATTTCCAAGATTATTCAAAGCACTGATGAGAAATATATTTCTTTCTCGGTTCGAGCTCTAAAGTTCCTTGATTGAAAACTGGAAGTAATTTTAAAATTGATTCCTTGCATATGAAAAAACCAAAATATACTAATTAGAATAAATTGTATCACTTTAGCAATGACCGCAATGGTCTTGAACAAAATTAACAACTTACGTTTTATTTTGTTTTTTTCGTTCATTTCATTTAACTTTGATTAATTACTGTCAAAACTCATGAAAATTAAACACAACCATAATGGAATTAATCATATCGTATGAAAAAAGGTTACCCATTAATTTTGTACAGTTTAAACCGTACAAAATTAAGGTGCTTAAGTTTAACGAAAACTTTTTGTAAAAGTCCATTGTAGTGAATTATATGAGAAAACATGTAACGTACCAAAATTAATGAAAAATTAAGGGTCATTAAATTTGCTTTATGGTTATTATGGTCACCACTTTTCATTATAGCATAAATTTGTATCATTAAATATGCATCGCCTACTATAAAAATTTTTTCTAAGTATTAACAAAATTGATAGAAGTAATTTCAAAATTGATTCCATTGCTTGCATTTTGCATTGCATATGAGAATCAAAAATGTACAGTTATTAGAATTATATGACTTTTACTTATGTATCATTGAAATTGAATACGCAGGGCCTACTTACAATATTTTTCTGTGTATTAAAAAAAATACTAGAAGTAATTTTAAAATTAATTCCCTTGTTTGCGTATCAGAAACAAAAATATACCGCTATATTATAATTTATTTATACTTGAATTAGCAGCGCCTACTATACGAATTTCTTTTTCTGTGTATTAAGAAAATTAGTAGAAGTAATTTTAAAATTGATTTCCTTGTTTGCTTATGAGAAACAAAAGTATACAGCTATATTATAATTATTTATGATTAAATGATGTACCGACCTACTATAAGAAATTTTGTTCGACGTATTAACTGACAAATCAGTAAAAGTAATTATAAAATGGATTCCTTTTTTTTCTTTCCAATTTCATCATGTTGTTCTTTCTGTGAAAATATCATTTGACCTCTAACATTTTAAAGGAAATTAGGGGAAAAAGTTGGAAACTGTAAGAAAAACATTGCTTCTGTTGCTTCCATGGACGCTTCGTCACTGATTCCTAACAGGATGATGCCTTTTCCATTTGATTATTTATCGTCTCTTCTCTCTTCATCTGAAACTAAAATCTTCAATAAATTCTTCCCACAATTTCTAGTGAATGTCTGGGAAGGTTTATGAGGTTATTGAAACAAAAATGCTCGCGACTCATTTACCACCTATCTCTAAGTTCTATTATCATCTGAAAATGAATTGGCTTCCCATGAGTGATTATAAGCACGCACAGGAATCATGGGAGTTGTTGAAGTGTAAGACCATGGAAGACTATACGATGCATTACTTGAACATGGACATTTCTTATTAGTAGATGTTTTCGAGAGTTTAAGGAATGCATGTTTCAAGATCTTTAGTATTGATCCTTGTTACTGCTACTCGTTATCAGGATTGACATGGACAAGTGGAATGAAATTCACTGGAGTCAAATTGAAACATTTCCAGAAAAATACATATGATTAGTTATTGTTGATAGAAGAAGGAATTCGTGAGGGATTTTCTGGAGTCCTTGGGAATCGATTAGTGAAGTTAGCAATGATGAAAATAATTCCCTTTAATACTTCGACGCCAACTCCGTATCCAAACGTAATGGTCGACGAACTTCCAACGGGTAAAATGAAGTTATGTAAAAATAATAAATATATCAAAGCCAAGTTGAATCATCCAATAGAATATATCCTGAAGAACTTCATGATAAAATGCAGTACTTCCCATTCTGTCCTCGAAAAATTAAGGTTCTGGAATCATCAGTTTCCCAATGACAGAAGGAAAATAATCATGAAGAGTACGTGACAACCGAGAAATTGATTCAGAGTCAAGTTGATGTTAAAGAGTGCGTGATTGAAGGCCAATGTTTAGATTGGTACTTGGGAATAGAATGATTCTCTAGAAAATCAACAAAAAGATTATGTGCAATTAATCATACTCGCTCAAACCATATATAGAATTCAATATCAATAAACGGAATGAATCTAAGTTGGTAGGAAATAAATTCGGTGATTTCTTCTACAAGTTACTAAACAACGCATTTTACGGAAAGACGCTCAAGAATGTTGAGAATAAACTATCAATAGAAATCATCGCCACCAAACACAGTCGCAGCGAGAGTGGAATATAAGAGAATGGAAATCTTTTCGGAAAAATGTGCTGCTTTCATTTCAAGAACAATAAAATAAAATTCGATAAATTCAATTATATCGGGTTCTTTGTGCTAGAATTATTGAAACTTGTCATGTATAAAATCATATACTACGTCTTGTGGAAAACGTACGAGAAAAACTTTAAAATTCATTTCGGAGATACTGATTCAATAATCCTGGAGCTCTTGAATCATGAGAACATCAACAAGATAGATGCGTACATTCACAACACCAAGCTGAAATGGGACCTGAGAAAATGATTCTAGGATTCTGGGGGTCTTAAATCAAAAAATGTACGTTTTAAACATTAAGGATTTAAGTGATAACAGCTTGATCTTACACAAAAGAGTCAAGGGATATACTAAAACCGCACTCATGAAAATAGGCTATAAAGATGCGAAAGCGTGTTTGTTGGGACCATCGAATTATTCAATCATGGATTCTCCGTTCGAAATGACATAAAATACATTTAGATTATTTTGAACGTAAAGGCTTAAACAGGTATGAGGATAAGCGGTAGATTTTGAGTGATAGAATTACAACACTGCTATATACAACCATAGAATTAAATATACAGATGTAGATTTAAATAAAATGGACTTTTCGGTTCTTAAATCATTGATTTAATCTCACATTTTTATTATATACTTTTCACAATTTTCACCATTATTATTTATTTTTGGACAATTAACAATATTGATATCATTAATAACAAAAGAACCAAAAAACAATTGATTTTAAAGAACTTTGTGAATAATCGAGGAGGCACGACGAGATTCAACTCATATTATCATACTACTCAGCTATTAAGCATAATATTGGAAATATTGGTAAATGTATTAGTTGTCATATTATAAGAGATTTTAGTTTTCAAAAAACCAGTATGCGTTTATCGAATGTTTTTACCAAGCTTCTGCAAGTTTATCTTTATCTACAATTGATAGAATTTATATGTGGAACGATCAAATTAAAGTGGTTAGATTTCTTGATGGTCAATTCAGAGGGCTTGCATTCGTTTCATTTTCAAATCCAAATCTCAATTGGCAATTAGTCAAGGAAATAATAATAATAATAATAATAATAATAATAATAATAATATATAATAATAATAATAATAATAATAACAATAATAACAATAATAATAATAATAATAATAATAATTATATAATAAAAAATATAATTATTATTATTTTATTTAAAGTTATAATTAAATTTTGTTAAAGTCTCAATTTTGTAAAATTTAAGAAAATTAATTTTTTAAGGATTTTGTAAAATTTGTGATTTATAAAAGCAAGATTTTTAATTTTTGATAAAATAATTTGAGAATTTAAAAGCAGAACTTTGTTTGAATAAAAATGTTTATTCTAAAAAGTTTAAAGTTCAAGATTACCTGAAGAAGACAGAAATTTTGTCGAAAAATATTGTAGCTGAATATAAATTTCTTTTTTTTAGTTCAGAGCCAATTTTTTGTGTGATTCTTTTAAATAATAATTATAATAATATAAATAATAAAAATATATTTATCGTATTAGTAAAATTGAATCTAGTGCATTAAAACAATGCACATTTGAAAATAAGTGATAGTTGAGCTATCCTTCTTGGTCATGATATTATAGCATGTCTTAGCTGCTAAACCTGTTACCTTCATGACTGTAAATCTATTAGCTGTACCAATTTATCATGACAAAAATGGATGTTTTAATAAGTCTTCCAATTTAGGTCGATCTAAGAGACTTTTTATCAACGTAACTTTAATAAAGTCGTTAATAATATTGTCCGTTCTAACAACTGGAGGTATAAAACTAAGCAATTCCTCAATCTAGTCGAAAGCGTAATCTCCTTTTATTAGAGTATATGTGAAACAGCCTATTGAGAATACTGCGCTTCTTGTTATATCAAAGAGTTTACCTCTAACAGATTCAGGACTGAAGTACCCAATTGTACTTACAGCGTATGTTGTCCACGGTGATCCAAAATGGACATCTGAAAAGTCAATTAATTTAATTGACTTTAAATCTTTCCTTAACATTACATTATCCAACTTGATATCGGAATAAAATATGTTTAATTTAATTAAATCGAGAATGCATATAATTAATTGTTTGATTATTAATGAGGCCGTTTTTCTATCTATTCTGTTCTTCTGAGAACATACGTAGTCAAAGAGGTCAACATAATTGACACTCAGATTTTCCATCACTATGTAAGAATGATTTGATGTTTCAAAAGAATTTATTAGTTTCGGAAATCCTTGCAAGCCTTGGACCAATTTTAAAACTTTTAACTCTTTGGAAACATAAGAATTATTTTCGTTGTCAAAATTTTGTCTATGAAATTTATTTATTTGCTTAATTATTACGGTTTCATTATTTTCGTTCAGTTCCGAGCACAAATAAACAAATGAAATATTTTCTCTTTGATTCAAAAGTTTAATAATTTTGTAATTTTGAAAATTATTCATAATAAAATAATGATAAATAGACGATTTGTTGTTGTTTTTATTTTATATTATTGCCTAATATTTTTCCGCATCATAATTTCCATTAAATCATTTTTCCGCCTTTAAATAAAAAATATTATTATTATTATTATTATTATTATTATTATTGTTATTATTATTATTATTATTTTTATTATTATTATTATAATTATTATTATTATTATTATTATTATTATTATTATTATTATTATTATTATTATTATTATTATTATTATTATTATTATTAATATTATTATTATTAATTAGAGTAAATTTTCAAAAATTTTCTTATAGCTAAATGTTTAGTCCGATTAACATTTAATCTTTTAAATCTGCATATTTAATTTTAATATCGTAAAAATATTTCCACAAAATGAAAAATAAAATTTTCCATCTCATCTATATGAAAATTATAAAAGTTAAATTATTAATACAATAATATATATAATGAAAAAATGATATTCATTTGTAGAAAACCACAAGAAAGTCTAAAAAACAAAATATATTTCAAGGAAATTTTTCTCATCCGTCTGCAATAACAATAATCTGTCAAATGCTACATACGGAATCAATTATGGTGTAATAATTATGATTTAATGAGATGACTAAAAATTTTTAATAAATTCGTAGCAGATTGAATGTTAGTTATAGGAGATTGGGACTTTCCTACTTTTCTTTAAACGGTTTTCTAAACATTTTAAATCTTTGAAATCTGGTGTTTATTTAAACGTTTGAGATCAATATTTTTTTAAATTTTTAATAATTACTTCCCACACACCACCTTAGCCGACATTTATCAACAAAGTTTGCTACCTTACTAAATTATGCATTAGAAAATAATTACTTCCCCATAGATCAGTGGTGCCCATTTAATATTGTTTAGGCCAATTTACCCTTTTTTTATTGTTTTGTTTACACGCCGGGTTTTTCTCATCTCTCGGACTTTCCATTGATTCGGGCTTCTTATTAGTAATTAATTTTTTTAATTAATTTGTTTTTTGTCTTATTTTATTTTCTAGGGACCCCTCACTAAATTTTTCTTATTATTTCTGGACTCGTCTCTCAATTTGGCGTTCAACCATATTAATTTCATCCGATCAATACTACTTTCAAATTTTTGTAAATTTTTTAATTAATGTTACACTTTTACCATTTTGGTGTTTTATTGATTTTACCATTCTTTTTCGTTAAACCCCAACACATATTAAAACATCTTGTTAGTATTCTGACTAATCATGAGCTTAAACAACTTTCATTTAAATTTCCCGTAATTTTTTCACTAATTACAATCAAAAATTCTGAAAATAAATACTTAAAATTAAACAAATGTTTGAGTGGAATAAAGATTATCACATACCCTCTTAATATTAAGAATTTTAAATATTACTGTTATAGAAACGATAATTTCTGTGTTGTCTACAAGTTTAATAATGACATTGTAAATAGTACGTCTCTTAAAACAAATACTTTATCAAATAAAATTTTTTCTTTGTGATCACAACATTGTCAAGGCATACCGTCTCATTAGAATTTATTCCTGCTCCAATGGCAATTAGGAAATTTTTATATAAGCTTTCTTCAGATCTTGCTGAAACCGTTTCTAATCAAGATAAGAAACAGACTGAAAATAAAATAAATAAAATAATTTCTATAATGAAAACTAAACAAAAACTTCCAAGCTATTTATTGAAAGCTCAAATTAAATTTGAAAACAGTCAGTTCTTTCTACTTGATGTAACTAATCCTGAGCTAAAATCTAACAAAACTAACGCTCTTATATTCAGAACTTTCACGGACACAAATGAACAATCTTTATACCTCTTTCCCTCCACTTAAAAAGATTAGTTTTGTGAAAATCCTTCAACAAAAAAGTTTATCGATTTTAAAATGAATTTATTTTTTAGAACTAAATAAAACCTTTCCTGAAAATATGTTTTATGAAGGAGGCAAACTTTATCAATCTAATACAATTTCCAATGAATTGAGTAATTGCTTTGACATTATAATCAATCTTGGATTATTTGATTTGGCGGGCATGTCTAAAGACGATGTTGAATTAGAAAATATTTTAGAGAGACAGGAATGCTGTCTTAAACTTATCGAATTAGTTTTCAATCTTTAAAATTTTTACAAAATCAAACATATACAGATTATGGTAAAAACTACATTCAATATTGTTCTCTGATTAATTTACTTTGTTATATTAAAGATATCCTTTATGTTTTTAGTGATGATCTCGAATGCTGGGCTTCTGAAATCACTAAAAATATACCAACTACTTCCTATTTATACACTTACTGCAAGAAAAAGCTTTTGAAACTTAAGAAATGGAAGCTTTCTGGTGAAATTAAAAAAATTCACAATGTAATTTATTCTGAAATAATATATTGTGTTAATAGTTTCCTTAAATATATCAATAAATCTCAAAGGTTAAATTGCATTATTGAATTGATAAAGACCATTAATGATGAAAACTTATTTGATGTTACACACGGAGTAAAGTTAAATCGATTTATTTACTCCTTGATGCGAGATTTTAAAAATTTTATGATAAAAAACATAAATTTCCGGATTTTGAAAACATTAATAATTATTGCACTCCAGAAATGGGCTAGCAAATAGTTGTTAGTATTTCAAAGCTCAGGTTAATCATGAGCAATGAAAGTAAATGTGAAATATTGCAACAAAATTACAACGTCGTTCAACCAACTGAAAAAATTTAAATTATTGACTCTATTGTTGTAATTGAAAATGTCAAAAATAAACTCGATAAATGCATACTAATCAGACAAGGAACAAACGTCAACGTTTGTGAAAACTGCCTATTTGACGTAATTTAATTTGTCAAACCAACGTTGAATGAAGCCAGTTCAGATACTAAGGATACTCTTGCAAATGTAAAACAGAAAGCTAACTCAAGAACAAAAAATGTCACTTTTAAGCAATTAAAAAGAATTGATCATATTCTATGCGTAATTTCTAAATTCAATGTCTAGTGTCTTTCTATTCATTCAACTAAACTTAATAGAAGTTACATTTTTGATTTTAATTACCAAAATATTGACAAGAGACTTATTGAAATTGGTGTAAAGATAACCGATAAATCTCATCCAATTCTGGTTAAGCCGTAAGATAGAGTTCATAGCTAACATTGGAATTTCACACCCTTCCTTTGACTTAAAGAATATTCAATATTTTGCTTGTTCTTTTATTGTATTCTTTAAGAAACTTGTTTATGGAAGAAATCTTGATCATGACCAAGCATTTGATTTTCTTGGTGAAATTAAATATGAATCTTGTAATGAAATTTCACCTGGCCTTAATCAAAGGGAAAATTTGTAATAAAATATTTTTTAAAAGTATCAAAGAAAATTTGTTTGAATTAAATAAAAGAAAACACCAATCCATAAATATATATTCTACTACAATATATTTTGACAGCCTCACAGTCATTGCCAGGTAGCTTTGAATTTAAAACTATTTTGATTTATAATGCTATTTTCAAACAAATGTCTTCATTTAAATTTTAAAAATTATTCTTATTGAAAATATCAAACTCTGTTTTAAAAAATTCCAATTATTTTAAAAATTTAATTAAATAAATTTTATAAAATTGAAATTTAACAAAATTTAAATAAACTTTTAATAAAATATTTTATTAATTTTAAATAGAAAGATATTTTTAATTTGTTTTCATCTTGCAGCGCACAATTGCGTTTACTAATATCAATCAACTCCATAAGTCGACTGTGAACAAATTCTTGATAGCGGAACTGACGGGCAATTATTCCAATATATATTTCATTTGCTCATTACAATTTAAGATGATTGTACTCAATATCTGAAAGAATATTTAGACTTTGAGTACCTGAGAAAAGCTACCGTTATTTTTACAATAATTTCACCTCCTAAAGTCCATGAATTACTACTGGTGATGGATTATGACACAGACGAGCATTATTTTCTTATTCCAGTGACTAGTGATTTAAAAGTCTTTACTGAACGCTTTTGTAGTAGATTAGTATTGAAAATCAATGACCTTAGAAAAAAGGAAGGACGTGCCTTGAATACTGGCACTTCTTGAAATGATATAAAAGGGTTTGGTTTGTTTAATAAAATATTAATATGCACGTTCACAAATAATGATATACTAGATTGATCTTTGGAAAATATAAAACTCCATGAAATTGGCATTTTTATTTTGTTCCAATAGTTAATAAAAATCATTTTATTAAAGATGAGAGACGATTAAATTGAAAACGGTAAAGAAGATTAAAATAACAGTGTCTGATGAATTTATTAATGACAGACATATAATATATATATATATATATATATATATATATATATATATATATATAATAAACAAAGTTGGGATAAATAATAAACAATTTTGTAATCCGAGGACCCAGACAATCAAACTAATCAATCAAACATGCAGGCAATCATAAAAATTAATTACAGTCAACCTTTTCTAATATGAACATTTAGTTTCAATAAACAAATAGTGTTCATATTAAAAGAAGTTCAAAAATTATGCCAATTATTTTTTAATCATAAAGTCAGTTATTTTAGACTTCCTAGATCGCCTTTTGCGTGTTATTTCATCAATTATTAGCTTTAACATGCAAACTGATTTTGGGGAATTATATACCATCCAAGATTCGATAAGATCATTTGCCATAATTACTTCCTTGTTAGTCGGATAACAAAAATTTCTTTATGTGGATTTTTCTCTTTTATTGCATCAAAATCTTCGACAACATAATTATTGACTTCACTAATAATAAATGCAGTAGAATCCTTCTCGATTGATTCTTCTTGTGTTGGAAAATTGTTTTCAATTTCAAAAAATTAATCTTCAACTGCTTCAATCTTCACCTCTCCTATACTCAAATATTCCTTTTATAAGAATCCCGCTTTAAAAACAATGCTTAATAGTTTGCGAAAGAATCCTTAAAATGCAGGATTCAATATCATTCGATGATTTGAACGAAACATTGAAAAAACATGACCAAGTTTCAATAGAAATTAATACATGTAATGTTGAAGTTGCTGCAATGAATAAAAATCAATGTTACTCTGATGTTGTAAAAAACTGTACCAAAATACAATTTTAAAAACCGATTAGACAAAAAAGAGGTATTTATAAAAGAAACAAGGACTAAATTCCAAGAAGAGACCAAATAGTTGCAAAAGGATGGTCACTTATGAAAAGAAGTAGGGTTATAATGTTCGAAAATATCAAACTCGAGTACATGGTCGACCGCATCAAGATTTTTGTTGCTGGGCATGTGATGAGGAAGGTCATAAAAGATCAGAATGTCACAATATTTGCTGGTAACATTGCAAGAGAGCAGGACACTTCAAACTTCAATGCCATGATCTGTTTCCTGATAGACGTCGAAAACTCCAGAAAATTATTACATTCGACAATGAGAGCCAAGATGCCAGATCTGAGTACCCAAACCGGAATTCTTTAACACACGAGGAGGTTATAACAGCAATAGATTGTTGAGCTTAAAGCCAAAAATTAAAAACAATAATTGTCTGATTAAAAATGTAAAATCGCAAAAATGGTTACTGTATACATAAACATAACCATAAGAAGATTTTAAAAATAAAACAAATAAATCTATAACATAAAACAAATAAAATAAAATTAATAAAATCAAAAGAAAGTCCACAGTAGCAGAAAAAACATATTCGATACATAAAACAGCCAAAACATTGCAAAAAGAAGGGTTAGAAAAAACATAGGCAGAAGCGGCGACCAATAAACTAACTATTTAATGGACAAAAAGATTAATGATTAAGAAATAATTATAAAAATAAATTCAGAAAAATATAAATAATATATCAAAAGATAAAGAAAAATGAAGGAAAGTTATGAAAATAATAAAAATTTAATAAAATAATGAAAACCCCCTCAAAATAGTCAAAAAAATACCTATTGATCGCACTCAAACACAAAACAACTATATATACGATAGCCAAATTCATAATAAAACCACTTTAATTTTATGTAAAATAGGTCTGAAAAATTTTTAATTGGAATCAATTTGTAAGTAGATTGTGTTTTCATATTAATATATATTTGCATATGTTAAAGTTTTGTTTTTACGAATTTTATCGTTTGGTGTCACTGACGAGTCCCCCTAAAATCATATTTATAATAGGTATTATAAGTATAAAACGATGATTCCTTGGTAGCAGCATAAATTAATATATCAGATAAGTGCATTACAAAATAAGCCCTTGCTGCGAAGTGTTGGGCCAGCACACAAATAGCCCTGAGAATTGTTTAAATGCATCAGTAATACAGCACGAAAACCCAGCACCAAGATAACTTAAAATACAATATACAACACCAACTAAACACTTTAAAATCTGAGAGAATATAAATAAATATAAAATCAAAAACATAAAATTAAAATAAAATAAATACAAAATGCATCAAGAACCGCACGAAATTTACATAAAAAATAACATAATAACAAGAAAATTTGACCGTAAAATGACCATTTATATAAAAGTAAAAATTAATGAATTAAATGAATAAAAATAAAAATATTTTTTGGTTGAATAAATTTATTTAAAAAATGTTAAAAATAAATTATTAATTTAAATTAAGAAATAAATAAAAATTTAATTTAGATAACACAAATAAATTCAAAGTCGAATTTTGTTTAATCGCAATAAAACTAACACGCAAGGTTAAGGCCAAATTATAGGTAAAAATACTGATGTGTTTTCCCAAATTTTCAACTACTACTTTGTAGTATTAATTTCAACCAAATTTAAGATGCACATTTTTTATAAATCTTACTTTGTTGTGTGATTTTTTTTCAGATATTTTCAGATCATTAATCTACAGTTATCGATATTTTCAGTTATGTTTTGTAGCAATATTTTCAGGTTATTAATCTACAGTTATGTTTTGCAGCAATATTTTCAGATTGTTAATCTACAGTTATGTTATTTTGGTTTATGTACATCGATGCCCGATTCAAAATTTGTTTATATGAATGCTAAATATACAGTTTATGCGTCGAGATTTTTGCCTAATTCATTTGGTAATTTATTTTTTTCCATTATTTTATTTTGGTGGCCCACAGCCAAAACATAACGCAAGATAGAAAAATAAAACACACTATCGAACTTTGTAAGTGCGTGTAAAATCGCCAATAGTTCGTGCCCGTGAAGGCCCCGGCGTGCGGAACGCAGGAGCCGAAACGTCAATATCATCCATTTCCTGTAAAATTGACATGAATTTGAACAACAATCGGCTTAAAATATCTAACACCGAGTAGTCCAGTGGGCACTCATTAAATATAATATGAACATACATAGATCTTAAGGACAAAGAGAGGGAACGGGTAGTGGGGAAAATTGCGAAATCGTTGCAACAGTTAAAATGAATAGCCATCGGAAAAAGATTAATCCAAACGACCAAAATCATGAAAAATTATGTTTTTAAATAAGAATTAAATAAATTAATTTGAGTTGAGGCGAAAAATATGGGCGGGACGCTGCTCAAATTTTCGGAATTAATTCAAATACTTAACAAAATAGTAAAGTGAAAATGAAACTGTAAAATAAGGGCGGATCACTGCTCAAATTTTTCGAAGTAATTAAAATACTTATTGAAAATAGTAAAGTAAAAGTGGAACGCGTAAAATAAGGGCGGAACGCTGCTCAAAATTTTCGAATCAACAAAAATACTTTATCGAAAACCGACAAATACAGATGGATTACGGCTAATGTTGTATATCAATAAAAAAAAATTTTTTCGCTGAGGAATAAGGACGAATCCCTACAAAATCTTAATAATAATAACGATAATGATAAGGGTAATGGTAATTATAATAATAATAATCATAATAATAATAATGATAATGATAATAATAATAATAATAATAATAATAATAATAATAATAATAATAATAATAATAATAATGATAATAATAATGATAATAATAATAATAGTAATAATAATGATAATGATAATAATAATTATGATAATAATAATGATAATGATAATAATAAGTATGGTATTTGTAGTAATGATGATAATAATTATGATAATAATAATAGTAGTAATAATCATAGTAGTAATGACAATAATGGTAATTATAAAGATAATAATAAAGGTAATAGTAGTAACAATTAATAAAGTTAATACAAATAATAGTAACAATGACAATACTAATATCAATAATAGAGAACATTGTAGTTATAATAGGGATAAGGGTAGGAGAGCTAGTGTGTGAATATTTAACATAACAAAGGGTGTACCGGCCAAAGAATAATCATCAACACGGACGACGATAAGAAGGGCCAAGTTAATGGACATAAAGATAAATGACATGAGAGTATAGGTTAACATTTGAATGAGATAGGAGAATAATGGGACCTAAAAATCTAAATCGAGCACAGGCCTTCTATCGGCAGCTCGTTGGACCCATGGATCGTTCGGTCAATTATAGCATTAGCAATAGCGCTCACTTTTTGCGGACGATCTACCCACTCGAACACAGTTCCAACGTTGCTTAGCAACGGGTGCCGAGTGGTAAGCGAAAGAATATTTGTATGGGGTTGTCTGGGTAACAACCATATAGTTCAAAATATCAAAACCCAGAAACCCACCAGAAGTAATAATTATATTTTTGAAAAAAGGTTTCAAAGGTTTTGAAACTACTTAGTTCAAAAAGAAACTGAAGAGGATTATTTAATAATAGAAACTTTTTTCAAAAATATAATTATTACTTCTCAGCAAGGGCTTATTTTGTTATTCACTTATCTGATATTATAGGTATTGTAATATATTTAACTTTCGCTAGTTGTGGTAGCTGGTTGTGCTAATTGTAAAACCTCAGCTGTTCTGTATAACTGTGTATAACGGTGTTAACTTGACACTGTTTTACATTTACCTGGCGCAAAGAAAAATTTGACCGCCTCCCTCATAATTCTGATGAGAGCCATTCGCTTGAAACTAGTAAACTATTGGGAATTGCAATGAATATCAATTAATGTATCGTATATTCTTTGATTAGAATCAGACATTAGTGAATAAAGAAAAATAGTATAAAATTTATAGTATAATATGTAAATAAACCCTTTTTCTCCCTACGAAAGAGTCGCATAACCGGATGAAGGAATACGAAGATAGTATCAGTAATCCCAGGAGAGAAAGCCAACGTAAAAATAGAAGCTTATGGATTTTTCTTAGTAGAAAAGATAATCTGTGCCATGAACATTAAATTATGTGATCAAACTTGTTATATTTAATAAATGTTTTAATAATAATAATAATAATAATAATAATAGTAATAATAATAATAATAATAATAATAATAATATAATAATAATAATAATATAATAATAATAATAATAATAATAATAATAGTAATAATAATAATAAAATAATACTAATAATAATAATAATAGTAATAATAATAGTAATAATAATTATAATAATAATAATATATTTATTCTATTAGTAAAACTGACTGGAGTACATTTGGAAATAAGTGATAGTTGAGCTATCCTTCTTGGTCATGATATTATAGCATGTCTTAGCTGCTAAACCTGTTACCTTCATGACTGTAAATCTATTAGCTGTACCAATTTATCATGACAAAAATGGATGTTTTAATAAGTCTTCCAATTTAGGTCGATCTAAGAGACTTTTTATCAACGTAACTTTAATAAAGTCGTTAATAATATTGTCCGTTCTAACAACTGGAGGTATGAAACTAAGCAATTCCTCAATCGAGTCGAAAGCGTAATCTCCTTTTATTAGAGTATATGTGAAACAGCCTATTGAGAATACTGCGCTTCTTGTTATATCAAAGAGTTTACCTCTAACAGATTCAGGACTGAAGTACCCAATTGTACTTACAGCGTATGTTGTCCACGGTGATCCAAAATGGACATCTGAAAAGTCAATTAATTTAATTGACTTTAAATCTTTCCTTAACATTACATTATCCAACTTGATATCGGAATAAAATATGTTTAATTTAATTAAATCGAGAATGCATATAATTAATTGTTTGATTATTAATGAGGCCGTTTTTCTATCTATTCTGTTCTTCTGAGAACATACGTAGTCAAAGAGGTCAACATAATTGACACTCAGATTTTCCATCACTATGTAAGAATGATTTGATGTTTCAAAAGAATTTATTAGTTTCGGAAATCCTTGCAAGCCTTGGACCAATTTTAAAACTTTTAACTCTTTGGAAACATAAGAATTATTTTCGTTGTCAAAATTTTGTCTATGAAATTTATTTATTTGCTTAATTATTACGGTTTCATTATTTTCGTTCAGTTCCGAGCACAAATAAACAAATGAGATATTTTCTCTTTGATTCAAAAGTTTAATAATTTTGTAATTTTGAAAATTATTCATAATAAAATAATGATAAATAGACGATTTGTTGTTGTTTTTATTTTATATTATTGCCTAATATTTTTCCGCATCATAATTTCCATTAAATCATTTTTCCGCCTTTAAATAAAAAATATTATTATTATTATTATTATTATTATTATTATTGTTATTATTATTATTATTATTTTTATTATTATTATTATTATAATTATTATTATTATTATAATTATTATTATTATTATTATTATTATTATTATTATTTTTATTTATTATTATTATTATTATTATTATTATTATTATTATTATTATTAATATTATTATTATTATTAATTAGAGTAAATTTTCAAAAATTTTCTTATAGCTAAATGTTTAGTCCGATTAACATTTAATCTTTTAAATCTGCATATTTAATTTTAATATCGTAAAAATATTTCCACAAAATGAAAAATAAAATTTTCCATCTCATCTATATGAAAATTATAAAAGTAAAATTATTAATAGAATAATATTTTTATATATACAGTAAAAACTTCCTAAAACTACCTCAACAGGCCAGAAATACTTCCTTCTTAGACAGGTTTCCCTCTTACACAGAGATAATAAAAAGTATTTTTTGATTCTTAATTTTTAATGTATGTATATACATATTATGTTATACATTTTGTTTATTAAATATTAGTTTAAAATATAAAAACAAAATTTGACATAAAATTTCAGATTGCAACATAACAAAAGAAAAATATGTATACCTTACATTAATAAATTCAAGAACGTTTATAGATACATATATATTACACATATTAATTGTAAAAATAAATATACAATAATAAATGTACTTTATTTTAAATAGTTTGTCATTACTGTTTGTTTTATTTTTTTTAAACAGTAGTTTCAACTATCTTACCATCTCCTCTTTGAATAAAAAAACATTTTAAGTGTGACAGCTGCATCTATAGCTTCTTTCCCAGTGATATTCTCATCTTGAAAATTTATTTATATCTTTTTCTAACACTTTTAGATAACAGTATGAGTGAGTCACAGAAAAATGCCGACAATATTGTGTTGAATATATGAAATATGGCTTTATTACATCACCAGGAAATAATACTTTTCCTTTATGTCTTCTATGTAATAAAACGAATGTAAACGATTCAATGAAATCTTCTAAGGTTAAGAAACATTTAATAACAATCCATAGTGACAAAAAAGATAAGGATTTGACGTTTTTTCAAACAATCAAAGAAAAATATTTGAAAACACCGACATTTCAAGAACTTATGAGGGCAATATCTAAGAGAGATAACGATAGACTGCGTTCTTCTTATAACAATTCTTTAATGATTGCGAAGTCTGGAAAGCCGCACACCATTGGTGAAGAGCTTATTCTACTAGCTGTAAGTCAGGTAATACGCACAGTGTTGCATAAACCAGCTTTCGATATTATAAAAAGAATTCCACTGAGTAATAATACTGAGCGAAGAAGAATCGACGAAATGGCTCAGAGTGTAGAAAACTCTTTATGTGACTACTTAAAAACATCTGAATTCTTTAAACAGCTTGACGAGTAAACATTACCAAGAAACGAAGCTTTGCTTTTAGCTTTTGTGAGATTTTTAAAAGAAGAAAAACTTTCCCAAGAATTGCTATTTGCTAAATGTTTGGAAACTGATACGAAAGGTGCAACGTTATTTGCTGAATTAAAAAGACTTTTCGAAGTAAAAGCTATACCCTTGACTAATATTATCTCCGTTGCTACTTATGGTGCTCTGGCAATGGTAGGACAACACCAAAGCTTTGTGGTCTTCTTAAAACAAGTTGTACCGAATGTATTATCGGTAATTGTGTCATCGACATCATTTGGTCGCAAAAATCCCTAATGAACGTTTGCATGAATCACTACATTATGTCATCAGCGCAATTAATAAAATGAAAAAGAATGCCTTAAATGAGAGATTATTTGCTCAACTTTGTTTGGAAAATGATGATGACTATAATTGTCTATGTTGCCAGTCATCCAAGTCTTTTTATTTGCATATCATTTAACAGGTAAATCATTTATATTCAGCTGTTTAAAGCACCTGAGTTTCAAAGATTTGCCATTAATCAAAGGTTTCTCGAAATAACGTGACTCACCCTTTCGAATGCTTACCACCGACACATTTTTCATTTTTTAATGCTAAAGTTTTATTTGGTAAAGCACGAAAAAAATCGTGGTTTCATCTCCGTTTGCTATGTCTTTAGCCTCATACCCCTGATTGTGACTTTATCATAAACAATTCTTTCCTACTTATTTCTAAAAACTTCTAAATAACAATTTGAAGTCTTTGAAATCTAGTGTTTATTTACACATTTTTTAAGCTCAATATTTTTTATTTATATTTATTTTTATATTTCTAACTCCTAAAGCTTTCTTTGAAAGTGTCTAATAAATACTAGTCTAATAATATTTTTTATTTCAAAAGTATTTTAAGACTTAAGATCAAGTAAGCTCCATTATTTGGTTTATGCATCCTATGTAAGTACAGTATTTACACCTCTTCTTCAATAAAAATTTAGATAATATTTTATATTTGAAAAGTTTTATCAGTAAAACAAGTATTAGATTATGTTAACCTTATATGTCTCTACTTAGAACTTGACCTTCAAACAGTAGAAAAATCTTACATATTTCTTTGGCGCTATATTTCGGCTTTGACAATATTATTTGTTAAGCGATTCACAAACTTCTGCAATTTTAAAGTCATCTCACTTTGACTGTTACATAAATTCAAGTACCGGGGTTTGGACTAAATTAGGAGTATTGCAGATGTTATGGCTTTGAAAGTTCTTGATATGTTGGTTTTCATGTCATTGTCAAAAAAAGATTATTTAGAAATAAATATATTTTCAAAGTTATTAAAAAAATAATTTAATAACATGAAATCCTCCATTTCGTACTGTAAATATTAAAAATTCAATTATTTGTAACAGTTAATTATTTATAATTAAATTTAAATTTATTTAATTATTAAAATTGTAGTAAAAGTATTTAACATTTAATCAAATTTAATTTAAATTTTAAGTGTTAAATTTCTTTTTATTTTTTAAGCTTTTTAATATTTTTGTGCAAATAGATTATACTTTGATTTATATAAACGGAAAATAAAAAAATCTTTTCGATCTCAATATCTCATCGTTTTTATAATTCTGTGAGAGCACGAATATATTCGCGTCATTAGTTTTCTTTGTGGTAATTAATTTATCCATTAAAACAAAATATTCAACTTTGATGTTGAATATATTATTTCTTTCAACGTTCTAACAAGAGTTATAAGCTGAATCTGGCAATAATTATTATTTATTGTCAGTATTTAATAGAACCCATAGATAAACCTCAAATTATAACTATAAATTAAGATATAAAATTTTTTCTATAAATATGTTTATTGAATTGACATTAAAATTGCAGTTTAAATATCATTAATTATTTAAATGTCAAAAAGAAATTTTTAAAATTTAAAAATATTGTAAAAATAATGTTGAATTTCAAAAAAAAACAAAATTCCCTCAAGAATATCTGTGATAATAAATTTTGTTTTTTCTGAATTTAAGAAAGTCATTCGGGATACAACTGACAAATATTTTGAACTTCATGCTAAGCAAAAAAAATTTTAAAACTGTAAAATTTGGACAAAATAAAAAAAAAAATTAACATTTTCATAAATTTATTATCACGAATCGGATTAAATTTAACTCAAAATTGAACACAGAAATAATTTTACAAAAAATAAAGTTAACATGTCAACTTTTTGCAAAATAATACATAGTAGAGTTTCTTGAAACTTTTATTTTTTTGCAAAAATTAGTTCTTTCCAACGACTTTAATAAAAATAATTATTGTAGCAGTTTTTGTAAATTTTGAAATTAAAAAAAATCAAATTGAATAAAATCATATTGGCACTGAATTGTAAAACTATTTAATACAATTAAAAAAAGCATTAAAATACAAAAATGTAATTAATATCAACTGTATCTTTAAAACTCTTAAAGAAATCACCAAAGAGAAGAATAATACTTTTGTTGTGCTACGAAATTATGTTATATTTTGTATTTTCTCAACGGTCAACTATTCCCAGAATATTCTTCATTTAGGTTCCTGGTAAATGATTCTTGATTCTTCGGAAAAGTTAAATCAGGACTATCAGACTGATAGTTTCAATTGTGGTTCGTAAAACCCTTGATTTGTCTAGTTGTGATCCCTTTACCAGTGAGGTCATTGAAGGTTATGCCTTTTGATTTCAAAAAGTAGAAAAATTCATCGTTTGTCCTTAACTTAACCCTGTTATTAAATGTCCATGAAATTGCTCACTTTGTTGTATAATTAATATTTTAGTGCTCCAATCGTATAAATATAGTGCAATCTTCTATATACAGTGCTAAAACAGCATTTTCGTGTTAATCCTTCTAGGATCTATTTCTGCAACTTTTTACTAACAGACAGTAAAACCTCTGCTTACCGGCCTTCTCTTTCTTCCTTAAAAACTGAGGTTTAGCCTCCTTTAAATTCTGTCATCTAATATTTAACAACAGTCATCGATGCTTGCAAAAGAAATATTGTAACTCACCAATGGAACGCACCAGGTATATGATAAAAAATAGTAGCAGTGTCTTTGTAATCAAAAATGAATTTTCTTGAAAAATATTAAAAAAAATTATTGTTTAATCTATATAGTTTAGTTAATCCCCAGTAATAATTTTTCATAACTATCCCACCCATTATGGAAACACTGATCCCAAAACTATTTATGGTAAACTGATTTCCCTGGTATAAATATAAGGGTTACTAGTAAACAACATGGGTTTTTGGTCACATTAAGTGAGGTGTTATTTAAGGCTCTCTATAAAAACCATTGAATAGCCTACCGTTAATAAAGTCTTTAAATAAGACCCTATGTACTCTAGTCGTCCACATGGATTTTTGTCGACAAATATGGTCTCTAGATAAATATTTATTGAATCACTTACCCGTAAAAGCCTAAATTGGTCACACTTTAGTCATGGGGTATTAAAGATTAACGAAAATGCATCAATTCACTTAACTATAAAAAAGCCATATGCTACAGTTGGCCATAGGACTTTCTGATGTTAAATATTGCTTACTATTAAAAAATCATTGAATTTTGACTTTTTTAAAAAGCTTAAAAATAAATCTTGGTAAAAACTTCAAAATAAAAATATACAAAAATTTTCATTCTCGTTATTAAAAATTCTGAAAATAAATTCTCGGTAAAAAGACGGTGAATTTCTATTTTCGATAAAAAGCACTAAAATTCCGCTGTCGATAAAAACGCCTAAAGTCTTAACCCTAGTAAAAACAATCCTAAAAAAATTCTCGTTAAAAGGCTTAAAAATATATTTTCGTAAGATAGCCAAATATTTCGACTAACTTTAAAAAACAAAGAGATTTCGTTAACCGATAAAAAAGACTAAGGCCCAATGATAAAAAGTACCTGTAATATTTAGTCTCGATATTTGCTATATTATATAATGTACCCTTTGCTTTAAAATTTTATATATAATGATTAAATTTTTTTATAATATCTTTTTTAAAATATAGGACATTTAAATTAATAGCATTGATGAAAAATCAATAGGACTTAAAAATTTAAAAACAATTTTTTTCTGGTTAATATCTAAAATTAAAGTTGAAATATAATTATTATTATGAAACAGTGGAATAAATTTATAAAATCATTCTAAAAATAAATTTACATTTTAATTACATTTATATAAAAGATTTACTTTATTCTTTTATTTTTAAACTTACTTTATTTCTAAAAATGTGTTATTGATTCAAAAATATAAACAATAAATAAAAAACAAGATTATATTTATATTTTTCTGTATTAATAAAATTTTAATAAGACATTTAGATAATAGAAGATTGAAAAGACCTGCGTAAACCCAAAAAAACCCAAGGGTACGCGTACCCCGGTTTGGGAAACACTGAATTATGGGATTATGAGGGAGGTAAATGTGCTCTGCTTTAGTGGGCTACTATCTATCCATTTTCTTTTATATATTTTATTGATACTATTTTGTTCAAGTCATTTTGTGTTAAAACAATAATTATAATATACACGGATAATATAGGATTTTGTAAAAATTAATTTTAATTTTTCTTCAGAGAAATGCAATATAATTTGTTTTTATTTGATGTTTTACTGATTAAAATTTGATTTCAACTAAGCTTTAATTTAAATTGATAATAAATTTTAATTATTAAGAACTCTGTAACATTATTCCTTTGAGAATTTCTAGAAATTTATTCTGTAAAATAGTTTATATTGTTAAGCAGTTTCTTAAAAACAATGGAATAAACTTTGAATCAAAAATAATATATAATGTTAGTTTTAAAATTAAGTAACATTATATTTAACGTTTAAAACAAATAAGCTTATCAGATTAAAGCGAAATTTGACATTGAATTTGGCAGTTTTCTATTCTTAGTTTTTCCGGATTACTTAAATGCAGAAAATGTTGAAAGTAAATATTTATAACTTAGAACTAATTAAATTCTTTGAAAATTTTTTTTTGTAAATTTTATAACAATTAAAATAATTTAAAAAAACATTTTTCATATTTTGATAATAAATAAATAAGGATTTACAAACATTGATCACATTAAATACAATGATAATAAAATGAATGAATTAGGAAACTAATTTTATTATTTTTATTTTATTGTATTATTACTAGATTGTTTAAAAAGTTCCCGGGCAGTTTTGGATTACAGTTTCAACATAAAGAATGACAATGAAAGCAACATGATTAAGCAACCGTTTTATTCGTCAAAGTAAAGTCATCCATTGTCTATAACAACCTGACATCTCTCCACAAGCAACCGAATCTGATTAAAATATCAATTTTGATCTTTATTGGCAAAACATCGCTGTCAAGCCTGTTCGACCTAAGATAAAGTTGTAATTTTTCGTCCTCGTAAGAAATGTTGCGTTGAACGGAACAATCCGTAATCAGATGGAGCAACATCTTGGCTGTATGGAGGAAGAGGTAAAACTTCATCACCAGACAATTCATCAATCTTCTGCTGAGTTAGACGAACGCGATGGCATGGGGCATTGTCAAATTGCATGAGAACTCGATTTCGATTGATTAATTCTGGGTATTTAACTTTTAAAATTTTGTATACACGATCTAGCTGTTCACAGTAAAGCTCCACATTGAATAAACTTGCAGGAATAAACTCGTAACGTAGAACACCTTGATAGTTCCACCAGGCTGACGGTCTTGCCGGATCACTGGTTTAGGTTCCTCTTTATATTTAACCCATTGTTTTAATCGATTGTTATTAACAAGATAAATTCATTTCTCATCGCAGGTAACAATTCGTCTCCAAAAACGATCATCTGTAGGATTTTTAAGCAGCTGCTGACATATCTCAACTCGTTTTTTAGTTTGTGCATCAGTGAGATCATATGGATCTTGAGGAGGCCGTTTCAGCATGTAATGAAGGTGCTGTAGATGATTGTGGACAGTTTTGTCGCAGACTAGGTTGTGTAGAGTTTATACACGTAAAACTTCCATGTATACAAAGTGCTTTGTAAATTCACTTGCTGCTGCCGCCCGGAACTTTTTACACGACCTAATATTTATAAATTTTGTTAGTTGCAATCGTTTTCTGAAATCGTACTTAATATTTAAAACAAAAATTCCATTATTTGTATATAATAACATGATTATTTAAATAATCTTTATCAGTCAGATTATTTAAGTATATAAAGACCAAGTAGACACTTTGTTAATCCATAAAATTGACACCAAAATTAGGTTTATGTCCAAAATTAACCGAAAACTTTGTTTTTAAATCAAAAATTGACATTTTTGACAAAAACATGAAATTTCAACCCAATCTGACCCTCTCCAATCCATTTTGACATATTAAAAACCCTTAATTCATAAATGTTTACACTCATTTAATGACTGACTTAAAATAAAAAACCAACATTATTTTCCAAAATCAACTCCATTCTGACTCTTCAACAGTCTAAAATACCTGTATATTATGCGTTTCTTAGGTTTTGACACTCAAATTGGCTTTTCAATCCAAAATTAACCTTAACATTATATGTTTGACCGAAATCTGACAATTTAAACAAAATTCATAATTTGACCTGTTGGTAAAAAACAAGCAATAAGACACGGGCAGAAAAAATGAATTAAAGAACCTTGGCTAATGCGCGACAATGTCAAGTTCACACATCCGAAATGATCAAAAAAATGATCCGAAAAATCAACTCATGTCAATTGTCAATTGTGTCTCACCCAGATAAAAATTCTGAAATTCTAACAATTATTGACATTGGAATTGGGATGAAAAAAGTCGATTTGGTTAATAATTTGGTGACAATTGCAAGATCAGCAACTAAGGCATTTATGGAAGCATTTCAAGCTATAGCTAATATTTTAATGATTTTTACGACAATATCTATCGATATTGTTACCTTAGCCATATATTACTTGACTGTGATAAGAATCGAGCAGTGAATGGACAGATTAAACAACTAGATATATTCAAAAGTCTTTACTTCGGAAAGTACATAATTGTTGAGGATACCTAAATAATAGAATAAAATAATTAATAAACATGTGTAATGATGATTCGGGGAAATAATGATAAGTGATTAAGATGTGGTTCTTGAGCTTAATAAAAAGGGAATGAAAAAGAAATGTTGAACAACGAGAAAGAAATAAGAGAAAATCAATAAAAACAGACAATTAAATTAAAGAAGGTCATCTATAATTAACAAGTGCAAATTTAAGAAAACAAAAACAAAAACGTTATCTCGAAAGCCCTTTCAAGATAAGAGAAGAAATACTTTTTGAAAATCCGGGAAAGGGCATCTCTAAAAAATTACTTATCTGGACAGCTGTCAGTGATTATAGAGGCCCAAAGGGAATTAGCGTTAAAAGATATCAGAAATTCTTTTAGACATCAGTAAGTATTATTGGATGGTGGAGTAGAAAAAGGAAGCGCAATTGGAATCAAAGAGACAAAATTGCAAAAAGACAAAAAGAAATTAAAGAGAAATTTGAAACAGAAATTAAGCAAGGTCAAAGCAAAGCAAAGAAACTAAATCAGAGTTACCGATCTCAGAAACCACAGTAGTCCAGTGATTGTGGAATCCAATTGATCCGAAAAGTGCTATTCTTCCTGAAAGGTTGTAATAAGCACCATATTGTGATTGATAGATAATTCGTTGTGTCATTTTAAAGTGGAGATAAAGTGTATTAATCAATAAAGTTTATATCGTTTGGAGTTCATTATTGTTGTTTAAAAGCACGCTTGGAGTCAGTTTGACAATAATTCCTATTCGAATTCACCGACAAAACCCCAACATAATGATAAATAGAACCTTCTTAATAATTCGTTTCTTTATGCAGATTGTAAACTTGGTGGTCTTTTCTTTACTGCCTCCATCAATGAATACTTAGTATGAAGTATTAGTTATTTCGCATGTCTTCTCAAATCTCCAAATTTGTCATTTCTTATTGAAGACACTTTGATGATGACTTTTCAAGAAAGACAGAGTCATAAGATGTATGTAACTTTGCAGACTATCAAAATAAAAATAATCAATGAAAGAGGCATTACCGGACGATGTCAGTTACATTAGTGATTGTGCATCACAAGAACTGTGTGTTGGAGGACAATGACAGAGCACTCCAATTAGCGTGATTGGTGGGAAATCTGAAATTCTAGAAACGAGGCCAGTAACAGTAATAATAATAGAGTGTGAAGGTTTTTTTTGTGAAGATGTGCAATAGAAGAACACTGTCGTGCAACTGGAAGCATTTGAGAAATATATACTTCCCAATTCTGAATATAAGGACGTAGATAAACGTGTTTATTGGCGCTGATTACCCATATTTCCATCAATCTATCCGGGAAGTAGAAAGGGAGAAGGACGAACCAGTTGCGAGGTTAACGCCCTTCGGGTGGACGTGTTTGGGTAAGATCACCAGAAATCAATCTTTGTGATATGCACATTTGGCACAGAGCTATTTTTGAAAACGATTTTAAAAAAAATGCTGAAGAAATAAGAAAATTATGCAAAGAATTCTCAGATTCAATAGTTATTAGAAATGCAGACATTATGGACGAAACCGTTGATGAGGTAAATTAGGAACGTAAAGTTGGACTTGAAAATGGTCATAAATTATCATGGAAAGTTTTGGAGAACTCGAAAGGTAAACCTAATAAAGTTTAGGAATTATGAAATCAAAGCATGTTGAGAAAGAAAGGATATTCGTTGAAGAAATAATAGACGATTTGAATAGATCAAAAATGAATAATGAAAGTTAAAAATGAGAAATCTATTTGTGAAGAATTAAAATCTTTAGCGAAAAGAGTAAAAAACGATTAGATAATTCTGATTAGAATAGTAACAAAATAGTGCAAGCAATTAAATGCTTATTTGACAATGAAGAAGGCAAACAAAAAACCTGTTGAACAGAAAAGACATGGACAATTTACAAGACGGAATGAATGTCACAGAAGACACGCTGAGAAATGAAATTAGTGAATCGAAACTGATTGGTTTAATGAGAATTTATTGAAAACATTTTCCGAAGAAAAGGATCTTGTTAATCTTAAAGCTACAAATAATGAGCCTCTCATCGCTATTCTATGTGAATCTGTTGAAATTCAATCTAATATTACAGATATTTTGGATCGAGGTAGAAAATCTGAGCAAGACGAAATTGAAAATAGTGGACGAACAATTGAAACAATCTTTAAAGGATTAGTAAAATGTCCAGAAAAGTATCAAATAAAATTGAAAGGTCAAGATTTATCAAAATTGTTAAAAGATAGGGATAATTTTGAGAGAGGGATTAATAAAACGCAAAATACTGAAACATCCAACAAGTAGAAAGGTAAACAGGAGAACCAAGATAGGATAGAAATTGAGAAAGAACCATTTCGGGAGAACAAGTTCTTTGGATCCAACAAGATATTTTAAATGGAGAAAACTTGTTCGCAGATCTATCTAAAACATCAGAATGGAAAGTGCCTATTAACAAAGGATAAGGATAAAAAATGAAAACGAGAAAGTTTGCAAGTGAAGGAGAAAAGAAATTAATATCTAGCTGAGAAATAGGAAAGAATGGTATAAAAATGGCTATAAATATTTTTTGTATGGGGAGAGAGTTGCTAAGGTCGGTAACCAGGGTTTATACACTGGAATTAGAAATTGGTTGATCCATTAGGAGTTATCAAAAGGAAGAGGGGCAGATAAATTATCTTGTATGCGCCCTGAGTTTGATGTTGAGGTTGTGCGTCTGAGTGCTCATCGTTTGTTGTCAATTAATCTTTTGGGTTGCTTGGAATTTTTTGGAGATTTATTATGATTTCGGATCCTACACTTTTTAAAAAATGTATTTTGAGAATTTTTAATAATTCGTAATAAACACAATCTATTATTTACATTCATGCAAAATAAAGGTAAATCATTTTTCTTAGCCAATTTGCATCAATTACTCTATAAATTTGATACGCTCAACTAAACATGCATCCGTAAAACCTTTTAATTAAAATTAATGTTGTAGGTTTATTAAAATTATTTATTTACCTCATACTTTTGGTGATAAGCAGTAGTATTTTAAAATTACGACTTAATAAACTGGTTGGTAAAGTTTTGCAGATTTTTTGGTGCTCAAATTCACATTATTTACTTTAGACAGAATGTTTTCATCAGGCATGTTTCAATCTTGTGAATGGTTCTTCAGTTTCTAGACTGCTACAATCGTTATTTTTAGGTTTTGTTGTGGGGCTGTTATTATGTATTTCATAAATTGATTGAAATGATTTTGGTCTTGAAATCGTCATGTTACTGTTATTGTAGGAAAATTGAGCTTTATCCATAGTTTTGCATGACTTGTTTACTGTTCCATTTAAAATAGGAACGAAAATCACCAACTTTATAGTTCATAAACTGCGCTTAGTAATAACGATGACTCTTACTTTACCTATTCTTATTTACTTGTTTAATTTCAACTTATGTAATCTAACATACGACTTGTTATTTACTTTGCTTATTTTGCCTTATCTATTCTCGTTGGATCTGGATTTAGCTTCTCTTATTTACTTTTAACAAATGTAACCTAACGTGATTTTATAGACCCTGGATTTTTCAATTTTTATCAACTTTGTATTAGTTTACTTCAAACATTTTAATTTAATAATTTTACTTTAATTTATTTCAGGCACTTTAATTTACTTTAATATAATTATTAAACATGTTTTTAAACGTTATATATCCAGAAACCATATTTGCCTATAAAAAATACTGAGACCAACTTTTAAAAATCTTTCACGATTTTTATTGAGTCTAAGATACCATCTAATTACAGTGTTGATAGTTGAAATGTTAGTATTTTAACGAAAGTCTAAATGTTTGACATTTTAACGAGAGTTGAAATTTAGAGCTTATTTTATCTCTGTATTTTTACTGAGAGCCGAAACTACCCCCAGACTGTAATTGTGAACGTATTTAAGAAACACGATTTGGCTTTGGCATTTCTTGTTTCTGATTCTCTGACATCTATCCACAATGTCTTAGCTTCTGCTAATAATAACACATTGAATGTTCTTGTCGATCACTGTCCATTTGTCAATGGCAATTCTTCTACGTCACTGATCTATTCTTCTGCTTCTTTTGATACCCGTCCATCATATCGTCGGATGTTTAGTGTGAGCATATCTTGAAAGGATTTTGGTAAACATTACAATAATAATTTCTGTTTTTTTTGAAACTGCGTTGATATTCTTATTTTTGGCGTGGTCACCAGTAACATTCAACTCATTTTTAAGCGAATTAATTTCCACTATAAGATTTATTTCAATCATTTAAACACAAGATAGTTTATATATCTTAAATTGTATCAAAGATTATATATAATTAAAATTAAATTATTTTTAAAATTATTTATATATAATTTTTGATAAAAAAAATGTCGCATAATTATTAAATATTGTAATTTTATCAATTTTGACTAAAGGATCAAATTTTTGATATTCTTAATAAATTTTAGAATATTAATTTCTTAAATTTATTACATCTGTGTAACCAATTTTATTAAATAATTGTTATAGTCTTATCAATTTTTTTAATTGTTATATTTTAATATGAAAATGCCTAATAGCAAGCGTAATTATTTTTAAATTATTACAAGATACAGGACAAAATAAATTTAAATCACCTTCAGTTAAATTGAAATAAATTATAGAAAAGTGAAAATTTTGTTAGACATTAAAAAAAATTACAGTTAATTTTATCAAAGCTTCATAAATATATAAATAATTTTAAGCAGTTCATGACAATTTAATTAAAAAAATTATTTGTTTGAAAAATGTTCTTTTGTAATCTGTTAAATTATGTAAATTATAATTAGGAAACTATTTTTTCATTAGATGATTTTATACAATTCTCAACGTTTTGTTGCTTTTATTTTTAACAAGCTATTAGTTTGCCCTTTTCCATAAATAAATTAATGACTTGCATAGAGTAATATTGCAAGATGTCAAACAAAAATTTGGCGTCTCTTCATTCCAAATATTGTAAATTTATAAAATAAAAGTACCACTGAAACATTCGATTTACGATATATTTTGACAGTTTTACTGTTATAACCAGATAGAATATAAAAGACAATAGATATTACTTATATCTAATATGTAAAAGTTTTCATAAAAAACTTTATTGAATTTTATAATCAGTTCGTTGTCATAATGAATATTTGTGGGTTACTGAGTTTAGTTTCTAGGGCCTAGGTTTAAGTTGTTGACGCAATACACAAACAAAAATTAAATGATGTAGGTTTCCACTTGGTACTCATCGCTAAGTAAAGTTGATACTGTACCAAATGGATAGAACAAAATGGAATTAATTTATATACTCATAATATTCATAATTTGTGAAATTTCATCGCTTCGAAAAACTTTTTTTCATTAATTTTTTATGAATCAAATTTAGATCATTCTTGGGCAAATTCTACCGTGTATTCAATAAAATACACTGCAGCTTCGGACTCTGAATGATTTCGTGTTTATATACATAATAAACCTTCACGTAAGGCTTCAAGCTGCTTCCATGGCTACATGGTCTGAAACGTGAACCCTGTTGGGTCTACAGAAAATGACTTGCACTAGTTGTTTGCACTAGGTTTCCTTCGACACATACAAGTTAGACACTGTCTGGCGAAACGTGTAGTACTCATTCTAAGAAGAATTTGTTTTTTTGTGAGTAGTGGGATATGAGCCATCCAGCACACTCGCTTATGATTCGCTGAAGAAATTCATGACTCATCCAAGGGATGACTCATTTGATGTGGCATTCTTCGACGGACATTTTGGTATGATTCATACATGTTTGTGATGAGTCACCGTAGAGATATAACAAAGACAACTTTTTCCTCCTGTCAAAAAAAATTTTTTTTTACGATTGTAATTGCTTAATTTTAATTTTGGCTTTTTTCTTAAGGAAACCGACTTTTCATAAAATTTTTCTAAGTGTGGAGATTTATTCGAAATTTGTATTTTCGATATTGTGTGTGTGTATTTCCATGGAATTTTTTATGCCAATCATCTTAATTTTTATTTCTTTATCTGATCCCATCTTAATATTCTTGAAAACGTTTACGAATCTCTGGGGAAATGAGTTAAGACCCCCTCCCCCTCTAACTTTTTCAAATTTTGAAATGTTGAAATTCTTTTAATGTCAATCTTTCTCATTTCCATTTCTATACCTGATTCTATCTTAAAAAACAATGGAAAAGTGTAAATGTTCATCAAAAACCTTATGAGCCATCCAGCACAGACTCCTCTACCCCTCTAACTTTTTCAATTTCAAACATTTTGAAAAGATGTTTTTGCCAATCGTTCAAATTTTTAATTCTGAATATGATGCAATATTAAAAACTTTAAAAAACTCAAAGGGATCGTTAAAAACCCTATGAGCTATCCAGCACAGTAACCCCCTCCTTACCCATGATTTTTGAAATTTCCTAATATCGGTTAAGACTTATAATTTATTTATTATTATTTTTATTAATAATGTTTTAAAAAACTTGCACTGATACCTGTTAAGTGACTTTGTTAAATTCGCACTTGTGATGCACATGACTTTATTAAACTTGCATTTGAATTGCAACTTCCTTGTTAATCATATATTTTCTACACCCAGTGAGTGTCTTTGTGTGTGTAAAAGCTAATTTATAAGAACTTATTATTATTATTATTATTAATTTATATAATAAAACAAATCAATAACATAAAACTTTTATTAATTAGAAAGAATTCGACTAAAATTATATTGGCGAAGAGATTTTTTCAAAGCCCACTCGACATATTGTTGATATCGGGCAGCGCAGCAATGGCCTCCGTCAATGCATGGATATTCGTGCTCCCTATCTTTCAATATCCTATTTAATTTTATGTCATATAAAAATTCATTTATAACATCAAATATCCATATTCCAGTAATATTAACGACTGAATCTAGAATATTTGATGTTGTCTTGACCTTGAATATTTCATGTATAGCCGGATAGTAGAACTCGAGACGTTCTTTTATTACTTCTATATATTCATCTGTAAAAACATAAAATAATAATAATAATAATAATAATTATAATAATATAATAATATTAATAATAACTATTTACAGCAGTGCTCGATTTCGTTCATAGCTTGAATCGCGCTCAGAAGTACATTGTTATGATTAAAATGAAAATAACACTTAGTTTTATACTCATTTCAACCAATCAGAATTAAACACACACACATACAAATTTTTAAGACCTTTCAAACTAACGAAATATAATTATTAATATTATTATTTTAAATTAACAGCATAAACAATAACTGATTAATACATTTATTTAGATATTATTTAGATATAAAATTCAAGAGCAAGTCTTGCATTTTCTAATTGCCATATTGGGGAATAAATATTGTTCTGGTCAATCTTGAATTCTTGAATCTTTATTGTGACATACCAGTTTTCATTCTCCTTGAAAAGCATCATAAAATCTAGCTTGACGAACATTGAAAAACACTGAAGTTGTAACTTGTATGTAGTGATTGATTTTCACAAATACCTTTTTTAAAACGTTAACATCATCAGTTGACAAAGTTGCCATGAGATGTGAATAAGGCGTTTTGGATAACTTCACCAGATTTTTCAACTTAATTTCCAACGCATCTTCTAGGAAATATATTTTAAAATTATGAAAAACCTGCTCTGGTTCTAGATTTATTGGTTTCTCCGCATTCTTATTTTAACTTATTTTCTTAGTCATTTTGAAATTGTGACTGATTTTATTGATCGTCAAGCTTTTATAACAAAGGGTGACCAATCAAAAACGTTTAATTGTGTTGCCTTTACCTTGTTTAAATTGCATTCATATTGCATCTATCTTTGTTTAATTAGTTTAAATAAAATTTGTAACTATAAAAAAATATTAATGTATATTCTATTTTTGTTAAATATTCGATTTAAAATACTTTGATTAACTAAAACCTAATTTAGTTATTTTAATAAAACCTATTTACAATAAATCAAAATCAACAAAGACAAAAAGTATATACATTTATTACATCAATTAAAACTATTGATTACAATCAACGGATGTTCTAAATTTCTTTAGTTCTGATTTATATACCTAAATCAGGTATTTCCTTCTGCGTTCTAAGTAAGCTTCGCATTCATATGCAAAAATTGTGCAATTATCAACCTTCGGTAGGTCTTGGTTTGCAACCAGTAGATATTCTTGGAGAATCACTTCTAAGTCAATTCCTGTATCCAGGGCCGGATTTAAGCATTTGTTGGCCCTAGGCAAAGGAGCTTTTTGGGGCCCTCAAAATTAATTAGTATATTTCAAGGAAATTATGTTGATTATTTTATTTGCTAAAAGTATTTAAGAAATAATTATTTACTACCTATTTATATTTTGAAATATATTTATTAAATAATTCCGCTTAAAAATAAGATACATATGTCATGTCAAAAATATAATTTTACAAAACTTTCTTTCTAAATTTTTCTAGAGCATATTGATTAATCAATGAATCAAAATCAATAGCTTTCAATTTATCAATGTTACAAGATAATAAGGCCAAATTATTCAAAATTTTTTGACTCATCGTTGACCTCAAAAAACTTTTAATCAGCTTCAATTTTGAGAAACTTCTTTCGCCAGTGCAATTAGCAATCATTAGACACAAAAAAATTCTTAAAATTGTTTCCAAATTTGGAAAAGCAATTTCCAAATTTTTTTCTTTAATTATCTCGTAGAAACTCAAATGATTTGGATGATCATTTGGCCAATCGTTCCTGATATATTCGTGAAATTGTAGTAACTCGAAAAAAAGTGAATCGTCTATATCATCTGGATATTTTTCAACAACGTTATTCACATGTTGTTTCAAATCTTCTTGCGACAATTCAATATTTGTCAAAAAACCAAACACTTTAGAAATTTCCAAGTAACAATCAGAGCGCTGAATCAAATTATTTTCGATGTTTTCTAAAATTTTCATGAAGACGTTGTTTCGAAAGTTCTCTTTAGCACTAATTTCTGGTTCTGTAGTAGTTTGATCTTCATCTGGAAATTTCTTTTTAAATCTATTTCTCTTGACAGTGTAGTCAGTGTTTGGTAACAATTTTTTAGCTTCAATTTTAATTTCATCAAAGCTATTTTTCAAATTTGTAATATATGAAGCTAGAGATGCATATAACGAAGAACAAACGTCTAATGTGACTTTAGGACTTTGCAAATTTTTTGAAACTGCATTCATTCTCTCTAGAACCTGATCCCAAAATATAACGAGAAGTGCGAATTCAAACTCCTCCATTTTATTCAATAAATTATTTGCTTCATTTCTAGTGTTTCCATAAAAATTTGCATCTTCAATGATGGCATTTAGTGCTTCCATTACATTTTCATAGTTTTCGTGAATAACCTTAACTGACTCAGAACGAGCACTCCATCTAGTCTTTGATAACGATTTTACCGTTCTATTTGAAAATTCAACTAACTTGTTCCATCTCTCAGTAGACGATGAAAAAAATTGTAAACTTCCTGAATTAATCCGAAAAAATTGATTGATTCTATGCAACAGTCCGCACCTGAATTTCCAACCAAGTTCAAAGAATGAGCACTGCACGGTAAAAAAATTGCTTTATCATTTTTTTCAAGAACTTTTGCCCTCATTCCTTTGTATTTTCCGGCCATATTCATAGCGTTGTCATACGATTGTGATCGGCAATCTTGAAAATTTAACCCAATATCCTTTTCAAAAATTCCAATGAAATGTCAGCTAAATATTCTCCAGTGTGATTCTCTATCTCAATAAAGTTTAAGAATCGCTCGATTGGTTTAAAATTGATTTGATCAACGTATCTGATAATCATGCACAATTGATCTTTGTGTGATATATCAGGGGTGGAATCCACAGACATTCCAAAATATTTTGATTGTTTGATGTCATCAGAAATCGACTTCAATACTGTTTTTGCCATCAGATCGAGCAATTCCTCAAAAATTGTTTTTGAGAGATAAGAAGTTTTTCCAGATCCTGGATTACCAAACTTTCTAATGTGCTCTGCTAAAAATGGATCAAATTTTGCAATAAGTTCCAAGAGTTCAATGAAATTGCCACTTCCTTCCATTCCAAAAATTTCATTTGATCCTCGAAATGGTAAATTTCGTTCAACAATGGTGCAAATAACAGCTACAACTCGTTCTAAGACTTTTCTCCAGTAAATCCTTTCTTGTATTTCTTTTTGCAATTGATCCGACACAGAATAGTTACTTTTTCTAGTTAAATATGTAACTAAAGCATTACGATGTTCTGAAGAGTTTTGATGGCTTTTGATTGAGGAACCAGCATTTTTCCAATCTCGCAGGCCATTGGTTGCTAAATTGAAATTTGAAGCAGTGAGTAATTTGCAAACAAAACAAAAAACATTTCCAATTTTAGGCGAATATACAAGCCATTCGCGAGTGTACTTTTCTCCATTTGTTTTTTCATCAAAGAATAAATTCTTAGATCAATATCGAACAGTATTGTCATTATAGAGCTGTTTGGAAGAATGAAAGTTTTCTGTTGAATGTTGGCAACTTTCAGGGCCCTTCTCAATCCAGTACAAAGTGTCTTCAGAAGACAATTCTCCCCATAATCCTACGTCATTCTCACGATTTGCATTTGGAGATGATTTAATCAGGGATTCCACTAAATTTTCATTATTAATGTTATCTACCAGCTCCAAATTATTTTCGAAATCATTAAAAACTTGATTTGAACTTCCAGTGAAAATAGGTTGACTTGAAGTACTGGAAGAGACCTCTATTTGGTCGCTTTGGTGCCGATCTTCTTGTGCTACAAATTCACTTTCGGTTGCAGAATCTTTAGTGAAAAAACAATCTAGCTTAGGAATTTTCTTAATTTCTTCTTCTCTCTCTGCTTTTTTCTTCCTTTTAAACGCTCCGCTTGCGTAGTTTCGTTTCATTCTATCTTAAATTTAATTATAGTATTTTTTAATTAAATTGATTAAATAATTTTAATATTTTTATACTATACCTAGATCTTAACAATTAATCAATTAAAAAAAAGCCTCACTTCGTCCTAAAATTGCTTTATTTTAAATTTTTTATTTTTAAGCCGATTTCGTTTGAAATAATTTTTTTCTTTTGTGTATAAAATTTTTACCAACACTCCAAAAAAATATGTTTCTACACAATAACAATTCGATTCCCGCCTTCGCAAATTTCAACCGACAAACTCCACTAATGTTAACCCCCTTGGAGGTTGCGGAAATAAAGAAAAAATATTTTTTCAACTATAACAACTTTTAAAATTATTGGGGCCCCAAATTGTTAGTATTTTAGAAAATTTCCTTAAATAAAAACATACGTACAATGTTTTTTTAATTCTTTATATAATACATGTATTTTATACTGTATTTTAATTTTTTTTATATTTAGTATATAAAAAATCCATTAAAAAAAATATTTTTTTTGTGGCCCCTTAGATGATTTCGATTTTGGGCCCCCCAAAACTGCGGGGCCCCTAGGCAGTGCCTAGTCTGCCTATAGGTAAATCCGGGCCTGCCTGTATCTATAAATATACGAAAAGGAATAGATATTTTTAACAAAGAAGAGGTCATGGTTTATAAACAAAGCTGAAATCAAATATTATTATTAACCATGTTTCTGTAAGCGCGTGTTAAGCCATCAAAAATGTCAAAAACTAAATTGAGAAAACTTAAAAGAATTATGCAAAAGCTAAAATCAATTCCTCCTAAAACTAGTTACACTCCGTCGAAAAAGCTTGTAACATCAAATTTTCCAACGTCAAATCTCATTTCACATAATTTTAAGCGACTGTTTTGCTCAAAATTTGGAATTTATAGTCTTTGTCATAATTTATTGAATTGAAAATAAATATTTTCATTGAATTTTGCAAATATATGAGAATATTGCTGGCATAGCTTTTGAAAACGAATTAAAAACTACGCAACAAGCTAGATTAGCATGCTATAATGTTTTTCGAGCAAGAAATCAAGGTGATTGATTCGAATGTTACAAAAAAGATATGTTAATGATAGGGCTCTGTCTAACAGAGATATCTTAGTTTTGAAATATTCGATTGAAGACAGTATAGAAAAAATTGGGATGATGTGGAAACAATTTGTAATCCCTCATTTTACAATGAGCTTAGAACGGCATCAGAAGAATATCCAGTTTTGTTGACTAAAAAGCCATTGAACCCCAAAGTGAACCGTGAAAACATGACTCAAATTATGTTTGAGACATTGGATTGATTATCTGTCAATGTTGCAATTCAAGCTCTGATTTCTTTGTAAGTGTATGGTCTTGCAACGGCTATCGTTCTGGATGGTTAATAATATGCTGTACCAACGTATGAAATTTATTAGAAGTTCTATTCAATTTCCAGAATGGATTTTATTGGAAGATACTTGACAGAATTTGGGATAAAAACTAAACAATTCAATTTTTGCTAATGTAATTACAGATTAAAAATCAGGCATACTTATCTCAAATATATGGACTAATTTTACACTAGATGCTACATTTTAAAGAAATCTGCACTTATAGCATTCAGAAAATTGTTTATAATGTATGCTACAAGTACAAATTTACTAACCCGGTATCTGGCGCCCATATACAGGTACTTGAGTCGTTTTCTTTCAGATAGTAAGTTTAACTAGACTTTCGCTTTCTCCTCTTCTTCTATGATATTTGAGTGAAAGAAAACCTAGGAGAAAAAGAGGAGAAAGTGTAAGTCTAGTTAAATTTTGGTTATGAGTGATCAGGGCAATTAATTGGTCGAAATATTTTATATTCTATGAATGAACATTGTTATTTATTTAAATTTTATTTATATAAATGATTCCGCTACTGACAAAACAAAAATTTTAAAGTTTATATATGCAGAGTATTATGAGAAATATGGGGATTTCGAGAAGAATTTGAATTATGGCTAATGTCTTGCTGATTTTAAATTAGATTATTCGTTATTTACATATATTGTAGCACCTGATTTTAAATTGAATCAAAGTCTATTATTTTAAAATAGAAATTTACGATTTGCTATCAAGTTTGCTAAATCTATTGAAGAACCGGTACATGTAATAATATATGAAAGTTTCAATAGTGAATCTCAAGTTACTGCTTGAAAATTCTATGAATATGGTATAAATAGTAGTATACCAATAATAATAATAAAATAATATCCATGCTTTATTTAATTTTAAAATGTAGACTTATGTAAATTTTTTCTTATAAACCACATAACTCCGACGCCAAATGACCTTCTGGTTCAGGCTGTGAGTTTCCGGGAATATAACTGTAATTGATTAAAGTATTTATGAATTTTTAAGAGATTTTATATTTATATTTATAAATAATAATTAGTAATATTTTCAATTGTAACCTTTGCAGTGACTAATTAATAAAAACAAAAAAAACAAAAAAAAGTTTTTGTAAAATTTGTAAAAAATTAAATATCTATTAATAAATGACTCAAATTAAACTCATTAAAATCTTCTAATTTAAATAATTTGTGGAAATCAATAATCGACACAGAGAAAAACAGAGAAATAATTAGGAAAAAACTCACTTATTTAAAGAAAAGATCGGGACAAGAAGGAAGCGTCACCAAATAATTATCAGTAATTAGAGAAGAAAATTGCTTGCTTCATAAGATCTATCTATCTGCTTCAATGCATACTAATTAAAAATGAATATCTCAATAAATTAACTATATTTACAAAATGCAAAATTCATTAAGTTTTTTTAAAAACTGTTTTAACTTATCAAAGTGCCATTTAATTTTTATTAAAAAATACTTTTAATTTACTTCTTTCAATTCAAATTTTTCAGACTTTTGCTGCGAGTTTATAATAAGTTTTTAGTTTTAATAGAATATAAATTTTTATATTAGCTTTGTAAAATTTTAAAGTGTATTAAAATGCTTTTAATTTTCAATAATATTTCAAGTACTACTAATAACAGTCTATTAGGGTTGTAAAATTTATGGAAGTAAAACAAATTTCACATATTTGAAATACCATGAAATATATAAACAATAATATTAATAATAATAATAATAATAATAATAATAATAATAATAATAATAATAATAATAATAATAATAATAATAATAATAATAATAAAAATAAATAAAGATAACAGCAATCCAAAATATATATTCAGCTACAATATATTTCGACTGATTAACAGTTATCATCAGGTGCTTCGTCTCGAACTTTAAACTATGTAGAACAAATCTTTATTACTTAAACAAATTTCTGCTTTTAAATTCTCAAAACATTTTATCAAAAATTAAAAATTTTGCTAATTTTTAAAAAAACAAATTTTACAAAACTTAAAAACTTTAATTTTTAAAATCCTTCAAAACAGAGACTTTAACAAAATTTAAATAAAATTTTCAACGAAATATTTAAAAAAAAATTTCCAAAACTTTTTTACACTTAGTTTCATCCTGCATCAAAAAATTGCGCTTACTAATATCAATTAATTCCATCAGTCGACTGTGATCGAAACCTTGAGACCGGAAATGACGGGCAGTCATTCCAATGTATGTGGTATTACACCCATGACATATAAATTGAAAACCAAGATCCGAACAACATCTAATTAGAACTTAAAATCCAATTATAAACACAAAATTCAGACAACAATTGTATTCACTGACATTAATCAATTCTTTCTGTAGACAGTTATCAAGAACTTGAAAACGGAGATGACTGGTATTCATTCCAATGTATGTGATATTACACCCATGACATAAATATTCATAACCATGATCTGAATACCATCTAAGTAAGACTTGAAATCTATCAATAAACATGATGACAATCCTATAATCCAAAATGCAATCCCAAAAACACACCTCGCTATTTAAATTAAACAAAACTAATTCACTCATTGAATTTCTACCTCTCTTCCTCATTGATAAAACAGAATCACACCAAATTGGCAAAAGAACTAAATTAAAGATAACATTAATCCAAAATATATATTCAGCTACAATATATTTCGACTAATTAACAGTCACGTCAGATACTTCATTTTGAACTTTAAACTATTTAGAACAAATCATTATTACTTAGACAATTCAATGAATTGGATTCTTTCTAGGATAATCTAAAATAGATGCTTTACATAGTTTCATTTAAACTCATTGAAACCTTTTTCACAGCCTTTAGCCTTTATCACATTCTGAAGTTGTTGTGTAAAGTGGTGGCGCTATTTCGGCATATCCTTTAATAGACTGACAATAATAATTAGCTAAACCAAGAAATGATCTTAATTTAGAGTCTAAATTTAATTTAAATACAACTTCTGCGTCTAAATTTTAGACGAACACTTTGGGGTTTCGGCTTTAAACCTATTCAATCTTCAAATTATTTGTCCTAATTCCATCTGAACTTATATGATGGTCGAGAAATGTAAATTTCTCTCTAACTGTGTTAAGTTGTCTGTAATCCGCACATATTCGTATTGATCCGTCTTTTTCTCAAACTACTACTAATAGAGAGTTCCACGAGCTTTGGCATTAGCTTATCACTCCGATTTCAACTAATTTTTTCACTAATTCGCCAATTTTGTGTTCGAAATGCATTGGTTTGTTTAGAGAATGTTGTAAAATCGGTGGCCCTTTAACATTAATTTCATGGCTTAATATTTTTGTGTGACCCAGATTAAATGTCAAACCCATAAATATCGTTCTATATTTTCCTATCAAAACTTTCAGCTTGTTGCTTTCTGGATCCTAAATCCATTTTAACTCGTTCCTTACTCTATCTGCAGTTGAATTTTTTTAAAATCATTGAAGCATCAATATTATTTACTTCCATCCGCTTTATACCAAAACTCTTCATCAGATCAAATGCGGATATCATACCAGAAATTGAAATCGTGAGGTACGATACTTTTCAGAAATCGATTGGAAGGAGTCTCGCTGAAGTTATATTTAGAAGAAAAGTATCTCGTGAGAAATTTCATAACAGAACTTAGTTTTTACAAGAAGAATATACAAAAAAGGCACAAGGAACATGACCCAGACAAAAAGAGGTTTCAATATTGCGATGTCCTGGTAAAAGTGTCCAAGAACGAAAGATAAGTTACGATTGAAAGGACCATAAAAATGATGCAGAAAGTCTATTAACTCTGATATAAGTTGCAGGACGAGAACAAAAGAAAAAAGGATTTATTAAAGAGAGGGATGTAAGTGGTGTTTAAACGACTAAATATTTTAAACGTTTTTCTGAAATAGTTTAAAATTAATATTTAACTAAATTTTTAAAGCATAAATAATTTTTAATGAAATAAGACTTAATTTAAATAATTCTGAAAAGTAATTTTTTAAATGTTTTTAGTAACATTCTAAAAAATTACATTTTAATAATTATGTTTTGAAAGCAATATTCACAGTTGACCCAAAAGCAGAAGGTATAATTCATAAATTTTTGATTAACTCTAGAGCAGATATACGCGTATTGCCGCAACACAGTTTCAAACCAGCCAGATTTAGATAGCAAATTGACAGCTTTTACAATTCTTTTTGAAGAAATCGGATATAAAGATGGGGAAAGTTGGTTTGTCAATATGGTAATACAAGGCTATAAAATGGATGAAAAAGATGTCATATCACCAATTTGGAAATAAGCTCGGTTTTCTCTAAGATTTTAATATATAAATAAATGTATTATTGTTAACAGGTTTTTTGTTTTTTTTATGTTTTTGATGAAAATTTTTTAAATATTCAAGTTATCGATTAAGTACCATTAGAACAAGCGTCAAAAATTACGCCTATTAGGATTGACAATTCTAGATGAATGTTAAAATTGGTGACGTAATCAATGATTTTAAAATATTTTTGAAGTTTCGTAATAATAGATTTAAACAAAATTTAAATGTTCATAATGGTAGACTACTACACAGAGATCATTTCTATGTAAAAATATAATGTAAAAGTTGCGCAATAGTGAGGTAATCACTATTTCAATTTTTCCGAAAATTGCATAATCGTCAATTTAAACAAAATTTTAAAAAGTAAGGGTGTCTCAGGAAAATTATTATGTAACATGTCTTTGTTACTTAATATTCATTTGTTCTGGAGTGCACACATTATATCAGCAAATTGCACAGCAATAAAAACGTATGGTGAGAAACTTTTCCTATTTAATATTTCAAGGTTTAGTGAAACAAATTTCATTTCTCCAAACACTAGCTATTATTTGATAGTTCTAATCAAAAAATATTTAGAAACTGGTCTCAATTTATAAACAATCTCAATAATCAGAAAGAAACTAATGGTCAGAGGACTAGTTTTTAAAAGAGTTTGAAGAGCTACTCAAACAGAATATCAGTCAAGCTACAGTCTTACCCCAAATATAATATGCGCGTGTTTTATTCGAGTTTCTAAAATATTAAAAATTTATAACACCGTATTTATTTTCAAATTAAATGCTCACTCAAATATAACACGCGTATTTGATTCGAACATATTAAAAATCTGAAATACTATATGTTAGTAGTTCTGAATATATTTATATTTTACTTATATTCCCTTTTAACTTTGTAGCAAAACCAATTTCAGAATTTTTTTGATTTCTTCACATTCTAGTGGCCTTCAAACAGCAACTAATCTCCTGCTGTTACGAATACAAATATTTGGATCATTTACCGCTTTCAGTAGATCGTCATTTTTATTCTTCCAACCGTGGAATATTGATTCGTTAATTGCATATCGCTTAGCAATTTCTTGACAACTTTTTCCTGGTACATGTTTTAATGTTATTTAAAATGTCAATTTTTTGCATGATTGCGTATTTTTTTCTATCCGAAATTATTGAATTGATATTCATTTTATAAAGATTCAACAAAATATTTGAGTTTGAATAAATTAACGTTTATTATAATAATTAAAACTGTAAAACTGCACATGTTCTATTCAAATAAAATGCGCTTGTGTGTTCAATTCGAATATAACACGCAAGCGCATTTTTTTTTGAATAAGATTGTCTTTAATAAAAGATGACCACAAAAGTACCAAAAATTCTATATTTCTAATTCGGATACCAATTTTTATTTAAATATTAAAATATTTATAAATTTATCCGGGAAAAGAATTTTTTCATTTATCTTAAAAATAAATATTAATAGTAAAACACAGTTATATTGCAAATTAATTCCATTTTTTATTAAAAATGTATGATTATTTTTCTTCCAGAATTTTTTTTATTTACTGAAAAATATATTTAAAAATTTTAATATTCGAAAAAAATTCTTCATATTTAAATCAAATGTCAATTAAACTAAAACTTTCGTTAAATTTGCAAATTATTATCAATTAATTTTTGATCTTTTTAATAGAATATAGAATTTTATTAATTAATCATTTTTTAATTAAATAACTGACAATTTGATATTTAATAAGGCATTACTGTAGAAACCTAATCATATTTATTCAGTGATAATGAATTATCTTTACCTTGTTTGGGCTTCTCTATCCCTTTATCTCATAAATAATGAAATCATAAAAATATCTTGAAAAAATAAATAATGATAAAAATTTCATAATTACTAAATTAAATTAATAATTTTAAAATTATAAATTTTAAAATTCTTTTCCATTAAATCATTATAATTATTATGGCATATATTTAAAATTTGATAATTAAATTAGTTTTATTAGATATTTCGACAAATTCACAATAATAATAATAATAATAATAATAATAATAATAATAATAATAATAATAATAATAATAATAATAATAATAATAATAATAATAATAATAATAATAATAATAATAATAATAATAATAATAATAATAATAATAATAATAATAATATTATTATTATTATTATTATTATTATTATTATTATTATTATTATTAAATTTAATTATATCATTATTATAAAAAAGAAATAATATTTTACTCATGAGAATTCGTAATAAAAAGAAATTCCTGCATAATTAGAAAAGGCATTAAAGGATCACAGTATTAATGTGCAGACAAAATCTGTTCTAGCAGGTAAAATTGAATTTCATTATTGCAGTTAATTGTGCTTTTGAGCATGAAAATAATTTAATAAATTATTGAAAAATATTTTGGTGGGGACACCTCAAAATTCTGTGTAATTTTTATAAAGGAAATTTTACACTTTCTTAGATTTTTTCAAGCAACGATTCAGTTATAAAATATTTTATGATTTATTAAGAAATTCCTATATTGTTCTTTTTATTTAAAATTTAATTTGAAAATAATATTAATTATACAATTTATATTTGTTCTTAAACATTTTATAATTTACAGTAACAAATTTATTTAAAGTTTTTGAATATGTAAAGTATTTCCGGAAATTGTTTTAATCAAATTCAAATAAGTTTTTAACTTATATTTTCGATGAATTATGAATCTAAAATGAAATTTTTAAAATAAATATTTTAATAAATATCATAACGTCAAAGCTGTTTATTGTGAACACATTTGAGTCCATTGATTTTTGTCTTTGATAAATAAACCTTTATGTAAACAAAATAATTTAATAAACAATCAAGGCAAGGACGGATTCAGGATTTTCTTTTGGGGAGGGTGACCACTTGAAAATATATATGTATGTTTGCATGTTAAACTATTAGTGCGTATATCTTTTGTGTGTTAATAAAAGAAACAATTTTTTTCCTATGACCAAATAGTTAGTCCCATCATGGAAACCACTGTAGAAGAAATCGACATATTCAAATGTAATGGGTGATTATAACATGCACAATAAGATGAATTTGTAGCTTCCAACTGAACCTCTTTCACAGCTCCTTTTCTCCGAAATCTTTACCGAGCATCCAATTGTTGCAACATTAACACAATCAACAACATTTAAATCAAACTGTTTCAACGTTTTCCAAACTAGATGACCTTAAGTTTTCCCAGATATTTTAGGCTCTTTCTTAGCTTCTTTATTTGGAAGCATATGCTCATAAAGTCCGCAAAGTCTTCATATTTTTTTCTCGTGAACATATATCAACACCAAAGTCATCTGTAAAACACTATTCACATCTGTTGTCTCATCAAACATAACTGAATAATATTGCGATTTCTTGACGAGTTAAAATAGTAATTAAATCGTTTTATATAGTATTTCTGATATATGTAGCAACATAATCGGGACTTTTGAAATGTTTCTTCAAAGTGGTGTCTCCTGCTTCTACTCTAAGCCTAAGTAACTTTTTAAAACAATCATATTCGATTAATTTATAATTAATTTATTGCTGTTGAGGTTATCGTTTTTATTGTTTTTTATTTTGTTCTTTTATTTAACACACGCATTACATAATCACAGTTATTACGTACATTTTTGCTTTGAGCCATATTGCAACATGAAAACGACATTTATTTTGATAAAATATAAATGGCATTTTTCTTGTCTTTATGATATTTTTAAAAACTTTGATTTTTAGAGATTTTTATTTTCAATGAATTATTTTATAATTTTGATAAAAATTTAATTGGTTAATAAATTGTAATATTTTCAAATTTCCTATCAACATTTATCAATTAAACTGAATTCGTGGCTTTTTTTTATTTATGATTGTGACAAAATTTATGAGAAATATTAATGAATATTTTGCAAAGATATTTGATTGAAATTAATTTATTTTAAACGGTAATTATGTTTTTTAAATTTTGTTTTAATGCCAATATTAAATAATTTCTTTTATTTTTGAAAGAATATTTTTATTTATTTCATTCATATTTTGCAAAATACTCTTACTATTAAAAATTAAATGCAATAAATTTTTTAAATTTGTTTTAAAGCTCTACCTCATTTTTATTTATTTTTGAAAGTTTATATTTCTCAAGAAATGCTTGTAAATTACTTGAAAAATTTCACAATTATGAAAATGTCTACAATAATTACCATTGTACTTCTACATCGAGACTTACAGGCATCTTGGAACTGAAGGAATTTATATAATTTAAGGACTTAAGTGTTTTTTACTGATAATTATATGAGAAGAAATCATTAGCATAAGTTGGCAATAATAATCAAAAATACTGTCCAACCCAGAATTAAAATTGAACCCTAAATAGAATAATATTCCAATTAATTTATCATCACTATACAAAATATTTAAAAAATTAAATATTCATAATATTAGGTTTTTGGCTTATATAAAAAAAATATAAAATGTTATTTCTTATGAAATATAACTATTTGCAGCTATTATAAGTTGATTGTAAGTCATTTTCTATTAAATAAATTCTTACAGAAATATTCAATGTAAACAAACAAATATTTACTCCTTGATATTAGACGCTAATTATTCTATGATTTAGAATTTTATAAAAAAATTATCTCGGTTTTTCAATTATACGATGTCAACGTGTTTTATATATTTTATAAATTTCAAATTCATTAATTAATTAACAAATCAATTCATTTTATTTTGTTTTAATTTAGTGAAAATAAAACTTTAAATATTTTAATTTACTTTGATTAACTTCCAATAAATATCTAAATTTTTCTTTCGATAGTTCAATATTTAGCTATAAAATTAAAAAGAATATTTATGAAAAGTTTTAGTTTGAAATTAATTTAAATTAATTGTAAATAATTGTTTTAATATTATTAATATATTTCCATTTTTTAATATATTTTAATATATTTACATCAATAATCTTATAATTATCTTTCTCAAAATTACTTATTTAAAACTCTAGTAAAAACTGCAATGTTTTTCATTAATTTTTTGGGGGCTCTAAGAATACTAACTGAATCGTTTTGTTGAATGGTTCCGGATTCATTGTTGCTGTTGTTTGAATAACTGTTATTCTATGAAAACATTTTGTCAATCTGTCAAGGCTAAATGTACATAGCCGTTTTTTTGTGTCAACAATCATTTAGAATAAATAATTAACAAATTTAATAATTTATTTTCATCACGAAATATTTAATTATAATTATAATGAAAATTTGAAAACAAATAATATTATAAAGGATTATTTTTCAAACTTTCTAAGAATTTTGTAAATAATATTGAAATTTACGTAAATTCGGAGTTTCCCATATTTAGGCTTTCAATGTTAAGGAAACTGTAATTTATATATTTATAAATATAATGCATTTATGATTAATCGCTGTTTTGTTATATTTGATATTATAATTGTAATTATTGATGTTTAAATTGTATGATTGCATATGTTTGGTAAAATTGTTTATAAAGCTATAATTTTTTATTTATATTTATTTAATTATTTTTATAGATTATAAATTCAAACAAACTTATATATATATATATATATATATATATATATATATATATTCGGTGGTACTTATTTTATAAGTTATACATTTTCACAATTGCTTTAATTCTATTTGTACTTAACAAAGCCAAAATCTGTTTTTCTTGGCGAAAACATTTTGTAATATTTTGGTTTGGATTTGATATTTTTATTTAATTATTTTATGTTTACATATTTCCAGAACCCAACTGAAATCGAAAAAATGAACTCTCTATAGTGAATATTAGATACAGATAATATTAAAATTATAATAATTACAATTATATTCGATTTTCCTGGAAATTATTATTTACAAATTCCTAATAATCTTTCAACTATCAAATTTCCCTTCAATAATCATCATCGGGGTATCAAAATTCTTGATCCATTCAAAAAAATTGTCTTTTTTATGATTCAAGAATTTCACTGATTTTATTAGAGACTACCAGAAAAGCTAAAATTACAAAGTAACTTGAATATAGCGGAATCATATATAAAAATACAATTGATATAAATAATTTGGCAAGTCAATCAGTCTTTATTTATCAAATGAAATATTTCAGTCCAATACTCTTGTATTGAATCTTTAATTTCGATTTTGATTGGTAAAATTTATTATTAAAAGTATTTTTTCGATAAATTGCATAGTTCATATTTAATTTATTTTATTTAAAAATAATTAGTTTTTTTAGATAAATAATTATTTTTTGTAACTCGGACAAATTTGCATCAATTTTTGACATTTACTTGATGAATTTTTTTCAACCACAATTACAAATTTAGTTGAATTAATTTTCATTTTATATTTAAATTATAAAGATGAAATTACAATATGCTCATACTTTTCTCACAGAGCAAGTTGTGAGCGAGAAAAGTTGTTTGAATCAGATGATTAACACAGCATGAAAAAACCAAATGCACCAGGTGAATTTAAATTTATATATAAACACCAAACAATATACCAAAAATCGTAAGAGAACACACATAAAAATACTAAGAACATAAAAATAAATAAAATAAAAACACAAAGCAAGAAGTTCTGCAAGACAATAAAAAACCATAACATGTAAAAATAAAAACAGATAAACAATAAAATAATAAGGAAAATAAATAAAAATAAGTCATAATCAAACTTAACACGAGTAGTAAGAAACATAATGAAATATTTGACGAAAAATCGTCAGTAATTTATTTATTAAGAAAATTAAAATCATTATTATACATTAAAAAACAAACAAATTAAGAAAAGTTAGAAAATCAAATAAATCAATATATTTAAAATTATTATGAAAATTTAAAAAAAATTATTATATGTGTATCTTCCTGCACAATATCCCCCTAGAAAATATCTAGGTCGATTAGAAATTTTATATAGATCACGAACAAATATATATATATATATATATATATATATACAGGTTTCCCTTGTATAACGCGGTAGTTACGTTCCAGAATAAGTGCGCGTTATGGGATTCCGCGTTATCTAAGACATAGTTTTCATATAAATTTGGGGGTTACGTTCAAAAGTTTCTTTCAAAATAAATACATACTAAATAACAGATGCACATATATTTCAACTCAATACTAAAATTCAGACTTTCTTATACAATTAAAATCACAAGTTATGAATAATAATACATATATGTACATAGTTCATAATTCAAAACACAAAATATAAATAATTATGTGCACATTAAAAATTTAAAAACAAACTAAAACAAATTAAAGGTTTATTAAAAACTTTATTGTTATTCTTCAAACTTCATATGGTAATTAATCTGTTTCACTGTCTTCAAAGATCTTTGCGCGTGGGCGTTTTGGGGGAGCAATAGCTTCATCAGAAGATATTTCTTCAACATAGTTTTCGCTATTGGATAAGAAACTAGTTGTGGGACTTTGTGGTTCTTCTACTGGTTTTATAATTACAAAACCTGTTATCAGTTTTTGGTGGGTGTTTTTTTAAGCTGTTTTTCAATTTCGTAATAAGGTGCTAGATTAATATCTATTTCCCTCATTAGTTTGCTGGATCTCTCCAGTGAAGGATCATAAGTTGTAAAGAAAGATTTCATTTTCTCAACCAAACTCAAACCCTCTCGTATGCACTTCAGAGTGAAACTGGGAATTGATTCACTGATATCTTCTACCGAAGTGACGTCATCTTGTGCGAGATTTGAAACGGATGGAGATTCAGTTGTTAATTGAATTAGGTCTGTTTCGGTGAGCTCTGTACCTTCATTCATAATATCATAAATGTCATCTTCGTTCATATAGTCAAAGCCTTCTCCACTGAAACGTTGACCTAACGTTAATATACGACTCACTTCCACTCGTAATGGCGGCACAGGATTATTTTTTGCAACAATCTCCGGCCATATCTTTTTCCATGAGCCATTTAGCGTGGACTGCTTTAATTCTTTAAGAGATGTTTCTACAATTTTAATGCAGTTTAAAATTGTAAAATTTTTCCATAATTCTGTAACTGTCATGTTAGGATTTGAATCCATTTTATCAAGTATAAGTTGGAATGTTTGCCGAATATAAAATGCTTTGAACGTTGATATTATACCTTGGTCTAACGGTTGAATGATAGACGTGGTATTAGGTGGTAGGAACGCTATTTCTACATTGGGATGATTTAAGTCTTTTGGATGTCCAGGGGCATTATCAAGTATTAAAAGCACTTTGAAATCGATGCTCTTAATCTTCAAATAATTTTCAACCTCAGGTACAAAGCAATTTAAAAACCAATCTCGAAAAATACTGCTTGTAACACAAGCCTTGCTATTTGCCCGCCAATAAACAGGTAACTTGGATTTATCGACATTTTTCAACGCTCGTGGATTTAAAGAGCGGTTTATAAATAAAGGTTTTGTAATGTAGTCACCTGATGCATTACTACAGAGAAGTAGAGTAATTCTGTCTTTTGCTGCCTTGAAACCCGGTGCAACTTTTTCATTTTTCGAAATGTATGTCCGATGCGGCATTTTTTTCCAATTTAGACCTGTTTCGTCCGCATTAAAAATTTGTTCTCCCTTATAACCACCTTCAATAATTTTAGCAAGACTTTTAGGGTAAACCCTTGCAGCTTCTACGTCTACCGATCCAGTTTCACCTTGAACTTTAATATTGTGTAATCCAAAGCGAGATTTAAAGTTTTCGAACCAGCCTTTGCTAGCTAAGAATTCCTGCTTAGATGCTTTGGTTACCAGGACCGCATCTGGATTACTTTCTTTTAAATGTGCATAAATTTTAAGAGCTTTCGTCTTAATGGCATTTGTACTGATTGGCATTTTTTTTGTAGCACAGTCTTCTATCCACAGCATTAACGCTTTTTCCATTTTTTCTATTAAAAGATCACGCACACGTGCAACTCTTTTTGTTCTTATTGATGACCCAGCAATAACAGAATTTCTTATTTTATTTTCAATTTGTTTAATGGTGCTCATTGTGGATTCATTTAAACTGAGAGATTTTGCTATTAATGCTGCTTTTTCACCACTGCTTAATCTATCCAGAATCTTAATTTTGTCATCCAAGGTAATAAATTTTCGCTTTAGCGTTGGTTTTTCGGCAGTTGAAATTTGTCTATTCATGGGTACAAAAATTTACATATGTATATTTTAAATAATAAAGAAAATTACCAATAACAAAAATTTATATTACATACCTATCTTCGATCACAAATATAACATATGCTGATACTTTAATATTAAATTTGTAATTCTAAAAAGAAAAATTTTAGAATATAAATGTTTTTTCCTAATTACATACCTGATATCCACAAAAGTTCACACTGAACTGATAATATAATAAATATAAATGTGCAAGAAGAGTACAAATATATATGCTGTGAGCATGCTTGGTATACTCACACATGTTGTGAAGGCAAAAAAGGGTAATTCCCAGTTGACATTAAAAATACATTATTATAAATATGTGGTACGTAAATTAGTGTTACCAGATTTTATCATTATGTATTTTCCCCTTCGCATTATATAAGTCAAAATTTCGCGTTGTACTGAAACAGAATTATTTTCCAAATCGCGTTATATCGAAACCGCGTTGTATAAGACCGCGTTATACAAGGGATACCTGTATATATATATAAATACCCTTAAACTTTAGATCAACCCAAAACAAAATATTTCAAATATTTATGTAGGTCAAAAAAGTAGGTCATTCAAAGTATTTTTTTTAACATTTCAAAAATTTATGTAGGTCAGCACAGATGCTTAGAATTTTTTTATATACTACGAAAAAAGTAAACACACAGAGGATATGTTTTAATTTCTATTATTATTTGAGGAGTTTATTTTATCAACAAATAAATTTTATATACACAATCGGATATTATCATGTTTCAACTTTCTCATTTTAAAAATATCACAACTCAAAAATATCCATAAATTTAAAATCCCAAAAGTTTTTCCCAAATTTTAATATTTCTAAAAAATATTTCCCAATTCAAATTTTCACAAATTTTTAAATTTTTTCCAAGTCATTTAATACTTTAAAAAATATATTTTTGTTAATCCAAATTTATATATGGAAAATAATTTGTTATATATTTAGAAAAATATAAAATTTACAAGTTTATTTTGAGTATTATGGTCTGATTAAATGTCAAGATGAATATACAAGCTTCTTTTTGAACATCCTTTCAAGAAACTAGTCTATAAATAAAGTTTTTCTAGTCTATGGGTTATTATTATTTTCATGTATCAACTTTCCCATGGGAAAAGATTTCCAACACAAAATTATCCATAAACTTAAAATCCATAGAAAAAATGTTTCACAACACAAAATATCCCCAAAACTGTTTTCTTTTTTAGGCAACATCAATAATACCAAGTAAAAATATTTTTTCTTTATTATAAAATTTTTATTTTACTATGAAAATATATATAAAATTATAGACATGATAATATTCCAATGTATAGATAAAGTTTATTCGTTGATAAAATATAATCCTCAAGTAATAATAGAAATTAAAAAATATCTTGTGTGTGTATTATTTTCCATGCTGACCTACTTATAAAATATGTATATTTTCGTGAACTGTACAAAATTTCCAATCGACTTAGATATTTTATAAGGGGGGGGGTACTGTGCTTGAAGGGACACATCCATCTAGAAAAAATCAATCAAAAATTATAGAAAAACGCAGAGATAAATATGACACATAATGATACCAATTTTTTTCATTGTTATTTTATACACTTATATTTTCAAATTACTTTCACAAATCAAAAATTCGGTGATCAAATAAAATTGAAAATGATGTGAAGACAAAGCAATCAACCTTTCAAAATAAACTCACAATTAATACTAATTCTATTGCCACCTCAAACAAAGAGAAATAACAACTAATTACGTGAATGAAGATCCATAATCCTGTCTTGACATGCACAAATTGATATTATCTTCTCTCATAAAGCAGTTGGAGAAACTGGTGACAAGAAAACAGTACTTTTAAAACAAAGATCTGCTGGTAATACAAACCTGTTAATTTGACGGGTTCCTTAAATCTAGTGTTAATATTACGTTCCTAAATTTCTGTCAGTTGAGAATAACTCGCATAATTCAGGTTAGGTCAATATTAGAAAACTCAAAATTACAATTATAATCATTCATTGTCTGAACTTAATAACATTTTTTATTTCTAGAGTAATTTTAAACAAAATATAATTTTTATTTACTATCATCAAAAGATGGGTTTTTTCAGTCATTCTAGTACATTAAAAATGGTATCGAATGAATAAAATTAAATATATTAATATTAAAAACTTTATAATGATAAATAAATTTTATTTTTTTGGGAACTTATATCTGTAAATCTTTAAGTGAAAAACTTTCAATGTTCTTTCTTCAGATATTATTAAATATAAATTTTTATTGAAATAAGATAATTTTAATCCATTTTATAAAATTATATTTAATATCATGTTAATATCAATGACTTTCAAGAAATATTTTATGGTACTTATAAAGATATTTTCAATATTATATTTGTATTTTACATTATTATTTATTCTACCAGACTAAAAAAACTAGAAAATGGATTTCAATTAATTACATCATTTTGCTGCATATTAAAGTAAGTCCCTAAAATTCATACTGAATAATTATTTATTAAAAAATATTATTGAAATTTTTATTAATAATTACGACAATTGAGTTGAATTTTTGTGCATTAAATTTACAGAGATTCATTCAATGCTAATAATTACTGAAATATTTGATGATAATTTTGCTTTTTCAAAATATAATTTACATTTTTGACAATAAATTCATACACTTGTTTCCTTTCGTTTACATTGTATTTAATGCTGAAAATAATGACTGGCTTAGACATAAATTGCTGCGATATATATTTCCTAATATTTATTTTAATAATTTAAAAATAAATTTTTAAAATTCTATTTACCTAATTATAATTAGTTAAAAGTCTAAAAACCTATAAACTTTCAATAAAAATCCTAGTAATAAATAATATTTAAATAAAAATGTTAAAATAATAATTTGAAATAATAATGGGAGTTAAGATTTATTTTATAAATTTGGTAAAATAATACATCGTGAGTTTTTTTATTTTAAAGTAATTCAAAAGGTAAAACTAATAAATCTTTTAATAACAACAAATGTCAAGAAAAATGAACTTAAATATTACACTGCATGTATAATTTGAATCTATCATAAAATGTTGCAAAAATTTTCATTGTTCAGGACAGATAAAATTATAATGAATTTAAATATTTTTAATTATAAAATATAAGTTTTTATTTATCATTTGAACTAGTAAAAAAAATTTGAAAATTTAAATAAATTTGAAAAAGCTAATTGTAAAACTAATAGATATTTCTAATAAAAATAATGATAATAATAATAATAATAATAATAATAATAATAATAATAATAATAATAATAATAATAATAATAATAATAATAATAATAATAATAATAATAATAATAATAATAATAATAATAATAATAATAATAATAATAATAATCCAATCACATTAAAAAATATACAAAAATTAATTTTTTAATATCATTGGAAAAAAATCAAAAGAAATTCTTATAATGACAATAATAATATTTAATCAATGTAAGAAGGCAAGGTTTTAATAATTGAAAAACGCGGTATATTTTGTATAAAATATTGCCATATATTTCGAACGTTTATCAGTCTCTTTCAGGCTAGAAATCACAGATATCAATAGTTTACAATGTTTAATAGTAATCTATTTTTAGAAGTAAAAACAATAATTTAATAATTTATTTAATTATATATATATATATATATATATATATATATATATATATATATATTAAATACATATTAGTATTTTGGTTTACTTTTTACCTTATTATGATAGTGAATCTGTCAAAACATATTGTAAAACATGTGTTTAAATGTAAATTTCTGGAAATTTAATCATTGCCAGTAAGTAGTAATGTGCTTTCCAGATACTTGGATTTTTCGAAAGAGGTAAAGGTCCCCCATTGCAATTTCAAAATTTTACCGAAGAACCCCCTTTTTATGCGGTACCTCCTTACTTTGTTTCTCGGTACACCCCTTTACTTTTTTGTTTAAATTGATGATTATGTCATATTAGAAGGATTTTTGCGATTCCGTCACTATTACTTAACATTTTATGATATTTTTATATAAATAATCACCGTGTTGTACTCTACCATTACACATCTTCAAACTTTGTTTAAATCGATTATTGTGTAACTTTAAAAACTTCATTAGACCATTGATTACATCACCAATTTTAACATTCATATAGAATTGTTGATCCATTTAGTCGTAATTTTTGACGCTTGTTCTAACTGTACTTACTCTATAACTTGAATATTCAAAAACTTCACATAAAAAGTTTACATACAAAACATAAAAAACATTAAAATCAACAAGAATCTAAGTTGCAATGAAAATATACTCATCAGCCATCGAATTGACAGTTTTTATGATGCCTTTGAAGAAATCGGATATAAAGATAGGGAACGTTGGTTTGTCAATATGGTAATACAAGTCTATAAAATGAATGAAAAAAATGTCATATCGCCAATTTGGAAATTAGTCAGTGCTCCGGTTTCTCTAGAATTTTAATATGTGAATAAATGCATTATTATTAACAAGTCTTTTGGTTTATATGTTTTTTATGTAAAATTTTAATGTAAAGGTTTTGAATATTCAAGTTATATAGTAAGTACAATTAGAACAAGCGTCAAAAATTACGACTATAGGGATCAACAATTCTAGATGCATGTTAAAATTGGTGACGTAATCAATGGTCTAATGAAGTTTTTGAAGTTACGTTATAATCGATTTAAACAACATTTGAAGGTATGTAATGGTAGAGTACAACACGGTGATAATTTCTATGTAAAATATCGCGAAAACGTTACGGTGCAGTGACGTAATCACAATTTAAAATTTTCAACAATGACTTAATCACCAGTTTAAACAAAAAAAGTAAAGGGTACCGCGAAAAAGGGTGGTCTTCGGAAAAATGTTGAAAATGCAATGGGGACCCTTACTTTGTTGAAAAATCCAAGTATCTGGAAAGCACATTACTACCTACTATTTCCATGTTTGTTAATTATTTATGTACTACTACTACTACTACTACTTATACTACTTATAATAATAATAATAATAATAATAATAATAATAATAATAATAATAATAATAATAATAATAATAATGATAATAATAATAACTCAAAATTGAAAATTATCTAATGATTCAAACAATTCCTTTTCTTCGATAAGTAAAATTATTGATTTTATTGATTAACATTGTCGCATTTAAAGAAATCTTTTATAAATTTTTAAATTTTCTATATGGATATATAAATAACTATTTGTATCTCAATAATTGATTTTTCTTTTTGTTTGAAATTGAAAGCATTAATTTATTATAATTTAAATTATATAATTTTAACTTAATTTTATATTTTGAATTTTTCATTAAAATTAGTCAATGAAAATAAAAAAAATGTATCAAATTTATTTTGATTACAAAAATGTAACTTTTGTCTATTTTATTGTTTTAATTTATTATAGAGAAAAATAAATTTAAAATAATCACTTAATCATTATAAAAGGTGAAAATGATAGATTTGAATATATAAATGATGAGAATAAATCCAGAAAATAATGAGGAGGATAAAAATGAAAGAGATGAAAAAAAGCAAAATGTATTAAATTTTACACTAAAAAGTGAGGAACTGAAATTGATAAAATAAAATGTAGAAATTATGAAAAAATGGATTATAAAGAACAAATTCAAGCGAATGTGATAAAAATGATGATGAAGTGAAGCTAAAATAGTATAAAATACTAAATTTTGCTCATATCAAATCATTACATACATCAACGAATTAGATTTGAGTAAAAAGAATGAGAATATCGATCAAGGTACTCACACATGAAACAATAAAAATTGAATTAGAAATAGGAAATTATTTAAATTTTACACACACATTTAATATTGATCGTGCTCACATAAATTGATCAATCACAAGCATGGATTGTTTATTGTATATATGAGCAATAAAGCATCAGTGCATTACACAGCGAATTAAACTATATATTCGAATACTGATTGAAAATTGATAATATTTCAAATACTTTACCTTTAAGTAATAAATTCTCTTTAAATTTCAGGTATAATTTGTTTTAATTATTTAATATTATTATGCTAAGCAGGACTATTTATCTTCACCATAATACCCATGAGTGTATGTTGCTCAGCACCCTCCATTGGTTCTATATTATGTGGTCGAATGTGCTTAAGGTGGTCACATCACAAAGAGATACTCTTTCTCACTAGCGATGGATAAAAGGTATTTGCTTTTACAGGCTTATCCGTATCTCAACCAGCGTTTGTTCTTATTTTTTATTTGGCTAAACTGCAATGAGGAATCGACTATTACATTTTATTTATCTATACATTACACTCATTCTATAATTTAAGGGACTACAGCTATAATACATTAATATCACAATTACATTTATTATTAGATCTAGAATATCTGCCTAGCGACTTATTTTTAAATTTGGGATTTTCATTCCCTCTTCGTGTTTGGGTGACATTACTAAGTGTGTTACTGTCGTCTCGACTACCAACTTTAATGGACAGTTAAAGGAGCTGATTCGAGGTTGCAGGTTTCCTGCTGGGTTCTATAAAATATTTTTATAATACATTTTAACAAAACCGCAGCGTTTTCGGCCTTTCGTGGTAATCATTGACGTTTATTCTACTCAAATTCCATCGGCTGTTGACAAAGAATCTAACTGGTGATGGGCTATAAGCCATAATTTAAACAAAAGGTGAAAAATTGTATAAATTAAAACAAAATAATTAATGAGCTTTGAAAATTGTTAAAATGGCTGCTATAACATAAGCACGCACCACAAACAGAAATTAAAAATAAAATAAAAAATTAACTAAAACAAAAATAAAGAATAACATAATTAATTAAAACAAATAATTAATAAATTTCGCACGCAATGCACATAGAAAAAATAAAGTAAAAATACAAAACCGCCTATAACCTTGCAAAATAAGGTTTAGAAAATACATACGTGGAAGAGGCAACCAGAATAAAAATAAAAAATCAGCAAAAAATAAAAAACGTAAATTTAAAGGAAATTAATATTAAAAAATTAAGAAAAATAGATAAGAAAATAGAAAAATATTAAAATAAATAAAAGCCATAAAAAAACCCGAAAAAATGGCCAAAAAAGATTTGAAATTAGCTGATTGGTCGCACACACGCACGAAAGCAGTATAAATATAACAGTCATTTTCATAATAGTTAACCTTTAAAAAAACAATTTTGAAAATTTTGAATATTGAACTTTGTGATTCGAATCAATCGTAAGCTTGTTAATTTGTTTTTAAATATATTTTCATGTAACGTTTTATAGTTGTTAATTCAAATTTTTTCATGGATGGCCGCGATACTTTTTAGTATCTGCGACAGGTCACCTAAATCCCCCGAGCTGAAGAAGCCACCCTCCTAAACAATGTAGCCATGATACTGGAAGAAGCGGCAATGCTAGTCGCTGAACAACACCCTCAATTTGTCAAATCCGATGACAATCCGCCGAGATCAGCGACCTAAAAAGAACCTTTTCCTCAGATCTGTGCCAACAAAGTGGACGAACTCCAACTTTGTTTGGACATATCTTCAGTATCAACCACTCCATCGACAATTGAGGAAAGCAGAAAATCGTCAACTTCTTTTGGTTACTGGACCGACGAGTTCGGAGACGAGTTGCATCATTCCGTAACTCAAGTCGGTACCACTCACTTCAAGCCTCTCCGAAAACGGAAGTTCCCCGTAGATATGGACGAATAAAGACGAGTGTCCACTAGTGGATCATTACTGTGTCTGATTGACAATGATTTCATTCCTTATTTATATATAAATTTTGTTTTGTATTTTTCCTTTATTCACCTTGTAAATTTTAATGAAAATAAAATATTTATATTTATTAGTAATTCTCTGGTAATTCCTGAATTTTCTATTAATAATTAATGGATTGATGTTTGTAGGCTTGTCTGAGTATCGAGTGGTGTTGGTGAAGCTTAACGCATGCAAGAAGTATGATTGGAAAGGTTTATTTAACTTAAAATGCTGAAAAAGGAATAATTATAATTTCTGTAAAAACATATTTGTGCCTCGTATATTAAATAATCTAGTAGTAAAAGATGGTCTGTAAATAAAAGATGAATTACGAATCTTAACCTGATTTTATTTTTCTTTATATTGAACTGGAAAATTTACTAAAGTCGAAAAACAGCTGATCAAACAGCTAAACAAATAGTTTCTATAAATTTTCAAATTTGCGTATATTATTTTAGATATAGGATTGATAATTTTAAACAAAATTTTTAGGTCAATGATTATTATTCCTTTTTGTAACAATTCAAAAAATTTAAGAAATTAGATTTTATAAACTCTTTAGCAAACGTTTCCTTCGAAAAAATTTCTAAACTACAATATTTAAATTTCTTTAATTAAATATCTAAAATTAATGTGGTCTGAAGTAAATTATTAAGGATGAATAGGTAATTAAGTTTCAATTAATCATGGTTCGAATGTCAATTGGTATTAATATTTAACTATGACCTAAAGAGACCAGGGGAAAACTTTATCCGGACGCATATATAAGATCGATAGACTAAAGAATGAGAAATGCGAATATGGAGTTAAGTCGACGTAAGTCCTTCTATCGGCAGTCAAGAACCCGAAAGCAAGATCATCACAGGGAGTAGTCTTAGTAATGAGGCTCACCTGCCTGTGGACTCTCGGCTACTATATACAGTACCAATGTGAGCTTGCTCATGGGTATTTAGTGGTAAGGTCAAAATTGTGGGGCGTCTGGGTGAGATCGCAGCTACCCTAGAAAAGTCGTTTGTAATTTAAGTAAATAGATTAAAAACAAATGAGCGCAGATTTAAACAAAATAAAATCTACCCAGTACACCAGCACTGGCATGCTTCAATGCACTATTTAGTCATCTTCTTTAACACATAAAACCATTTTTAAGGATTTGTTGGATGTTTATCAAAGATTAAATGAATGATTTTTATACATGCATAACGTTTTAGTATTTAGCACACACTTTAGACGTTCGTTTTGTGTACATGTCTGCTTGAGAGAATATTGAAGATTGTTTAACCTTGTGCATGTTTAATTCCATACGTTTATATCTCCTTATTTCTTAGAAAATTCTGCGCATCCGATACTTCGGTATCATAATGTGATTCATTGCCTATTCCTTCCAATTCGTACTGCAGTTCAGCAGGATTTATGCTTGCAAATTGCTTTAATGACCTTATTTTCTGTTAACTGAGCTAATTTTCATAAATAATTTTGTTTTCTACACCAAGCCACGTTGAGACAAATCACCTATAATATAAAACAAAAATCAATAAATTTATAGCATATAAACACACCAATTCACCTTGGTTGTTTGTAAAATAGTCACTGAGACAGACCCTACACTATAGAAAATCAAAAAGATAGAGAGAAATAAAATAATGCACATTAACACAACCAATAATAAAACTTGCATGTAAACCTTTAACATGTAACCATCAGAAGTTGAAAAAACACTTATAATAAATTAATTTATAGACATTTTTAAGATATTTTTAGAAACAAAATGGCAGAAAAAATTTTAATTTAAATTTTGAGGTATTTGCTAGGAAATTTCGAGTAAATGAGGATGTATCTTCATAAGATTTACCCTTAAAACTAAAATTAATTTAATATATCACACATTTCTGTCGATAAAAACAAAACCTGAAATCTGATAAAAAGCATAAATTGTAAATCTTATTAGTAAGTTTTATTATTTTGTGTACATATTCGAAGATTTTTTTCAAAATATGTATAAAAAATATAATTATTTAATGCAATTAATAATTTTTATAATTTTAAAAATAATTTAACTCTTTTTTTTTGAATAATTTCCGAAAAATAAGTTATCATAAAATAAATCATTTCCTGAATATTTATAATCATTATTGTTGGGTTATTATTATTAAAAGTGGGTTCCCTCTGACTCCGCGTGTCATTTTCTTATCAAATAAGTAAACCTAACACAGAATAATTTTATTTGCATTTTACCACAGTTACAACTCAATCCGATTTATTTCAATGTTTTGTAATTACAATTTGTGATTTATTTGCACCCTTCAACTACCGAATAAATTTGATTACCTTAAGGTAGGTTATCCAATGAATAATCACCTTTTCTGATTGATAACTTTTGACTTTACTTGTGTTTAGATTCTTTTACTGACCTGACTAGACTACTCGTTTGCTTCGACCACTGGCTATTTCGTGTTTTTCCCTTTTCCTTTTATACTTCTGCTCAGACTGCTTTCAGACATTTGTCAACAGCGTTTGCTACATTACTAAATTACAAATTAGAAAATAATCACCTCGCCATAGATCAGTGCGCCCATTTAATATTGTTTAGGCCAATTTACCCTTTTCTATTGTTTTTTTACACGCCGGGTTTTTCTCATCTCTCGGGTTTCCCATTGTCTCCGGCTTCCCATTAGTAATTAAATGGTTTTTATTAATTTTTTTTTGTCTTATTTTTTTTTAGGGACCCCTCACTAAATGTTTATTATATCATATAAATTGCTAAAGTATATTATGGTAGAGCAAACATACTTTTCAGTTAACAAAATTCTATGAAAATTAATAAAAGTTAAAAGGTAATGATTTTAACTGTTGTATTTATATAACTTGCGTGTATGTGTGAAACCAATTTTATATTTGGGAGTTTTATTTTGCCTATAATTTATGATTTAATTTTTAATTTTTTAATTCTTTTTTTAGCTACTTGCTTATTATTCTTTATGTTTTAATTAATCATTTTTGTGCTTGTGACTATTGTGCATTTTTTAAATTTAAAAAAAATTGTATTATGGTTAATTGGTGTTTTCCATCATTTTTAATGTTTGTTGGCGGTGCATGTGTATAGGCATTTAAATCCATGACCTTGGTTACTTTTACTTATTTATTTAATTACTTAATTAAATAATTTTTATGGGTCTTAGCCCAACACCTACATAACCCATCTAGAACCATATTGTTTTTACGAAAATAAATGAAATCACTTGAAAAAGCCTGTACCGAAAATTCGTGAATACCTTAAATAAATCTGATTCATAGTCAAATTTTGTAGAAAATATTATGTCACTTATAAAGAAATCAGAGGTGAAAAACAAAAAATTCCTTTTAATTTTTAAATTTTATAAATTTAATTTTTAAATTTTTTTAATTTATAAATTTAAACCAAAATGAATTATTTATTACGTTCACTAAGGTCTGAATTCTGCTAGTGTCTTTGTGCTACGCATAGTTAAAACAATGGATCTGACGGTTTTGATATTTATTGTTTCGGATTATTTGACAAAATATTTTTTTTAAATAAAAATCTATAAATTTTTTTAAAACTTTTCTTTCCAAACAATATCCAATACTTTTCTATTTCAGTTTTACAAGTCTTATTTTAATATATTTATATTCTGTCATTTATATCTTGAACAATATAAAAATGACAAACAATAGCTTATAAAAGGAATAAAGAATAACAGAAATATATTTATAAATTCAGATTTGTAATGGATAATAATGTTTAAAAAATTTTAAAATTATGTAATTGTCGTAACAATTTGGAAAAAATAACGGGACGTAAAAAGATACAATCAACAAATATATCCAAATCAGAAAATATACTTAAAGTGAAAACAAATAATCAGCATTCAAAAAAGTAAGTTTCCACATTAGGAGCTATGATATGAAATAATTTATAATAAAATAAGTCAGTAGTAAACAAATGAATGTGTTGAGCCAAACGAAGAAAATGTTAAAAAATATTTGAATAAAAGTTTGAATAAAAATTTAATAACATTTATTTAAAATTCTTGATATAAATAAATAAATTAAAACAAGATAATTCTCATTCGTTAAAAACGATTTTAATAATTTTGGAATGAATGGAAATCAACTGATAAAGAATTTATTTTTAATTTTTCAAATATACACTTGCGCGTATGATACGTAAAATAGGTTTGATAAATTTTTAATTATAATAATATTTATAAAGAATTAAACAAGATCTAACAAAACTATGACAAAGCACAAACTAACTAAATCTTTTCCAACTCATAATTTTCACATTCACGAAATCTTGCAATTTAGTGTGATGATATTTTGGCTTGGGTTTCGTTTTTTTTTCGTTGACTTTCTTTTCAATTTCAGACTTGACCGGAAAATATTTCTATTTAATTTTGTTCCGGTTTCAGTGTTGATCTCATTGGACACATGTGAAAATTCATCATGGACGGTTTTTGTGTTATAATCATGCAACTGAAGAAAGGATGAAGAATTCGTATGCAATAAACTCGATCCTTCCAGACGATTTGAGGTTTCGTTTTCGATTTTGTTGAATTTAATCGGTGTCACCGCTTGAAAGTTTTGAATCCACAAGCTGCGAAAAATTTCCGAAATTTTATCTGAAGATTTTGCCGATCCACAAATGAATTGAGTTGGCTTGAGATTCATTGATATCAACCATTCTGTAAGTTCTGATTCTGTTATGTCGTTTTCTATAGTTGGAATGTCAGATTTATTACAGACAATTGCCAACGGAAATTGTCCGAAGTCTTCTCTCTCCATTTTAAGTTCTTCCAAAATGCCTTGAACTTCTAGAAATGAACCTCGATCATTTTGAGCAAAAACTAAAACAAATGCCGCTCCACTGTTCATGCTTATTCTTCGCATTGCAGTGAAGTTATATGTCCCTCCAGTATCCATAAAGTCTAATTCGATGGAATAATTTCCGAATTCAAAGGTTCGAGTAAAAATATCTTCCACAGTTGGCCGATATCTCTCATCAAAAGTGTTATAAATAAATTTATTAATTATTGAAGTTTTACCAACAGCTCCAGATCCTAGGAAAACAACTCTTGGAGGATATTTAGAGTTACAATTTGTGGTAGATTGCATCATGTAATTTTACAATTTCATAAGATAATTTTGCTTTGAGATGTATTTATTTTAATTTCAACCAATGAGAATTTGTCTATATGGATGGGAAGAAGAAATTATTTCATTAAAAAGAATCGCCTACATCCTATCAGTTTAACCTATACAATTTCGATATTTGTTCGTGATAAAGAGAAATTAATTATGTTATTTTACTTACATTTTTAACAATTTTTTCTTCAAAATTGAATTATTAGTTTAAATAGATATGAAACAAAAAAAATAAAAGTTTATATTTTATTTAATTTGTTTTAAATTTCTTATAAAAGTGAAATAGATAATATTTTAAAACAAAATATAATGAAGATTGTCCAGGCGCAAACGGAATAATTGGCCATCTTATTTTCAATGATAATATAATTTGGAACAAAAAAATAAAGTTAAATGTAATTATATTAGATGCAACTGTCAGATTAAACTGTTAAATTTAATTCGAGAGAATGCAATTTTTAATAAATCTTGAACTATTTAAACAAGGTAGTCATAAAGTAGAAAAGTATTAGAAATAATATCATTATCTCAAATATTCTTCCTAAGGTGGGATAGAGAAACCATAAATGCTAACAAGTAAACAAATGAAAACATAATATTAAATTTAATTAATAGTATTTTCAATAATCTTATAATTATCTTGTCATTTATTTATTTATTGGTTTAAAATTTAAATCATCCTGCTTTCAAGAAGTCATCATTTTTTAAATTACAAAATAATTATTAAAATATTTAAATTTAAATAATCATTTATTTTTAAGTTAAATATTATCTTCAAAAAACTATTTAGAATTATAATTTTTTCCCAGCCAAAATCATTTTATTTTTAAATATCAATTTATAAATTTAAAAATCGTTATTTAAAAATCCGACATGCCTATTTTAGTCATAGAGCTTTCATTGTTTTCATTAATATTGGTTAATCTCTTTGCTCATTAATGTTCATGAACATGATGGTAGAGGTGATGGGAACTCTCTCTAATGTACATTACATTAATTTCATGTAAATAGATAAACAAGATCCAAACGCAATCCAACTAGAGCGTTTGAATTATTTGCTTACTTATTGTCCTCCTAAAATCTGTAACATTTTCTGCTTATGATTATACCAACACAAATCTAGGCTCATCATCCTTACAAATACTAATTGGTGTACAATTTTATTTATTTTACTATCTGATTTTCCCAAATTACTCCCAAAAATTTTTAAACATAAATCTTTAGGATTAATACATTTCTCAACAATCTCTTTTAACATCAATAATATAAACCTTTTGAATAACCATTCTTCATCAACAACTGAGACATTTAATAAACAATTGAATTAGGCATATTTTAAGATAATGACCATTAACGTGAAATTACTTTTCACTATATTTTTTATTTTAAAATTCAGAAAAACCTTCAGGTAAATTGTAAAGACTGTGGTATTAGTTAGTTTTTATTTAATCTTTATTTCATAATGTTTATTTTTGCGCTGTATCAAAGTTGTAGCTAGTGTGTTTTCATTTTTTGCGCCCGTCACTGAAAAATTAAGAGTTGTCCAATGAACTAAGTGAAGAAGAAACATGTGCAGACGAAACACGTGATTAGTCAAGAAAGAAGTAGTACAAACGAAATACTATATTAATTTGTATTATATCAATAACTGTATACAAACGTTGTGCCCATACATGTAGAATGTTCATATTAGGTTTATTTTCCTGGATTTGACTGTGACAAACTTATTAATAACTTCATCAAAATCACATTTTTCCATTTTGTTTCGTTCAATACTGAGAAGTGCAGGGTCACTAAGACGATCTTGTCCCATCGATGCACACAAATAGGACAAAATCAACTTCAGTTTGCTGAAAGAACGCTCACAGCTAACGATCAATACTGAAATTGTTAGAAGGATTTGCAGTGCAATTCACAGGTTTGGAAAACTGTCTCGACATATGAAATGATGCAAGACAAAATATTCAATGGAGTAGCTGGTAAAGCATTATTTCTCTTACCCGAAGTAACATTTGCAGTCACAAATTTCAGTGCAAAATTCGTCCTCGTGAATATCAGTATCATAGAAATTTCCAAGATCTCTACAGTGTTGTCTTAGTGAATTATTATCTTGATCTTCGTTATTAAATAAAGTTTTTACATCTAGTAAAAATCTAAGTTTCAAGTTTAGATCCTTCAGCCCCGAAAATCGTGTCGTAATTTCTTGTTTAAGTCTATCTAGAACTCCCTTCATAACAGGATTAGTTCCTCCTCTGCCGACAGACCAGCACCCTGTGCTAATTCTCCAGGCATCAGAAGTCTTTGTCTTGTTCATTTTTCAATTTCAACTCCCCATGTTTTGCATCTGGATTTGGCTTTTTCTACAGAATTGGCGCACAAGTCTTTACGAATTTCTGAAAGATTTATTTCAAGTGATTCCAGATCAGCTGCATTATCTTTAAATTTATTGTTGGATCTTGAAGTCTCTTCTGAACACGGTTGTTTTTATCCGAACTGTGTGCCAGAAGTACAATAGAGCAAGGAAATTAAAATTTAGAACAAACTTTTTGCATCGCTTCTTGTTTAGCGTGTCGCATTTACATCATATGATAGTTTTCCTAGTATGACTAATATGACTAATATTATTATATAAATAATATTAAGTACTATGTTTTTAGGAATATCAATATTACTATTAATTTTGAAAATTGTCAAATTGCAGTTAGAGACGAAAGAGTAGTACCAATTCTGAACCAAAGTAATTAGTCTATTTGGTACTACACTGCTTTCATACTGAAGATTAATATGCATATAATCTAAGCAAGTTCTATGACAAATGCTGATCCAAGGTTCACTACTGGCCGCGATTGCAGCACACACGTTGGGATGCATAAGCTCACTGCTATGTCTGATGTCAAGTATTCCAAGCCAATGAGCCCAGTTCCTTTCCAGCTGCCTGCATCCATTTCTATATGTGTTGGAACTTGGATCACTTTCTATGTCTCAGCGACTATGATACAGGCAAAAGCTGTTAGTTGATGCTGACTGCTGAGCGTATCTGATTATATTTGGGTCTCTTTCAATTTTCCAGTAGCCAGTAGCAGTATAGTACTGTGCATAAAACCCGATACGCCGATATCCAAATAAGATGTAGGTTTTCTGATCTGGAGTCTATAGACTAGTTTAAGGAGGTTTAGCAATATTACATTCACATAATAAGATTGATAGTGCATAACAAAACGTAGGCTGAAAGAGAGTGACGAATCTTCAATCTTGATAGATATCATATTAAAACGATGCAAAAAAAGTTACGCAATACAAAATTAAAAAGTTTCAAATCCTATTTCGGCACCCGTGGTCTGGCGCCCGAAGACATTTGTCTGCCCCTGCCCTCTCCCTAGCTACGCCTCTGCGCTGTATTAATAAATTCAAGAAATCAATCAATAACTTTCCCTCAGTTTTACGTATGAATATAATCATTTTATGTTTTTCTAATTAAATAAAAATGTCATCCACATACTGCTTATAAACAATGAATTCCTCAAAATTAAAAGAAGCAACTTTCTTTTCTAAACTTGCCAATAATATTGATGACATCTTCAGTGCTAAATAAGCATTTATAGTAACTCTATTTATTTGGTGATACCATTCATTATAGAAAAGAAAATTCACTTTCGAAGTATCAGGAAATTACCTTATATCCTTAAAAAGCATTATAAACCAACAGTTTCAACTTCTGATTTATTAGTAAATAAACTACAAACATAAATAAAAATTTAACGGTAAAAACATAGTTTTGATAACTTTCTCTTTTTTGATGACATTCTCTCAAAATTAGAATTTCAATTTCCGTGCTCAATGTTATGAAATAATTAATATTACGCAATATAACCTAGTTAAGAAGTTTCTGCATAGTGATAGAACACCAATTTAAAAATTCACAAAAATGGTAATTATTGTACCTTTGATAAGTTCAAATTTTGAAAGAATAAAAAAAGAAAGTTACAGAAAGTTGGTTAATTTGCCGTTGCAAGATTTATTGAGAGTTAAAAACCATTATCTTCTCCATTATAGATGTGTAAATGTGAAATACATGAAACAAAATCAAAATTATTATTATATTCAAACTGTGTTCGCATTAAAGGTATAAATTCTTAATAATTAAAATAATTAATTGCTTAACTTATGTATTTATTTGTGTGTCTTTCCATCTAAGAATCTTTGATGCATAAAGTCTCATGTGATTATGTTGTAATAAAATAAAATTTAATACCATTATGTTTTATAATAAATGGTTTTATACTAGGCAGTTATGTGATATTTTATTATGAACATAATATGTAATATTTTCTTGGTTTAAAAATTTAAATTTAAATTTTATTTAATTTCTTATACATAAATATTTTTTATATTTATTTTAACTTGTGCAAATCATTTTATAAAATATGTTATTCGTTCAAAATTATTAGCCTATTAAAAAGTCTCAAAATAAATTTTGATAGGTTGGTCTAAATTTATAATATTTCGAATAATTTTTCGTAGTTTTTGATTTGATAATAAAATAACTTTTAGTTTATCTGATTTCATGCTTTCGTAATAATTTGATGGGGTTGATAATTCACTATTTTCTAACTCAAGTTTAAATTTATGTTTTACCTCTTTAGTAACTTGAAATTTATTTTTGCATCTTTAAAAATATGTTGTGTTTTTATTTTTTGTAGAAAGTAAATAACTATGCATATAAAGAGTACAATAATAAGAAGCTTGGGCGGCGCAAACTGACATGGCGCCCCTATGCAAACCTAAAAGGAATAAAAATTTATAATTTTGACATTTTCTAGAAAATTCCTTGTTTTAATGTATCAAAACACACACACGAACAATCGTGATATATAAGGCGATGCTGGTTGAGCAAAAATCATCATTTTATACTCTCAAAAACTATAATTTTCGTTATCATTTATTACGTGAAGGAAAAACAAAGTGAGTATCAGTTTTGTATTATGTTTGCGACGTTTTATTGTTAATTTTTATTAATATTTGGTAAATTCATTTTTTATTATTAATAGGATCTGGCTATTAATTATAATGAACTATGTTTTATTTTTATTTGATCTTATGGAAAATAAAGTCTTAATTCGAAATAATTTTTTTACTCAAAATTTCCTTAGTACAATCCTTTTTATTATCTAACATTCATCATGAGGATTTAAATTAAAATTAAAATTTTTTTGCGTTGCTTGGATATTAATTGGAATACACGATAACCTACACGCACGCAAGATAGTAAAATTATATTTTCGTTACCCCGGATCGAACCGGTATTTTAGCGGGGAAGCAGTGGTGAAGGCAGTAGCTGGAGCCGCTCAGTATTCCACCTTCCTAAATCCTATCGCCCAACCCTCGAAAGAGTATTGTTGAGGTCCTGGGAAAGGTCTAAATATAAAGTTTTACATAATATTACGAAATATACATATAGAGTTACACCTAGTAGAAATAACCGAGAAATCAACGATGGCACAAACTTTCATACGAAATGTCACTCGCTAGTTATAAAATTAAATTGCAGCTATAATCGACAAATCGTGACTTGTAACGTAGAAATTACAACAAACCCTATCTGACAAAGATCGACTATATATTTAATTAGATTTTACATCGGACTTTTATAATGTCATTAATAGTACCTTATCAATATTTTTTATTGTAATACTCTAAATGACCAAAATCGGCTTTAGACTCGAAATTCCATGTTTTCACCAGCAACTAGACTACCTTATCTCTATAACGACAAAATTCTATACATTTTTACAAAAATTAACTCTATGACCCCCACCTATTACTACCCCCGTTATAATTATTCGTTCGATATTATTATTGTTAATATTAATATTATTATTATTATTATTAACATAATATTATTATAATTATCGACATTAGTGTTATCGTTGTTATCAGGATAAACCTGATATTATTATTATTATTATTATTATTATTATTATTAGGATAAATCTAATATTATTATTTTTATTATCATTAGTATTATGGTTATTATTAATGTTGATATTATTATTGATATTAAACTAATATCATTATTACCATTATTATTAAAATTATTATTATTATTGTTAACCTAATATTGTTATTTTTATCCATATTATTACTATTGATATTACTACTATTACTAACCTTATCGTTACTATTATCATTATAGCTAGTAACATTAATACTAATATTATTATCGTTATTACCTTTACTATTATTATTACTATTAGAATGGATACCATCATTATTAATATTGTATTCCTATTATGATCACCCACTAGAGTTATTGCGATTTGCAGTATTATTATTATTACTAATGTGGTTATTGTTAAAATATAATTACTATTGCCACTATTATTATGATCAAGCTTACGACTTTTATTATTATCCCAACATAGGAAAATTTTTTAGAGGAAAAAATAAACTACCATTGATAAATAAATCAAATATAACGATCATCTATTTAATATCACAATAGTACAATCAAACAGCGAAAACTTGGGCTGGATAAAAAATAAATTCCGAAATAGAAACTTTCTCGAGTTGTGTTTGAAAGGAGATTGGGAGTCCTGTAATGCCTAATTAACCGATAAAAAAGAAAAATAAGATAAACATACCTTGGTTCAAGCATTAGTGGCAGCAGAGGCCATTGGAAATTTCGTTTTACCCTTGAAAATTCGGGATTTTCTGAAAAAATACTGGTTAAAAGCATCTAAAAAATCGATACTTACTTATAATATAGGAATTGAAAATTGGTAATTGGGTTGCTATGGCAATAAGTGGCAAGCAGGATCGAAAATATGTAGGTAAAATGATATATCAGGAAATTTCCCCTAAATCATTGAGTTTTAAGGACCAGGATTATAGCATGTAATATTAAATAAGATGTTTTATTTATGGTAAAGTTAATTTCATTTTATAAATTAGATTTTTATAAATTACTATATGGTAATTTAAATTAAATGATTTTATTTTCTAACTTTTATAAATTAAAATTTTTGGGTTTAAAATAAATTTCTGAGTAAGAAAAGTAAGAATAAATTTTTTATTTGAAAATTTTAGAAATAAAAGTTTAATAGCATTATTATTTTGGGTAATGTAAATATGATTAATCCGAAATTGATAATTATAGTTATTATTGTTATCGTTAATCTTATTATTAGTTTAGTATTATTGAACACGAATTTTGGACCCAAGTTTTCAGTGATTGGTGACCACATACTAGCGTCTTGACAACATGTTGACTTTTGCGAAACTTTGTGTGAATAAAAGGACCCAGAGTGTCCCCAGCAGTGGGCATATCGCGTTGGCCGGTGCCACGTCTATGAGCACTGTTGTAGATACTCTTCCTAAACGTGTAGGACAACTAAGATGCGTGTGCCCAGCCCTTCCCTCATCCAGATAGTGGACTTCCATCCTCAAGAAGAGAGTTACCGTAGTAATATATGGGAAATGGAATAGTGTTATTCATAATATTAAATTTTCCTAATCAACTGTTAATAAAGTTAGAGGTGTTAAAATTACTTTCTTTCAGTGGAATCAAATAGAAGAATAATAGAAAAATTTCGAATGGATATTTCAGAGTATCATTGGAAGGCTTTAAACCAAAGTCAGAGAGCGGAGGCCATGGTGCGGAAATGCCGCCACATGGAGCAGACATGGCTTCGTCCAGAAGCGGTGGTCAAGTTTAAGACCGAATTAAAGAGTTTGAAAGCCAAGCTGGCTCAAAAAGATGAAGCCCTGTGGCAAGCAGAGGAGAAGGCCCAGGCGCTGGAAAAGGAAGTTAAGGAACTCAAGTTGAGGGATGAGATTCGCACAGGCCTGGTGTAGAGTGGGGCGACACTGTCGGCCGAACAAGAGGCCATAGTGATCCGAAATGTAACGGGAAGGACATTGGTGTAAAGATCCTCACCCCAGGACTTTCACGCTCGCTAGTAGAAGTGCCGAAAAAAATAGGAAGATGAATCGGCCTAGCAAGAAAGAGCGTGAGAGGTTGTTCAAACTCCACAAGGCTCGCCTGATCGGACATATTCTTGACGCGAACGGTTTTTAAACACCTCGCGTTCAATAACTTTGATCTTGTGATAAACCTTTTAATGTTGTGAGTGTTGATAAATTTAAATAATAATTTATTGGTTGTTGATTTTGATAATAGTATTGAAAATGATTTAAAGCAATCAAATATTGGAATATTAAATTGGTTAAATTGTCGAGTTAAATATTAAATTGGATAAATAGTTGAGACGGGGACTATAGAGTTAGAGCATGAAGTCTTCTACGACAGCTCGTGAACCCAAGAAAAAAAGAAAGAATATGTATGCTTTTTAATATTATTATACCATTCAAAAAATAATTTACTTTGATACTTTAAGTTATTATTTTATATATTAATTCAAATATTTGATTAATCAATAAAAATATTCCATAAAATTTAAAAATTATTAATTTATTTTAATTTATATTTTTAAATTCATCCCGAATAATATTAGTCCATAAAAACAAAGTTTTAGTATAACAGACTTCATATGTAAAATCTCAGTTTGTAATCATTTTCAAAATTCAAAAAACCGGTAAAATCTCAGATATTAGCATTACTGTCGAATGGATATAAAGAATTTTAAAATAAAATCTGATTAATAAAATGATAACATTTTCCGTAATATCATTATTGATAAAATTCAAATTAATTATTAAATAATGCCATTTATTGATTTTTTTGGCCGATAAATATATTTTTAATTATTAATTCATTAGTTTTAGTAAAAGAATTTGAACAAATTCATTATTACTTATTTAAAAAATTAATTATATAAATGGGTTTTATTTTTGGCTAGTAAAAAAAATATTTCATTAAATAAATAAGATTAATTTGAACGATCTGAATATAAACTATAATTTGATACTTATAAATTGATACATGATTTATGATAACAAACATAATTTCAAAATTTGAAATCTTAATTGTTTACAACTGTTGTGAGCCGTTAGATAGTCTTATCGAAATCTATATAAATCGGATATGAAGTTGGAAATCGCATACAAACAAATCTCTAAGATGAAATAGTTTGAGATGCTTTGAAATCAGGCGTTGATTTACATGAATATTCAGAGAGGAATAAGTCAGAACTAATTGCTGTTGAAAACCAATCTATTGAAGATTATCTAAAATCTCGAGGCTGGCAGTAACTTATCTTGATCGATTACTCAATTACAGAGTAGAAGTCAGAATTCAATCTTATTTGTGTCATACATGTCTTCATGAATTTCATAAAAAGGAGCATAGGTCTTTTGGCTGGGGTTTCGTTTTATTTTCGTCGACTTTCTTTTCAATTTCAGATTGTGGAGCCAGTGACTTTATACTCCATACCAGAGAATAAATATGTTGGGTAAAATTATCATTATTATTCTTTGTAGGTGCTTACTACTGCTGGGCACTTATGGGTCCTTAAAATAGTTTAAACTGCCTAAGGGTTACTATTCCCCACCCAGCGCCTACATAAGAATTTGAACCGCTAGTCACCCGTCAAAATTGACGTTGGTACTGTGAACTAGTAGGTGGAAGGTTAGCAAAAGGTGAGCTCCTTCTCAAGAACTACTAATGTCCTAACCCCCTCGGGTTCATGAGCTGTCATAGAAGACTTCATGCTCTACTTGATCGGTCCCCTTTTCATCTATCTATCTACTTAATTAACAATTTACCTAACCATTTGATCATTTAGTATCCCCATATCCAACAACTTCAATCCGGATTCAAACATCACTATCAACTTTAACACCAAAATTAACATTTACAGATTATATTTAAATTTAGAAAATGATCAACATTGACAAGTTATATTCAAATTTAACATATAATCACAGTGTTAGCTAGTTTATCAGTGCTGAAAGTTATTGAATGCACAAGAGCTAAAATCCATTTGCGTCCAAAATGTGACCTAATAAGCGAGCTCGTTTCAATTTAAACTGCCGCTCCTTCTCCTTTTTGCTCGGCCGATTCTTTCTTCTGTTGCTCTTAGGCAAATCTTTGGGTGGACGTGAGGAACCTGGAGTCATAGTTTTTACTCCGTCATCTTTCCCGGTAATGTTTCGTATTACGATGGCTTGTTGTTCTGCCGATAGTATGGCTCCGCTCTGCATTAGGCCTGTGCGGATGTCATCTCTTAATTTCAGCTCGGCCACTTGTTTTTCAAGTTCCTGGGCTTTCTGCTCGGCCAGCCGCAGGGCTTCATCTTTTCGATTTAACTGGGCATTTTTTCTCTGGGCGAAGCCACGTTTGCTCCATATAGCGGAACTTCCGCACCATGGCCTCCGCCCTCTGGGTTTGAGTCACTGCCGTGTGGTGGTATTCGGATATGTCCTTACGAAACTTGTCTAATATCCTTCTGTGTGAGTCCACTGAACAAAAAACCTTTATATTCTTATCTTTGTTGAGGTCTGTAAATTAAAATTAAAAATTTAAATAAAATTTAGGATAATAATTCAAATGGAAAGTAAGCGAAGAAAAAAGGCAAATAAAAGCGGGATCGTGCACAGAATTAATAGTAAAGGAAAGTGCGATGGAAACAGTATTAGAAAATGCAAAAAGCAATTACGAAAGGCGAGAATCCGGAAATCCGAGAAAAATCAATAAATGGAAAAATCATCGAAATCGAATGGGAAAAACGGGACAGTTATAGATTAGCTAATGGTCAACAAGATGACGGTTAGGGATTTATCAGAAGAGGGTTAGAAAGGGTTGAAAAACATTCAAATGTATGAAAACAGAAAACGTTAATTAATTAATTAATTGGCTAATGGAAAACCCGAGCTAATGGGAAACCCGAGCCAATGGAGAACCCGAGAGATGAAGGAAACCCGAGCTGGGTAAACAAGAAGAAAGGCAAACAAAAGGAAGATTTGGGCCCATTAGCTTGACATAATGATTAATGGGAAAAGAGTAAGGAGAAGATAGCGCGCGTAGGAAGACCGGTAGGGCCATTAATTATCTGGATTCGTTGGACCATTATGGATGACAGCCGAAGCAAACACGTAGGAGAAAATGTCAAACGAAAGATTGGCTCGGCAATAACCATTTGTCATCCTGATTTCGAGGAGTATATAAGCAAAGAGAAAATCAGAGAAAATCGGCATTCTGCCTCAGCTAGGGTTCGAAGAATCAGACGGTAGGAAAAGTGATAAACGAATTAGGGAAGTAGGGAAAAGAAGAAATAGAATTAAGAATACGGAAAGGCGAAAAGGGATCAAACCAAACAGAAACCGAGGAAAACGAGAGTCAACAGAACTAAAGGATCAAAAGGTGAATATTGTTTGTTTGCAAAGCATCAACGCCGAGCAGAGAATCGTATAAACTTTGATTGGTCATTGTAGCGTGATAATAAACTGTAAACCTGTTGTTTCAATATACGTTGGGTCGTTCATTGTTTTGATTTAAAGAACACCAGGAGTCAGAGAGAACCGACTTGAAATAATCCAAAACCCAACATCTTTATTAATTTTAATTTATACATAATGAATGTTAACATGACTTTATATTTCTAAAACAATATCTCTTGGAGACATATCATGCTATCTAGACGGGGGAAAGGATGAGTATGCACCTTTTACTTCCTTGCACGCCCTGAAAGCATCTACAACAGTGCTCATGGCCGTGACACTGGTCAACGCGCCATGCCCACTGCTGGGGATACTCTGGATCCTATAATACAACAATATTAAAATTCTTACTTTTTAGATCATTTAGATCATTTTCTATTTATGAGAGGTAATTTGAATTACCAAAAAGAAATCCTGATTTGCTAAATTTAAAAATAAAAAATTTTACTTTAAATTACTATAATATAATTTATAATTATTATAATATAATATATAAAATGTTATTTGCAAAAGTAAGATTAACTTTACTACATCATAAAATATATTACTTAGTATTACTGGCCACAGTTTTGACCCTAAAAACTCAAAGGTTTAGGAGAAATTCAATTATATAGTCCTTTTTCTAAATATTTTTTAACCTGCATGCCGCTTATTACCATAGCAACGGGTTAAACAATTGGTAATTTTCTATATTATAAATTTTTGCTACTTTTTTTCTAATAATTTTTCTTATTTTAGGTATTTTAGGAACCTCCAGAATAAGAGTTACTGCCTTCATTTCGCGGACATCTTCAATAAGGAATCCTTGTCCCATTCTTAATATTTTTAACTTTAAATTATAGGATCCATCGCCTATTTTCGCCCCACACAACTTCGAACATTTCGGTCTGGGATATTTACTATTTTGTTTTTTTGTTAAATAAAATTTTGTAAGTGTACTGTATTATCTTTATTGCCTATTTCCATCTAATTAACATTACTTATAGCAGTTAGATTAAGATAATTTTCACACATAATAATAATATTAAGTTACCCAGGTTGACGCTAGTGCATATAGTAATATATCAATAATAATAATAATAAAGATAGTGATGCTAAGTTAATGATAATAAAAATAATAATAATATTAATATGAAATTAATAATAATGAAAATAATAATAATAATAAATCAAAATAATAATGATAACAATGTCGACTTAAGCATAATAATAATATTAATAATAATAATAATAATAATAATAATAATAATAATAATAATAATAATAATAATAATATTAAATAATAATAATTATAAAAATATTAAATTATCATTAATATTGATGATGCTAATAACAAAATAATAACAGCAATAAAGTCACGAACATAATAAGAATAGCCACAATTTATTAACAATAATAGTATTATATAGTTGGTAACAATAATAATTATGATATGCTAATAATATTAATAATAATAATAATAATAATAATAATAATAATAATAATAATAATATTTTAGTAATAATAATAATAGTAATATGAATAACGACAATAATAGTAATAATGAAAATAATAATGAAATTTTTAGTAATAATGTTGGGCTTAGAGCCAAAATTAAAAATAAAATTACAAAACCAATTTAAACAAAAATGTGAAAATTGTATAAGTTAAAACAAAATAATTAATGTTGTTTGGAAATTGTCAATATGGCTGCCGTAACATAAGCACTCACCGCAAGAAGATATCAAAAATAAAATAAAAACATATTAATTAAAACAAATTAAAAATATAACAAAAATTAAATAAAACAAATAATTAATTAAAATTCGGAAAAATGCCTACAGATGCAAAAAGAAACATACGAAAAATAAAATAAACTGCCAAAACCTTGCAAAATAAGGTTTAGAAAAAACACAGGCAGAAGAGGCGACCAGAAAACAAAATATTGGGGTTTAAAAATAATATTTTAAGAAAACAATAATAAAAATAAAATCCAACAATAAAATATTTATATATCAAAAAATAAAGAAAAATATATAAAAAATTACAAAAATATTTTGAAAATAATAAAATAATTAAAAAACCCTAAAAATGGCGAAAAATCGCCCATTGGTCGCACACAGGCACAAAAATACTATATATACGGCAGTCATTTTCATAATTTCTAACCAAATTTAACCGAATTGTAACAGACTTAGGAATTTTAGTCCGGCAGAAAATTTTTAGAAAATTTGTAGAAATTTTTAGACTAGCAGTGAATCATTCTTAGACAAAATTTTGTATGCCAATTCATGTCAATTTTTCCAATCTGGTTGTAAGTATTGTTTTCTTGTATAAATATATATTTCGAAGTCTTGTTACTTTGATTTTATTCTGGATGGTCGTGGAATCTTTTGGTGCCACTGACAAATCCCCCTAAAATCTATTTTATACTAAGTATTTAAATAGATGGTTCATGGGACGGACCGTGTGCCGGCTAGTGGGTGAAAACCCTTAGTTGAGCTCGTGGGTCGTGCCTCGTGAACCCCTCGGCAGTTCGCAGTCGGTTCTGGCTTTGTGCACAGGACCGCTACGCAGGGCGCCGTTGTATACTCGAGGCGGCTGCTGAAAATGTGGCCGGAACGAGTCGAATTAAAATTCGGGAAGTGCGACTTTAGTTAAGGGGAATAAAGTTTTGTAGGGAAAATTTAAAACATCGTCAGGAAATTAATTGGAAAATCGAGTAAGAAAGGATAGGATAGTGTAGGAATGTAAATTTGAAAGTATTTTTCCAATAGTTGAATGATATGATCTGAAAGAAGAGAGTAGCGTTTATTGAAGTGATCGTAGAGGGTTATAATTACTTAAAATCATGGGAAACGTACCGGGAATTAAGGAATTGCTAATCAAATTTTTAATATAGAGAAAGATAAAGGTAAATTAGGAAAAATGTAGTCGATTCCGTGATTGAACAAATGAAATAGGAAATTTGCCGAAAAATAAGGGAGGAACGCTGCCCAAATTTTTGAAGGATATTTTTATAAATAATGCGTAAAGATGACAAATAAGTATGGAAATTGTCGGAATAGACGAGTAAGGACCAGAATGTAGAAAAAGAAAGACGTAAGACCTTCCATCGGCAGTCCAGAACCCGAAAGTGAAAATATCATGAGGAGTAGTTCTAGCAATGGAGCTCACCTGCTCATGAATTTTCAACCTCTATGTACAATACCAACATGGCACTCACCATGGGTACATAGATGGGACAGAATAATAATCTTGCTGGCGTTTAGGGGGTAGATGCACAAAAACCCTAGAAAAAATAAATAAAATCCAACCCTATTCGCCAACAATAATCATAATTTTAAATGTACAATTATAACGTTAATAGGAAGAATGACAGTTGTTTTGTGGGTCATAGGGTCGTGGATTTAGTTTTGTAACATGAATAAAATTTCTTCCTTTGACGAAGTAGTAAAAATCTAGGTAATGAGATAACGCAAAATTTTGGATTTATGGTCGAAGTCATTTTGAATTTTAGGTTTAAAATGTAGATTATTTACGAATAGTATTGCGAGAAATCCGATGTATAGTCGGTTAACTTTTCTTTATTGTGATTAGTCTCGTAGTATAGTGTATATAGGTTAGATAATAACTTTTTGTAATGAAATATGTTTTGCCGAATAACAAAAATCTTTCTAATTCTACTAGATAATAGTCTACATATTTTTCTTTTTATTGTAACTTTCAAACTTTATATTTACCCTTTCCCAGGACTTCAACTCTGCTCTTTCGAGGGTTGGGCGATAGGATTTAGGAAAGGGAGAATACTGAACGGACCCGGCTACTGCCTTCGCCGCGACTTCCCCACTAACAACCGGTTCGATCCGGGGTACCGAAACAACAATTTTTATTTTTCTTCCTTGCGTGCATGTAGGCTATATTTTCGTAGGACACAAATTGGTTAAAGTACTTTAAAGTTAATTCTCTATGATGAAGGTTCGACTATAAACGATCTGGGTCGAAAATCATTGATCATAAAAAAATTCATTAAAGCTTTATTGTCTATAAACTGAATGGATAAACATAAATAATAAAAAAAATAAAAATTATTAATAACTAAATACGTCTTCATAACAAAAAATAAAAATATCAAAATGCAAATAATAGTTACTTTGCTTCCGTAGTAAATTTTCAACAATAAATTTAGAGAGTAAAGAAAGAGTAATAATTGTGTTACTTGTCTTTTCTGCTCAACCATCATCGCCTTATACATCACGATTGTTCGTGTGTGTGTTTTGATGCAGTAAAACAAGGAATTTCTAGAATATTCCAAAATTGTAAAAAATCTTATTTTTTTCGATTTAAATTTAAGTTTTTACATTTTTATGTATCAAATTTTTCCCTAAATTTTTATTTATTTTATTTTTCTTTAAATTTTCCATTTTTATCTAATTTTAAATTTTCTGCTCAAAAACACACAGGCGTTATCGTGCTGGTAACAAAAAATGGGCTTTATCAGTTTTTGCTTAACACTACATTGCCATTTACAGATATGACTCCGAGCGTGTCTTATTAATAACGATATTGACGAATTTCAATGAAGTAAAACTTTATTGATAATCACAACTTATTACAACAATGATATATTAATTTCAACACACTTCAAATGACATTGAATTATTACATCTTGAATATAAAATACATCAAACAAAGCTTACGGGATGTGAAAGGGACATGCGAATGAGCTTGGTTATGAGCTTTGGTTGAGACGACAAAATCTGAGCATCAGAGGCATTCCATTCTTCCAGTAAAATATGCATCGTATCGGTTCCATTATAACACATTCATTTATATGTATAATTTATAATATAAGTTATTAGACCTAAATGCATTAAATAGTGACATTTCATGATATTATAGAAGAAGGCAGGCAGGGATGAAGTGGATGGACCGACTTTGAGTCGATGCTATCAAGCAGTTAAGCTACCTCTCTAGTTTAATGATGTGCTTCTTCTTGTCATGGTAGAAATTTGACAAGCTGGCACGTGGCCACGTGTGTTCAACTTTCCTTGATACTGCGACAAAAAAGATATTTTTATATAACGACATGTAGCGGCAATATTGAAAACTGAATATTTAGCCGGCTTCCTGCTGCTAGTTATTAAATTAACATTCACAATTTTCCATGCATCTTTAGTGTGATAACTGCGCAGAAATTCATGAATTCAATAAATTTGCTGAGCAATGCTAATGGTGGTGCTTCAAGCCCACGCTCAGCTTAAAGGGAACATTGGTTGTAATTCCATTGTAATATTTTTTTATACTGTGTCTTATGTTAACCATTATGTTGAGGATAACTAAATAATAGAGTAAAATAATTAATAAACATGTAAAATGATTGCTGGAAACAATCATAAGTGATTAAGATGTGAGTCTGGAGCTTAATAAAAATGGAACGAAAAAGAAATATCGAATAACGAGAAGGGAATAAGAGAAAAGCAATAAAAACAGACAATTAAATAAAAGAAGGTCATTTATAATTAACAAGTGCAAATTTAGGAAAACAAAAACGAAAGAAAAATTTGCAAGTTATTTCGAAAGCTCTTTCAAGATAATGGAAGAAATGTTGTTTGGGAATCCGGGAAAAGGCACCTCTAAAAAATGATTTATCTGGACAGCTGTCAGTGATTATGGAGGCCAAGAAGGATTTAGCGTTAAAAGATATCAGAAATTCTATTCGACATCAGTAAGTTTTATTGGATGATGGAGTTTAAAAAGGAAGCTCAATTGAAATCAAACACACAAAAAATAAGACAATTGCAGAAGACAAAGAAAGACAAAAAAGAAATTAAACAGATATTTGAAACAGAAATTAAGCAAGGTCAAAGCAAAGCAAAGCAACTAAATCAGAGTTAGCGATCTCAGAAACCCACCGCAGTTATCAAGTGATTGTAAAGCCAATTGATCCAAAAAGTCCTATTCTAATAAGCAACAAATTGTGATTGATAAATAGTTCGTTGTGTCATTTTAAAGTGGAGATAAAGTGTATTAATCAATAAAGTTTATATCGTTTGGAGTTTGTTACTGTTGTTTAAAAGCACGCTTGGAGTCAGATTGACAATATATCCTATTCGAATTCACCGACAACCCTAACAATTATAATTAATTCGTATGAATACATAAATGGTTTAATGACGATCATGATTGTCTGGGTTCTCAATTTATGTCATTGTTTATTATTTATGTGCTTTGAACACTAAATGGAGCCGCATCTATACAAATGACATGATTTATATTATAATTTAATATCAATTTTTTTAATAGATTCCATAGTGTGTAATTAGCGACATTTTTAACTCTATTATCTTGTTATTATAATATAAATCTTCTTATTACATATATCTTTCTAGGGCACCATGTTGTATAGGACAATTCTAATCGGATTTTTTAACAGAATTTGAAAATAATATCTTTATAAAAATAATCAATGAAATAGAAAAGATTAATATAATATTAAATGAATTGAATTAATATTTTAAAATCAATAATTTAGAAAAAAGCAATATAATTACAAAACAAATATTTATTTTATTCTCAATAACTAATTTCATACGATAAACAATTGAAAATTATGTTTTCAAAATTGTCTGGCAATATGTACATTTGTTTAAAAATATTGACGATATGAATTAATTATTACTAACAATAATTTTAAAAAGGACAACCTTTGATACATTTTTAATTAAAAACATAATATCAATCGTTTTTAATTATTTATTACAAAGTAAAAATTTCTAATTTATAAATTTTTAAAATCATTTTTCAAAATATTTTGAAATATTAAATAATCTGTTAAGTGATTATGTTTGTTAAAAGCTCATTTTAATGTGTTTAACTACATATAAATTGTCAACTTATGGTTTTCTAAAATTTTAAATAATTAGTAATCGAGTTGAAATGTTGATATATATTAAATATTGTCAAGTATTAAAATAAATTTTTAATTACAAAATATTAATTATAATATATAAAGAATGAGTTTGAATCGAAAATATATTAAAAAATATAATAGTGGTTTAAATGAAATATATTTAAATTTAATTAATTATTAGCTTTTTTGTTATCAAGAATAAAAGTGAAATATCTATATTAATAAAACTTAAAAATTAGAGATTTAGCGGCGCCCTTTAGACTCGGCGTGGGTAACTACCCAATGCCAAGCCATTTGTTACGCCACTGGCGCGTAAACTATTAATTATATATATATATATATATATATATATATATATATATATATATATATATTCAAAATGTGAAATAGTCTGATTCAGTTCAAAAAAATATTTAAGCCATTTTTGTTTTACTAGCATATTGTATCATCCAGGCACTTGAAGTATTTTTCATGAATAAATATTGGAAATAAAATTTGAATTATGATTGTAAATAACCCATTTATATTCAGTTTTCCAAAACGGAATCTTTTTAAATGACTTCCAAAAATGTGTCGAAATGATAATTTTTTTTATTTTAGTTTAATATGTATTTTACAGATATCATGATTTTTGTTTAACTTTTAAATTATTAGTATTTAAAATGCTAGTCTATAAACGATAAAACATTAAAAGTAAAGAAAGGATTTTTTGTATTAAAGGGGTTAAGAGAAAACGCAAAAAAATAGTTATTTAACTTACATCTAAAAGCATCATACAGAAATAATATAATAAATAATATATTTTTCTATCTTTCTAAAATGAAGCGTAATATTTAAAATTGATTTTTTAAAAATATCAAAAGATTTAGAATTAATTTTTAGCCATAAAGAACGGAAATTTGATATTTATGAGTTTCCGTTAAAATAAATAAATTAATCTATCATTTAAATGTGCTTGTTGATGATTTAAATGATTTTTGGCGAATAAAATTAGAAATTTATTAAAACAGCTGATAAAATTATCTAAAAATATATTTTAAAGTACTTTTTAATTAAAAAAAAATTTCATTTGTAATTAAACAACATCATTCCAATAACTATATAAATTAATGTTCTTATTTTTTCAAATTAATTTTAATCAAAATTATTTTTGAAAGTTAATTAATTTTTGTGATTAAACTTAAAAATTTGGTTTTAATTAAATTTACGAAAGAAATAAGATTTTACTTTTCAAATCATAAAAAATTTCGCTTAATAGTTTGATATTTATACAGTCTACCCTTTCAAAAGCGGACATGACCTGTTTAAATTTTAGTTAATAAAATCATTACATTATGTAATTATTAGCATCATGTTTTGAAAAAATCGAATGAAATTTATATGTCCACTATATTTTCAGTAGTGGACATCAAAAAAATGTTACTGTCATGTCCATTATTGACAGATTAAATTGAATATGTATATATCAATTCATCAGGAAATCCATTATTATACCTAGCGACCTAAATTGGCATTATATTGCACATTAAATTACAATTTTACATTACTCTTGTTTTACTTTATAAAGCAAATCTGATCTGACAATAATCAAGAAAATATTTGTGAAATGGCTCGGTAGAAGACTCGCTCGAGCTTTTTGTTAAATTTATTTGATAATTTGTGAGTCCCTTGTTATTAAGAGTTTTTTTATATAACTTATAAACGTTTTATTTTATAGGTACAACGTGTTTTCATTTACAGTTCATTGATTATATATAGACTGATTAGTGTACTGTGTTCTTAGTATTTTTTTATTTTCATTAAGGATGAAATCATTTTCAGATAGTATTTTTTGAAAACGTTACATTCTACAATATCGAAATATGAGTGTGGTAAAAGACGAAATTTATTTCCGAATTTTATTCTAATAAATATAAATATATAAATCCATATAAATTCGTATAAATGATCTAGTTTGACTGAATTAATCTTTAAATAACTATTGCAATAATTCATGACAATTACTATTATAAAACCACGCCTTGATAATGCGAGCGATTAACGTTATTAATAATTTAAAACTTAAAGAATTAAAGAATGAATAATGAATTGATTCAATGTTCAAAAGGGTAATATTCGAAGGAATTAAAATTGAAAGGAAAAATAAATTTCACAAATCACCACATCAAACTTTACTTGACTGCTTTGGTGGATCTATGAAGGAGAAAATAATGCAAAAAAGTAATTTCAAACTAAAAAATGAAATTTTTAAACTGGAAAATTGAAGAGGCCAAGTGTCCTTGATCAGAAGGGGAAACAGAGTACGATCTTTGAATTACATTGTTAAAATATGAAATTATTATCAACGATTTTCGAGATTTTGTAGAGATTGCTTTAACTGGAAAATTAAAAAATGAAATTTCCAGCACCATTAAAAAAGTCAAAGTATTAAAGGAGACTATTGCAGTTAGTATGACTGAGGCCGCATGAGCCCTCAGCTTAATGAATAATATAATTCCGATAGAAAGGACGTCATTGACTATAAAACATGTCTCTGACTTAATGAACATTTGCTTAAAAGGGAATTCTTGACAATTCTTTTTGTTTCATCTTCATTTCCATTGATGCTGTAACATTTCTATTATTTCTACATCACTTGGTGACTAGTGCTCATACATGCTTGCTACGTTATTGGCTTTATATTTCACCAACTTCATAAATAATACATAAATTGAATCATTTATTATTACAAGCTTGTCAGTGTTTAGCAAGTGTTTCAAGTTTAGCTAGTTTACGTTTCGAGTTTACATCTTTTTATTCATTTTTCCTCTGAAGATTTGATTATAAACGTTTTAAGCACATCTTCAGAAACACAAGCATAAATGAGCATATTGATGAAGTGTGCTCCTACTGATCAACACTGCACCTGTCATCGTAAAGGAACCTGGAAATGGCATTTTTGGCATTTTCTATCGGGTGGCACTATTTAAGCAAGTTGAGAAGCCAACCGAAGAACTCTTCTTATTTTCACTTTCAGGATAAAGGATAACTTTGTGAATGACTAATTTTTCTTTACAATTTATTGAAATCAGTTAATGTTAGGATAGTAAATAGAATAGTTGTTCTGGTTTTAAATGTAGCCGGAAACGCAGTTTTATTTGACTAGGAACACCTGTTAGGCTTTCCACTGAGTATTTTGAAATTGCTCTAATTCGATATCATTCATGAAATTCTTCCATCTGGCACTATTTTCACACGTTTTCAAAAGTTATTTTGATTTAATTTCAATATTATCGACAATTTCCTATTCTGACTGGTCCTTTTTCTTGAAAGAATTCTACTATTCATGGTGGTTTTTAATTTTATACTTTTATTTGGTCTGAATGACAAAGAATTCAAATCAAATGACTTTATTGCGGCTTTATTTTTTATACTAGCGTTCAGATTGATTCGAATCATTTATTTTTTATTTTGTCATATTTAAAGTTATATCAGTTAAGTTTATGAGATCCCCAATGCCAATTCCGAAATAATTGTTTTAATTTGATTAAAACTGTTTCCAAACAACCGTAACACTACTTTACATTATTTTCAATCATACTAATCACAGGGCCCCTCAACCAAAAATGGGATATATAAAAATGACATCTAAAAAAGACTTACATTCCTGTTAGGTAGGTAGATGGGGGTTACGAAACTGTTGTCAACGAAATCCCATCTGATCTTTCATTTTCTCTTACAATTTCAATTGTATTACTTTGAATTTAAATACATTATGTAGAGCACTTTAAGCGGGTGCTTTTCTAAATAATGTAATTAAAATTAGAACGTTAATCTTTAAATATATTATAAACCGCTATAATTTTCATACAAATTAAATTATTGAAATATTAAATGAATTGTTTTTAAACTTTTCAATAATCATTACTAATAATATTTTCAATTTAATTTAAGTATTATAATTATTATTTAATGATTTTATTCAAATATTAGTTTAAAACAAAATTTTAGTGAAAAATTTAATTATCCCAGTAAATCATTAAAATGAAAAGTTTCCAAAAGATAAAAAGTTCCCTGCTGACTTGAATTTTTAATTAATTTTAAGTTTCCATAATACCAAATTTTTATTCGTAAATTTCTGTTGTAATTCTCTTTAAGATTAAAATTATTAAGTACTAATTTAACTAAAAGAAATAATTTATTTTTAGTATTTTCATAAATTAAAATTACACTAAACTCAGCATTTTTCACTTTTTTTATTCAAAGAAATTCGTCAAAATAATGAAAGAGATTATTTTAATCTTCTTAAAATTATTTGTAAAAATTCAAATACTTTTTATTCGTTTGAATTTTATTTGATTTTTTAGTATTAGAATGTGTTGAATCTTTTAGGCCACCTACCACAAACTTAACATTTTCTGAATAATATTTATAATAAAAAATTTAAAAAGTATTGATTAAAAGTAAAAATAAATTTTAATATTTGTATAGATGAATGAATACTTCTTAGTAGTTAACAGCGGTAAACAAACCGTGTTCTGCTGTGAAAATTTAAATTTGAGTAATAAAACAAAACTATTTACAAATTAATCAAAAAGTAACATTTAATAAAAATAACATGTAATTTCATCAAATTTTGCCAAAGTCTTCAATTCAAGTTTTCTATTTAAATTTGCTTTGAAAGATTTTAAATTTTAGACTCTATTTCTCTACTGACATATTTTGTTAATATTTTTGTGAGCCGTGGGCTAAATATTTTGCGCGTCACTGGTTTATTTGATTGTTTTAAAATTATATGTCATAATATTTTGTAATAAACATAATTTGTAATAAAAATTTGAAAATGAAAAGAAATTGGTGATGAAAATTAAAAGAAACTCTTATATGATTAAATTAAAAGATTATAATGCAATTAATTGAAACAAAAATTTTGAAATAATTATTAGAAATTATAAGACATATGAGTGTTAATAATTATCAATAATGACATTAATTAAACTAAAATACAAAATATTAATTCACAACATATATTAATTAATTATTGTATTTACCGTTGCAAAATAATTGGTTAAGCGAAATAAGTTCTACTAATTTATTAAATTGAACTTTTCCCTCAATATTCCCTATTAGAATTTCTTATCCAACGTAATTGTATTTCTGCTGCAACATATTATTCAATGCAAAATATAAATCCTATTCAAATTAGTTTAAATAGATGAAAAGGCAAAAAGAAAATTAATTATTAATTTTTTTTATTTTAGAAATAATCATAGTCATAACATAAAATAAATTAAACATTTCAAAATTTTTCTCATTAATTTCTTTTCATTTTCAAATGACATTAAATTTATAAATATTAAAAAATATAAATATTATATCATTTGAAAATGAAATGAAATCAACGGAGAAAATCAAAAGAAGTTCTTATTATAATAATAATTATTATATTTATAATTATTATCGTTTTACTTTTGAGCCCACGATAATCTCCACACATTCTAAATTACATTTTTGATTGACTACTACTAGTGGAGAAGATATTGAGTACATTGATGGTCTACACTTCCCAGCTATAGTCACATTATAAAATCACATTATATAATCACATTATAAAAAAATTTGCTGCATTAAGTTTCTCTCCAAACCGCCTTCTGGTTTGATATAATTCGAGTTTAATGTTAAGATTTTATCTCCTATTTTTGCATTTTTAGACATTTCTTCTAATTTATTTTTTTTTCTCCATTCTCTTACTTGCTTTTCATTAACAACAAATTTCCGAGCTGCTGCAAAATTGTTGTTCGCTGTTGCTACTTGAAGTTTGAAGGCAGCATCATATGATAACCGCTTCTATTTAATGCCACCAAAACTAATTGTACCGACTTCGACAAACCAAAAAATAAACTGATTCAATCAAAGTAATAATAATTAATATATTAATTCTATATATTAATTTACAAAATAATAATTATGTATTAACAAATTACATTTAATATAAATTATACTGGTCTTTATACTTCTCCATAAAGCCTTGTTTGATATAATTCGAGTTTTTTGTTAAGATTCTATCTCAAATTTGTCGCATCTTAGTTGGAAAGTACGAAAAAATTATTTTATTTGTTTTGTATTCTTAATTTCTTATCAGTAATAATAAGTTTGTTTTGTCGAGCTATTTTTTTTATTTAGGGTTTTGATGTAGATGTAAAAATGGTTTAATAAAGATTGAATTTATTTTTTTAGGTTTCGATTTATAATTTATGATTTAATGGTTCGAATTGGCTTGTGATAGTTTTTTGGTTGAGGTATCGATTGTATTTTGGAATAAATTTGTATTCTTATCTACTGGCAGATTTTTTTTGTTAAACTCAGTAAAAATTGGCAGTTTTGTGGGTTTCGGTTAAATAAATTTTTTCGGACTTTATATTTTCTGTTAACTAAATCTAATTTAATTCACAATGAGCAAATGTGTATTCAAAAGTAGGTAGTTAGTGGCACTCTGCCCTCACACACCATTGCATAATAAAGATAGGGGGTTCGAGACGGCTTAAATTATGTAATGACGTAATTTAATCTCGGATTACCTTGATTATATAATTATGTAATTGTTGGACGCACAGGAGTCATTAAATTTCATGATTTCACTCGTTATACTGAGGGGACTTTCATCATTCATGACTAGGGAAAATCTCCTGATGCGCCGCACGATTTTGGTAACCATCATGTACCCGTGACCGAAATCACGTTGGTACCGTACACAATGGCCGAATGCCATTCGAGCAGGTGAGCGCTATTACTAGCACTACTCCTCGAAGGACCTTCGTCTTTCCCGAGTTGTTTGCCGCCGTTAGAAGGGCTTACGCTTTCAATTATTGGTTTTCATTTCGTGCCAACCCTCGGAGAGAAAATTTTGGGGTGATCGTTAAATCCCATTACCGGTTCACCAGACTTTATCTTTTTTATTCCCACCACAACTCTCATGAAATCAATTCGCTTAGTCTATCTCAACATGAAGAACAAAACGACAAGGAAACATCATATTATTGATAAATTAAGTTCACAAGATTAAGAGAGCATTGTACACGATTTCTAATGATAAATCAACAGGGATGAAATATCCACACAAGTCCTTTAACTACGTCAAGGCCATTTTCGGTTGCCCATTAATCTTCTTCGTCGATATCTGTCGAGAAGTATTTCCTTTTCATTGGCCTGTAAGGCGGAGGACTCGAAAATTGATTTGCCTCTCTCCGAGTCGAGGGACCCGCGATTTCTTGCGCAGCGATAGCGGTAGGCACTTCGCCCATGAGAACGGCGATATCCTCAATTCCGAGCCCAAGTCTATCGAGGGTGTGGATGGCCGGGGAAGATTCCGGATCCTCGTCGGTCAGATTAATGTGGATGGACCGGGCAGGTGATCGGAATATTACGTCGGGAGCATAAAGGATATCCGGGTCAAACTCCGGAAATTCGAACTCCTGGTAAGGTGGGGGCGGACCACTAATTGGACAGGTGGCCCCAGTCGGTTCCAATCCGGTGAGATCCTCTTCCACTCGTCGGCGTCGTTCGCGACGTCGCCGATTTCGATTTGGTCGCCGGCGTGTTCGAGTGATGGCGGTACTCCCTGCGTTCCCGATAGATGGTTGAGAGACAATAGGTTCGACAGGTAGACTGAAAGTTTCAGGGATTGGGTTCCTAGAGACTGAAGGGGAAGACGAGACATTGGCAGTGGGAAGATGGTAGGCTGGTATTATGTCCAGTTGACTGGCCCTGATGCTTCCCGGAACGCAAGCCTAAAGTTCAGTGTCTGTAAACGCCCGTCGGAGCGCGGTTGACTGCTCCTTGATGAGTAGTCGCTGAGCGCGGGATTCGGTGATTAGCTCATCTCGCGCTCGAGTGAGCCGCTCAATCTTCCGTCTCAGCACTTTGATGGCATCGGGCGGAGCCCAAGTGCCCCTTATCCGATCGTACTTGACCTGGAGCATCTCATGCTTCTGCTTCAGCTCCTCATATTGATGGCGGACGGCCACGATCGAGGGTGGCAGTCGTGGTATTTTTGGCAATCCAGTTAATCCAGAATTGTTATTATTATTCATCCTAAAAAAAAAGAAACAAAAAAAATGAAATGAGGTCCTCTGAGAGGCGAAGTGGTGATAAAATACGGAAACATTGGTGAGGGGCCGGATAGCGATTTTATGGATGAGCTCTTGTTTTTGCAAATTTCCCCTGTATTTCATTTTAATGTGACCCTTCATCTTTATTAAACGGGATCATTATCCTTTCTGTTCGTTCCATGGTGATCCAACCGCTGAGTTTTATGGGATCTATTATCATGGTTTGAATATTTTATTACCGGCTGACTATTAATTATTAGTAACTTTACTATTGCTAGTTTGTTTATCTCCTTTTAATTTATCCGTCAAGTATAATCTTATTCAACTATCACTGACTTTGCGCAGGCTATTAGAAAATTTACCATTCATTATTAAAAATTTACTATTATTATTATTTTATTTACTTCATTTCAGTTTAATTAATAATTATTACTTGATCAATACTATTATTAACTTTATGTAACTCCTTATACTTCGAATATTAATTGTTGCTAAATTAACTATTATCAATTTGATTTATTTCACTACAATTTAACTAATAGTTATCATTTAACAAAAATGTTACTATCTTTACATACGCTATGGTTGAAATAAGTTATCTGCGTCCAATCATAGGGGTCTTCACATGGAGAAATTTTTAATTCGTTGAGATTAATTGATGGTCAGAGAACTGTCACTCAATATTAACGTTTATGTCCATCTTCTCTCGTGATATTGAAATATATTGCTAACTTTGTAGGTTTATTTTATTTTCCGTGAAAATTCGGGTCCTGATTGATGTCAAGATTTTTTTCCTCAATATAAGGTTATGTAGTTTATCCGTCTGGACAAGTCGGGACACCTCTATCACGAATCTAACTCAGTTCAGATTAGTTAATCGTTCATAATCACTACTCAAATACTTAATGTGCACTTAAGCGTGACTGACATTATCGTACCTAGCGCTATTGTTATTGATTTGTAACGTTATCAAACTGAAACTGTGTAAGATTTATGTTTTATATCGTGTACCAATTCTCGGGTTCTGGAGCCTATCTGGTGGGTTTGCGGGTAAAAATTTTGGCGTTCACGCGTGTTGACACTCCCACCGGCTATCTTTTCTATAATTTTCCTTTCCGTGACAATTCGTGCGGTTCAATTAATTGATGTACTTCTCTTTTACTTGAATCTGGCTCATTCTACATCCCACTATTCCTATACTTAACCCTGCTACCCATTTCCTTACAAATTTGTCCGAGAATTGAAAAATTCGGTATGATCGATTTACGATTCTGCCTAAATTCCCCTTGACTCTATTGTCGCATCTTCCCTGATTTTAATTCGACTCGTTCCGGCCACTTTTCAGTAGCCGCCCCGAGTATACAACGGCGCCCTGCGTAGCGGTCCTGTGCGTTATCACCGAGGGGTCCACGAGGCATGACCCACGGGCCCAACTAAGGGTTTTCACCCACTAGCCAGCCCGAGATCCGTCCCATGGACCATCTATTGATATACGATATATATATAAATTTAAAGGGTCGGACAATAAATATACATATAATTAATTAACATATAAGTGAATGAGACATTAATTTAGATTATGATAAAACAAAAGTTACAATAAAACATATACAATCACAAATAAAAATTCCTTACGGTCAAAGTTTTCTAGTTTTCTCAATGAGTAAGATTTTTCAAACTTGCATAAAAAATTTTAAAAGTTAAAAGTTATGAAATTCATCACTGTATTTATACTATTTGTATGCATGTGTGCGACCAATAGGCGATTTTCTGCCATTTTTTTGGGCTTTTTAATTATTTAATTACTTTAGAATTATTTTTATTATTTTTTGTATATTTTTCTTAATTTTTTGATATATACTTTATTTTATGTTTGGATTCTATTTTTATTATTATTTTCTGATAATATTATTTTTAGCCCTTTATTTGTTTTTCTGGTCGCCACTTCTGCCTGTGTTTTTTCTGAACCTTATTTTGCAAGGTTTTGGCAGTTTATTTTATTTCTTTATGTTTTCTTTTTGCTTCTGTAGGCATTTTCGAATTGTTATTAATTATTTGTTTTATTTAATTTTTGTTGTTTTTATTTTGTTTTACTTATTATGTTATTTATTGATTTTTAATATCTTGGTGCGGTGCATGTTTATGTGCAGTGATTCCTTTCACAACTTTCACTCTCATTCTCTAATTTTAATTTTTACTTTTTTTTGTTTAAATTGTGGCTCTGAGCCCAACATAATCAAGAATATAAATTTTTGTATGCGCATCTTTTTTTTGAAATTAATTTTCGAATTTTTTTAATTCAAATGTTGGCGCTAATTTTTCAAAAAGTATTTTTTGGCGCATTTTTTTTAAATTAAAAATTTTTCGGTCGTAATATAGTCAGGGGGTATTTTTGACTATCGATAAAACAGCCTAAGATAAAATTGGCTTGAATCACCTATAAATATAAAAGTCTAAAAATATTTTCTCGATTAAAAAGCATAAATAATGTTTTTTGATAAAAAAGCATAAAATAAAAATTAGCTCAAATCGCCTACGATGGTCACACTATAGTCAGGGATATTTTCAACTCGTAGTAAAAAACAATATAATATTTGGTCTCAATATTTTCTATAGGTAAATATAGGTATAAAATAAAATTGGCTTGAATCGCCTACAAATAAAAAATTGTCAAAGGTATTTTATAGGCTTGTTAAAAAAACACTTGTAATATTTGGTCACACAATTTTCATAGGCAAATTTAGGCTCTAGAAAAAAATAAGTTAAAATACCTAAAGTAAATTAAGGTAAATTAAAGGGTCTAAAGTAAATTAAAGTACATTAGGGTAAATTAGAGTATATTAAAGTAATTTAAGGTAAATTAAAGAGTCTAGAGTAAATTAAAGTACATTAAGGTAAACTACTGTAAATTAAGGTAAATTAAAGTACATTAGAATACATTTAGGTAAATCAATGTTCCTTAAGTAAATTAAGATACATTAGACTACATTTAAGTAAACTAAGGTTTATAAAGTAAATTAAGATACATTAGAGTACATTAAGGTAAATTAAAGTAAATTAAAGTGTCTAAAGTAAATTAAAGTACATTAGGGCACATTAGAGTATATTAAAGTTAATTTAAGTACATTAGAGTACATTTAAGTAAATTAAGGTTCATAAAGTAAATTAAGGAACATTTAAGTAATTTAAAGTACGTAGAATAAATTTAAGTAAATTAAAGTTCCTAAAGTAAATTAAGGTGCCTAGAGTAAAGTATGGTAAGTTAAGTAAGAATTTTTTAAAATTAAATAGAGGGTCAACAGCTAAGTTACATAAGGGTAATTTTTAAAGCTGAAAATTTTAAAAGCAATTATAGTTGGTAAATTACATAAGGTAAGAATTTTTTAAAATTAAATAGAGGGTCAAAAGGTAAGTTACATAAGGAAAGAATTTTTAAAGTTAAAGAGTCGACAAAATTACATGATAAAATTTTTAAAATAAAATTTTTAGTATAATTTTACAATGAAATTTTTATACATGTTTTTAATTGATAAAATTTTTAATGTAATCTTACAATGAAATTTTATATATCACTTTACAATGACATTTTTAGTATAATTTTTACAATGAGTTTTTTATACATGTTAATAACGAATAAAATTTTTCAAAGTAAGATGTGATAAAATAAATTAATATGAAATTTCCAAAATAATAATAATAATAATAATAATAACAATAATAATAATAATAATAATAATAATAATAACAATAAATAACAATAATAATAATAATAATAATAATAATAATAATAATAATAATAACAATAAAATAATAATAATAATAATAATAATAAAAATAATAATAATAAAAATAATAATAAATTCATCAACAATCAAAGAAAAAGTTAACTTACTTGGTACAACTTCTGAATACATATAACCTTTTTTGTGAAAAACAAAAATTTTATTTGATCTTTGAAGAATTTATTTGGGTTTAAGATTGAAAATGTTGGGATCGATAACATTCTTATAATACTTTAAAGAAAAGTGATTTTTATTAGTAAAATTGAGATTTTTACGATAATTTTAAGGGTTTCGATTGGTTGAATACATGCAGTAAATATGATTCGAATGAAGATTTTTAAATGTATTTTAGGGGATTTATCGGTTGAATATAGATTTCTAAAGGATTTTACTTGGTTGGTTTTTATGAAAATATTGAATAAAATTGTTACAGTGGATAAAAAATGACATTTGAATGAAAATTTTTGTTTAAGAGGAGAATTTATATTTTTTAGGGGAAAAAATCAAATAAGATCAATTTGTTGATATGTTTAAGGGAATCAAATAGGTTGAAAGTGGGTTATTTTTATGAAAAATAATGAATATAGTTGGGAATATTGTCGTTTGAAGAGAAATGATTGGTTAAGAGAGAATTTATGATATTTTTAGGGAATTTGATTCATTTTTATGAAAAATAGTGGATATAGTTGGGAATATTGTCGTTTGAAGAAAAATGATTAGTTAAGAGAGAATTTATGAAATTTTTAATAGATAGAATCAGATGAATATTGATATGTAGGTGATCTTTATGAAAATAATAAATATAGCCGGGATTAATATGTCATTTACAGAGAAATGATTGGTTGAGAGTAAATTTTATATTATTTTAGGGGAAAACAATTTTTATGATATGCTTAGGAGAAATATACGATTAAGAACAGATTTTTTGATATTTTAAAAGGATTGAGTCGGTTAAATATCGTTATTTAATAGGTGATTTTTATAAAAAAAATAATGAATATATTTGGTAAAGTAGTGGAAAGTGTTATTTGACGGGAACTGATTTGTTAAGAGTGGAATTTATTTTAGTGAAAAATAGTCGATTAAGAACAAGTTTATTGTCATTTTTAAAGGGGTTGAGTTAGTTAAATATTATTATTTAAGGGGTAGATATTATCTAAATGTGTATTTTTATGATTTTTATGAAAAATATTGAATATGGCTGGAAATATTGTAATTTGAAGAAAAATGATTGGCCAAGAGGAATTTAAAATATTTTTAAAGAATTTATTGGATGAATATAAGTGTTCAAAGGGTAAATATTATGTATTTGAAGAGAAATTATTGGTTGTGAGGTGAATTTATGGTATTTTTAAGGGGATTGAGGTGTTTGAATTTATAAGAAACTTAAGAAAATTGTTACTTTTTTCATTGATTTAAGGTTAATCAGAATATATCGATAAGATTTCAATTCTAAGAAATTGTTTGATTAATGTAACTATTTGTATATAAGTAAATATTTATTTGATTTTATTAATATATTTGTAATTTAATTTAATTAAAAAATAAAATTGATTAGTATTTAAAAACTTTTTGATACCCATTACTTATGTTTTATTGAAAATTTTCTGAATAATTTAAATATTTACAATTATTTCCAAGAATGAAGAGAAATTATACGATTAAATAGAGTCGATAACATTTATTAATTTTCATTCAACAAGTACCTCGAACAATTACCTAGCAATCTTATAAAATTTTAAAAATGATCTAACAATTTTTTCAAATATTTAACAACTTAGTAAATTTAATTAATTTTTTAATTGATAAGTACTGTATTGTTTACAATTTGCTACTATGTTAAAGCTTTCTTTAAAAATTTTTATTTAAATAACTAAAAAATTCAATCAAATTTATTTAAAATTTACATCTTTCCCTCAACTATAATCAAATTCTATTTACCAGCTAACCACAATTTAATAAAAATAATTTCTACAAAAACTAATAGACAATCACATACATTTGTCGTATAAATTTGTGTTTTCAGTAAGTGATATCAGTACCTATCTATGTATTGAAGCATGGTATCAGAAATTTAACATCTTTGGTAGTAGTTGATAGTTATTTGATTTTAGTAATGCGGTAGATATTAATTGTATGCGTATTATTTTTTTCCTATGAGTTTTATTCAAACCTTTAGCATCTTTGAGTTAATAATTTTAAGAATTGAATCATTTTCAATAAATATATGAAAATTTATTCCAAGTACAATGAAAGTAATATATGTTTTGAGAAATTAATTTAGGAATATTTGTCTAATCAATTTTCTTTTCACTAGCAATTAGATTAACCACTACTTGTACTTACTAATTAATTTATCCTTCAGTAAACAATAAGAGTTAGAGTGAAAAGATTAGAAAATCTATAAAAATAAATTCAAGTAATTTTTTGATGTGTTAGCAATTAATAGATTTATTTTAGACTTGGGGCATGTGAAAATTAATGAAACGTTTGACATTCATCGTTGAAAATAACTTTTAATAATTGTTCATTGTTGGATGCAATTAAAAATATTACAAAAAAAGTAGAAAAATTTCAAAGTTTTTAACAAAATTATTAAGTTTTAAAAAATAATTTCAATAAATCACATAAAAGAATGTAAACAAAGCAATAAATTTTTATTCAAAGAAAATACAACAATTGATTGGGCTTCAATGAATTTGATTAATAGTCTCTTGATACCAACAAGGTAACTAAGCAACCAAATAATTTACCAATTTGGAGACATCAATGATCGATAAAAGAGTGGAGAAGTTAATAAAATTTGTAATTGAAATTGTATTTCTTTTGATTGTTCAATTTTTTATGTGCTTTTATATAAAGATTTCTTGGTCAGTAAACAATTTTTGATATTGATTTTTTCAGTAACTAGTTATTGATAACATATTGTGAGTGTGTGAATAAACAAGTATTTTAAGGGAAATGATTGAAAAAAAATTTATTTTATTTTTAAGTGGGTTAAGTTGATTGAATATCGGTGTTCAAAGAGTAAATATTATTTAAATAAGGAATTTTAATTAATAAGTAAATTATTCAATGCTTAGTATGTGCATAGTGAGTTGATCAGTACTCAGTTATTTGTATACAGTACCTAGTGATTCTTGTTCACTTATTAATCAGTGAATTGTTCAGTGTGCATAGGTTATTAGTATTCAGAAGTTGATACCAAGTAAGTTAACTTTTTCTTTGATGGTTGAAGAATTTATTATTATTATTTTTATTATTATTATTATTATTATTATTATTTTGAAAATTTCTAATTAATTGTTTTTGTCACATCTTACATTGAAATATTTTTATCGTTATTAACATATATAAAAACTCATTGTAAAAATTATAATAAAAATGTCATTGTAAAGTGATATATAAAATATCATTGTAATATTATACTAAAAATTTTATTTAAAATATTTTATCATGTAATTTTGTCGACTTTTTAACTTTAAAAATTCTTTCCTTACGTAACTTACATTTTGACCCTCTATTTAATTTTAATAAATTCTTACCTAACTTACCATACTTTACTCTAGGCACCTTAATTTACTTTAGGAACCTTAATTTACTTAAATTTATTTTAACGTACTTTAAATTACTTTAATGTTCCTTAATTTACTTTATGAACCTTAATTAACTTAAATGTACTCTAATGTAAATTTGCCTATGAAAATTGTGTGACCAAATATTACAAGTGTTTTTTTAACAAGCCTATAAAATACCCCTGACAATTTTATACCTATATTTACCTATAGAAAATATTGAGACCAAATATTATATTGTTTTTATTACGAGTTGAAAATATCCTGACTATAGTGTGACCATCGTAGGCGATTTGAGCCAATTTTTATTTTATGCTTTTTTATCAAAAAAATTACTTATGCTTTTTAATCAAAGAAATAATTTTTCGGCTTTTATCAATAAAATATTTTTAGGCTTTTGAATCGATAAAATATTTCTATGCTTTTTTATTGAAAGGCAATTTGGGCCAATTTTAATTTTATGCTTTTTTATTCAGAGTCAAAATACCCCCTGACTATAGTGCGACCGAAAAAATTTTGTGGATGAAAAAAATTTATTCAAAATAATATATTTCAAACAATTTTAATTCCAAAAATTTGAATTTAAAAAAAATGCTCCAAAAATTACTTTTTGAAAAATTTGCACCAAAATTTGAATTTAAAAAATTCGCCAAAAAATGTCGAAAAATAATTTCAAAAAAATTTATCAAAAAAATGATGCGCACACAAAAATTAATTTGAGAATAAATTACATCGATACCTAAATAATCCGTCGCGACCCCCCCCCCCTATTTTTATTATGCAATGGTGTGTGAGGCGAGAGTGCCACTAACTACCTACATTCAAAAGGTGTATTCAAAGGTGTATTCAGTTATTTGGTTCTTTATTGAGCTGATCGAATGCCTTATATGGGTTTTGAAATGCAAGTGATCAATTTAAACTACGCCGTTCGAAGACAAAACAGGCCGTCATGACAAGTGCCACATGGTTTTTCAGTGTTCAGCGAATCGTTTTGACTCATGAAATATACAGTTTAAGTCAATGTTCAAATAGTCAGACAATATGTGGAATATGTCGATTATTACGATAAAACTCAGTGTCCTCAAATAATTGCCAGATATTCTATTAAAGAAATAGAATTATTAAAAAATCTTGTCACAGAACAGTTGTTAGTTCCAAAAGGATCTGTTCCTGTCTATTGTGAAGGAGATATATATATATTTCGAAACTAATGCGATTGGATATCATTTGACAAACAAACAATTAGGATGGAACCAAAATCAATCTCAATGTAGCTCAATGATCAAATTATGCTGCTTGGAACACTAGTTTTTGAAGTTTATTATTATTGTTATTATTATTATTATTATTATTATTATTATTATTATTATTATTATTATTATTATTATAACTATTGTTATTGTTATTACTATTATTGTTTCGGCCTGGTTAGAATTTTATTGCGCATTTGTGCGATTTTTAATGTAAAATGCTTTCGCGTCTGTGTACTTTTATTTCAATAAAGGAATATTTTTAAGTGAATTAATTTCGAATTGTAGCGATGCACTAGACAAGATAAGATTCAGAAGTTCAACAGATCTCTCAGTACTCGTGTTGCTTTCTAATCATCTTACCATATTAGAAAAGCGTGGTTATTCTATCAGAGCAAACAACAAGTATTATTATTATTATTATTATTATTATTATTTTAAGTAGGCAAGGTTTTAATAATTGAAAAACGCCAACTGTATATTCTTTATAACATTTCACTATATATTTCTACCGTTTGTCGGGCTTCTTCAGACTAGATATCACATTAACAAAATCTATATGAAAATATTAGGTCGTGCAAAACGTTTCCGGGAAGCAGCAGCAAGTAACTTTACAAAGCACTTTGCATACATGGAAGTTATAAGTTAATAAACTCTTTTTACACGACCTAGTATATTACATTGCTTGAATTCATTTAATTTTGTACTGTTGTTTAAATTTAAATTTTTATGTTGAAATTTTAATCCAGAACTGCCCGGGAACTTTTAACACAACCTAATATGAAAATTTAAACAAATTAATCAATAATAATTCTATGGTTAATAAAATCTTTAAATCCTATAATTAATGTTCAAAATGTTTAGTCTACATGTATTTTGAATGCATTTATGTAATTTCATGTAAATTGTGTATCTTATGTATTTGATGAAATCGTTTGTGATGTTTTGTAAAAGTAATTTTAAAATTTAACTTTTATTTTGCTATTTTAAATTTAGTTATTATTATTGTTATTATTATTATTATTATTATTATTATTATTATTATTATTATTATTATTATTATTATTATTATTATTATTATTATTTTTTTTTTTAAATGTTGGTATTGCAATAATAAGCTGTTTTAACAAGTACTATATAGTCACTTTACACTAACTTCTTTAAGTTCATCCAATCGTTCCACTTCATTTTGATTGAGCTTCGTTAATGTACGAGTTAAACCTATAATGTTTGTGACGTAAGAGTGATTCAAAAATATTTTGCGAAATGAAAATACAAAACAGATAACTCTATACGATTTAACTTGGCAGGTTTGTATTCAAAATGAACGTACAGTAACTACTCTCTTTTACGTCAAAAACGGGAATGTGAAAAAAGATGGCTGTTTCTAGAAAATGGCGGCTTTTATAGTAATAATAATAAAATTTATTTAAATATCCAGTAAAAAATTTATAAAAAAATGTATTAAAATGGCGGTTATAGGAGTTTGGCTGATAAGAGAGTAGTTACTGTAATTTTCAAAACATTAGCCTTTGTTTGAAAAGATTTTTCAGCCTTGTAAAAAAATCAGGAAATTTCTTTAAAATCCCAAATAAATAATTTCTTAAAATTCAAATGTTACATTCTGTTTTCATTATTTTCTGTATTGTATATATTAAACATTATACAATACGTACTGTTATAGAACGAAAACAATTCTTTTAAGTTAAATGCGTTAATTATTACCGAATTTAAAAATGCAAGCAGTAATAAAATTGAAATCATAAACAAATAATTTTATATGTAATATTTAACATTTTTCAAACACGATTTATTGTTTTTCATATTTTTTTTAATAATAACATTAATTTTTTTCTAAAAAAATTATGGAAATTGAACATTTCAATATTATTAGATTACCAAAATATAATAAATCAATTATATTTAAACAAAAATTAAATTTCTAAGTATTCATGTAAATTTAGGTTTTTATAAAAATTATAAGTGAATATAAACAAAACTAAATATCTAAAAACATAAATTGTGGAAAAAATGAATTTATTTGTCATTTCAATCTGACAAAATTCACCTTTGTATAACCAATATATTATTTCCACAAATATTTAAAAAAAACTCTTTTCGTAAATATTTCTTTGATAATTTGTCGTTTCTGATACAGTAAATTGATGAGAATATAGCATATGTTAATACAAAACTGTCTAACGATTAAGATTTATTATTACAAATAAATTAGAAGTAATAACGACGTTGTTTGGCTTTGATAAACAGAGAGTAACAATATTAATTACTCCTCTTCAATTAATAATTATTCTCAAAGAAATCATCTTTTACATTTTAAGGCTTTTATTGTAATCACTGATTTTTGTTTATTTTTTCGATTTTCACTAACAAGCTTCGTGCTCAAAACACAAAATAAATAAAAGATATTCAATTAATTTATTTATTTTAAAAATTATTAAGAAATTTGAAAAAAAGTTTTTTTCGTTTTTAACTTTTTTAATAGCAGTTTGGAAACAATTATTTGTTTGTTTGTTTGTTTTTTTGATAAATAGAGTTTTGCATTATTTATTTATATTATTTATTACATATTAATTTTTAAGTATCGAATTTATTTGCCAGATGTTTGAAAGATTCAGCTGAGTTTTTATGGAAATAAGCCAGAAATTTGTAAATTTTAACATAAAAGACGTTACATAAATTTGCGAAATTTGTTTAAATCTAGTATTAACAATCATATTTTGGAAAAGTATAGAATATTAAGGGGCATATTATACCAAATCAAAAGAGTTTGGCATTTATTGAAAACGATGTGGATTCGAAATGTATCCTTATGCTATTGAAGGTTTTTTGATGTGGTGTGAAGGCATTCGGTATTAATATCTAATAGAGTTTTTTCAGTCACAAGTAGTATGAGCAAGAATCTGATCCAACAACGATCTAGATAGCAAATAACACGGTCAGTGAGAGGAATAAAATTAATTCTTTGTAAAGATAGACTGCAAAGCAAAGGAATAAAATGTTCAAAAAAAAATTCAAAGACAAACAATTACCAAGAAATTTTGAGATGGTTCGAAAGAAGAGGAAATATTGCATTTATAGCAGCACTCACACGGCAAAGTTTTGAGATAGATCTAACAATTGCATTCACAACTTAAACTTAGAATTTTTATGTATAAATTAGCATAGTGTGCGTAACGAAAATAATCTTGAGATATTTATGATTAGTAAACAATATATTTTTGTCATTCAATATATAAATTTTGAATTTTTTCCATTTTTTAACTTTGATTTTCCTTATTTTACTATTCAGTTAAACAAAACAATATTCAAAATTCATTAAATATTTATTTGTTTGATTGATTGAAGTGAAGTTTTTCTTCACAAACAATCAACATTTTGTCTTTTAAATATGATTGGATGATTATTTTACATGGAAAATAATAAAATTATATTTATTTTTATTTATTTGGTAATTAAAAATTTTATTAATTTTAATTAGTATAAGTCATAAATGGAAAGTCCTAATAGATGAATAGCATTCAGTGAAAACCACTTACTTAAAGAATAAAACTTATTTTCTTAAAATTTTATTTTAGATTTTTCAATATTTAGTTTAGTTTTAATTAATCCGTGACGGCCGTTTAAGATATTTAATCTATTTTATGAATAAAAAAAATAATTAAATAAAAATACGTTTAGATATGATTTAATTTGGTCGATATAGAAAGATTTCCAAATTTTTAACCATTGTAATTATGCAATTATATTTTGATGTATGTACTGATCAAGCCATAGAATTAATATTTAAATAATCTGTTAATCTTTATAAAATAATAATTTAAAAAGATTCTTTTGATAAGGTCACTGACAAACAATATATCTTTACGTTATATGTAAGATATTATGTTAGATCATAATTATATTAATATTTACTACTTGCATAAATAAGTAAAACATCATTGCAGTTTCATTACATAAGCAAAATACGTCTTGAGACGTCAAAATGTTAATACAAGTTCAAGACTATTCATAGTTTAGATTGTATTAGCAAATTAAGTCTCAAAACAGTGTGCGTCTATTGAAGAAATTTATCTAGCATTTTGTCAATTTTGATATTTGACCCATATAACGTGTAGTTATTGTTATTTAAAAAATAATTGTGATTCCGATTGAAACTGTCAAATTTTAATTGGACGTGACAGTATTAACGTGTTAAATTTCATAAATTTTTAGTTAGACAGACAGGCACAGTTTTACTTTTTAATTATATATATATGCATGTGTGTATATAAAGATATATAATTATATAAACCTAGAAAGGTAATTTTAATGTAATTTGAATAAATAATTTTGTAAACTGATACATTGTATTTAAATGTTTAACGAAAAAATGAGATTAATTATTAAAATATTAATAAAGTTAAAATTTTGAAAATCACTGAAGAGATTCATGAGAAATTTATACGTTTTTACAAATATAAATATATCACAATAAACCATTATCAAATTAGACAATTTATTAAAAATATAATTTTTTATATAATTTTATTGCATGAATTTAATGAAATATTTTTAAGAATAAGTTAATAAAAACCAAGATGAAACAATTATCAAAAATACGAATTGGTAAATGACTATTTTTTAATTCATGGATTTATTTCAAGAAAACTATAATAATTATTTATTTTCTCAGATATTCATTAAAAAATTAAAAATTAAATTAATGTAGACTGAACGAAACGAACATTAAACAATATACCAGTCAACAATTTTAGAAATATATGACATTCGTATCTCTGACAAAGGAAATGAAAACTTTTCACACGAAAATAAAATTGCAGACCTAAATAAAAAATTATAAAATAAAAATATATTGAAATGCATGTAGTTATATTTATATTTATTTAAATTTAATTTTAATGTAATTATTTATCTTGCTGTTACTAAAGTGTGAGAATAAAAATATTTGTTTGAGTGAAATATTTTGGATAATATTTTATTATCAACAAATACAAATTTTAAATGGAACGATTTCAACAAACATATTTTAATATAAAATAACTTATTATTTTTATCGAACAAGTGACAAAATGAAAATGATTTAATGGCAAACTAATTTAAATTCAATTAAAAATTAAAATAATAAGTGATATAAACATATTTGTTTATATTGAATGAAATATTTAACAAAATATCAATAATTAATAAGTTTTGATCTTTTATATCATTACATGACGTAAAAATTATTTTTGTTTAGGAAAATTTAGTTTCAGAATTAAAATTTTATTAAATTTATTTATATATTATATATTAAATATAATATATATTTTATATTATTAAGTCTTAAATAGAACATAAAGGTTGTTTTAGTTATTTTATTAAATTAAATTAATACAACTTTTATGTATATTCTATTATATAATTTGAATTTGATCAAAAAACTTAACTAACAAATATCTGGTTACTAATTATACTGAAACTTTATTTATAATTATTGTATTATATTGTATTATAAATTGATAAAAAAAATAATTTTTATATTAAATACTTGGCAGGCCATCTAAAATTCCAATGCTTCGATCTAAGAGGAACTCAGAGCTACAGATATCAACAGAATATGGCAGCAATTATAGATCAAGGAGATGATGAGAACATGATGTCCAAATACCCAAATGACAACGCTCCAACACAGGAGGAAGTGATTGGAGCGATAAACTAAATGTAAGTAATATCTTGAGCAATGATTGTGTGTATGATAATGTTTGTAATTATTTGCATAAAATTGAATTTTTTGATAATATTTGATATGATGATGTTGTATGTAAATATATTCTAGATAAACTAGATACAAGGATGGACAATAATTTATCTACTTTAAATAATAGTTATGATTGTCTAATAAAATATGATAAAATGGGGGTAAACCCAGTATTAATATCTTTATCAATAATAAGAAATTAATTGCTTTTTGGATACGGGAGCTAAAATAAGTATCATCAGTAAAGAGATAATAAAAGCGCTCGAAAATGTAAAAGTTGAAAATACTAATTTATTGGTCAAAGTTTCGTTAAAAATATAAATTTTAAATCAAGAAAATAATTTGATTTCTTTACTGCAAATGAAATTTTATCAAGTCTAATAAGAGGAATTAATTTTTTAGATAAATTTAATAGTAAACTTGTATTGAACCGAAAGAAAATATTTTAATGTTAGATGAAGAAAAACCAATCAATTTTAAAAATGATCAAATTTATCTAGATGTGACTTTGAATAAAATAATAAGACTATGAAAACATATTTATGAAACATAACTGAGATGTAGGCAAAACCAATTTAGTATAACATGAAATATTAACGAAAAATGAACCTATTGTTATTAATCCTAGGCGCCAGCTATTTCATTTAATTGAGATAATTGAAAAAAATATTAAGAATATGGAGGAAAATAGAATAGTGTCAGTTTGAGTGTTCCCGGAACTCACCTTTAGTTTGCTTTAAAAAAAGATAAATGTGAGATCCGGATTTGTTTATTTTATAGAGCGTTAAATGCGGTGACAGAAAGACCTATTTTTCCCATTCTAAATACTCAAGAAATGTTAGATATTTTGTACGGCGCCAAATATTTCACCACCCTTGATTTAGGAAATGCTTATTACCAAGTTGAGTTACAAGATGAATCTAGATTAAAAACAGCATTTTCCACAAATTTTACTCAATATTGTTTTAACTGTATGCCGTTTGAGATTGCGGCTGAGCCTGCAACATTTCAAAACTTCATCTTGATCAATAAAAAACTTTATCTTGACGACATATTAATATTTTCTTCTTCCTTACAAGAACATTATAAGTGAATAATAAAAGTATTTCAAAGAATAAGTGATTCTGGGTCAAAGATAAATCCAGAAAAATGTCAGTTTATTAAAAAGAGATAACATTTTTAGGAATGTGATGAACGAGGAAGGAACACATACTGCTGACAATAAAAACATCGCGATTAAAATTTTGAAACTCCGAAATTTGTTAAAAAGTTACGAAGCTTTCTTGGATTAACGAATTATTATCGGAGGTTTATAAAGAACTATAGTATGTATTCAAAACTACTCGAGAAATTGTGCGGTATAAATCAGACAAATATTATGTGGACAATTGAATGCAAATACACTTTTCAAGATATAAAGAAAGCATTAGTAAAAGCTCCAATTCTGGTATTCCCTAATTTTACAAAGAAATTTATCTTGGACACAGATGCCAGTTTCAACAGAATTAGAGCAGTGTTATCGCAGTTGGATGAAAATGTAAAGAAAGAGTAATTGCATATGGTTCGCACGCAATGAATAAACACAATGCAGGGTATTGTATCACTCGGAAAGAATTATTAGCCATATTATGTCCTCAAAGTATCCGGCTAAAACAGGTGTTCAACTCGAATTCTACGAATCATTAACTTTGCTTCCAATATCTTTAACAATGGTTCGTCTGTTTGAGATTGTATACTGAAATCTGATGAATTTTGCTTCAATATTACATTAACTCCTGTAATTAAATATTTTGGTTGATAAATAAAATCTATTTACAATGAAGAGCATAAGGAAACCAATAAAAGATGGTAGTATTTAGGCATTATTCATTAATTCATCTTTAGCAGTTTTTATACCAAAATTTCCAATATGTTTAAGAATATGTATTGCAAATCAACCAATAGTTTTTTAACCCCCCGTATTTTTTATCTTCAAAGTATTGTAATTTTCCACCCGTTTGACTATTGCCACAGAAAGAAACTATATATGGATTAGTCATCTTGTTTTCTAAAATGCAAATTTACGTGTGTTTTTGACTCGTTTGAAATCTGATTAGTTTTTCACAATTATCGCGTATATAAATTTCTATGTTGTTTATACATGTTTTTCCAACAGGTAAATAGATAGGATTCTCAATTTGTATTTGTACAATTTCATCTTGTTCATATTTTTTAATCTATACTGCTTTCAAAAGAGGTACTAATAAATCTCCAACATGTATTTAATCAATAATATCACTGTAGATGAACTTTTGATGGTGATTAAATATTTTTCCTTTACGAATCCCAACAAAGTGTCTGTCATTATATATTTGTTTCTGTAATCTAAAAGTTTTGATCAGATTTTTATCCAATATAACTTCTTTTATGTTTTCTCCAAGATTGAATTTGAAAACATTTTTATTTAATTCAACATATTCAAAATATGGGGACAATTATTCGTTAAATAACTCATTCAATCTTCAAGTTTCTTTATATATAAGTAATCAGTAAATGTAAAAACTAAATCTTTTAAACATTTGTACGTTAATTTTAAATTGATTACATTATTCATATTACCCTCAACATATGGAGCTAGCACTATTTGAAATGTGCCAGGTTGACTTATAAATGTTGATTCTGGAACGCCTAAAAGTTTTACCGATTTCATATCTTCAAATTTTATTTCAAATGTATGAAAATTTCAACAAATATGAAAAACTCCCTTGGTAATGTACATATTTCATTATTATTGATATCAGCAAGAAAGGTTTTGAGATCCAACCAGTACAAATATTTCACAACACAAGATGGATTTCTTGATAGATGAAATCAACATCAATTATTCATTGCAGTCAAACTGAAAAAGTCTTAATATTCAAGTTCATTGCTCATTTACCTAAAGCAAACGTTTTCGCAGTAAATAAAGTTCTACAGAAAATAAACAAAAATTTAAGTTGCAGTAGAATATATTCATCAACTATCGCAATACTTGTTTTACAGATGCGTTTGAAGAAATTGAGTATAAAGATGGTGAAAGCTGGTTTCTCAAAATCTCAATAGAAGGATATAAAATGGATAAAAAGATATCATATCACTAATTTGGAAAGTACATGATGCTCGAATTTCTCTAGGATTTTAATACATCTTTTAATAAATATTTTAAGTGTGTTTGAAAATTTATTTAGTGCTAATTGTAATAGTACTTTTTATTTAGGGTCACTTATAATATTAGATAAAAAATAAAACCACGGGCGGGGGGAATTATTATGTAATATGCCTTTGTCACGTAATATTACTTTGTTCTAGAGTGCACACATTGCACTACTTGCACGTTTTTTAAACGCGTTTTGACGAGAATTGAAGGGTCCGATCAGGTTTTGAGTGTAACCAAGTAAGGACAGAATTTAATTCCCTACAAGGTAGTAATATTAGAATTTAAATAAGTCGTGTCGTTCTACCTACATAAGACGTAAATATATTGTCGTAAATACTTTAACATCAAGTTAAACACTGTAATAATTATCATCTTTAAAAACTTTTAATACTATCTTGTAGAGAATAAAATTCTGTATATCCATTGTTTGATTGAAAATATTGAGTGTCGTAGAAAACTATATGTAAATTCAGAAATTGTACAATAATTTTAAATTTCAAAAATATAACAAGGTAATAAGTTCATTGAAAAAAGAATAAAATTTGATGCATATAGGAATCAACAATTCTTGATGAATGTCAAAGTTGGCGCCGAAAAAAATCGATTTAAAACTTGTTTTGGAATTACGTAATCATTTGATTCAACCCAAAACAATATTACATAAGCGATCAGTAAAACAAAACAAGTATTTCTATAAAAATTATTATGTAATAAAGTTATAGAACAGTTATATACTAACACTAGAATCGATGAGTTAAACAAAACCTAAAGTTATATAATCACCAATTTAATTAAAACCAAAAACTTATGTAATGTCTCGGTTACATACTATTCCTGTGTTATGGAGTGCACACATTGTACTACTAAGGTCCAGTAGTTATGGGCCCGCAACTATTGAGTCTCCGGGTTTTGTACCACAATCTCCTGTTTTAAGATTCCGAACTACGATGCCACAATGGCCCTGTAAGGTGTAGCGCCCTTTTTGTGGCCGCAAGGTGCTCTCCAAAAAAATATTTGAAGTTTAACTCTGATGTCTCCGGGTTGTGCTTAAAGTAAGCATATTTGTTTTACAAATCCTGGCTACGCCACTGGCCATATCTGTAAAAGCATGAACTTTTAGAAAAAAACATATTAATCTTTTAAGGGAATGCTTTGTAAAAAGAATTTATTTGACTTAATCCCTAACGAGATGTATGAAACTATGACTTAACGTTTAATGACAAAGATGAAAATAACTTAAAAAATTGCTGTAAATTATGACACATGCTTCAAATAAAATTTTGATGATGAAGACGATAATGATGAAAATTGATGATTGTAATATTATTATCTATTTCAGTAGTGCGCAAACTTTTTTGGATCCCTCTTCTTTAAATAAAAATTTTCGGCCCCACCTAGAAAAATATAGAAAAAATGTAACTAGTTATACAAAATTTAACGATTTTTATTAGATATTTCAAAATGATAAAACCAATTTCTTTTAGACCTCTCTAGAGTTTTCCGCGAACCGCACTTTCGCTTCACTGATATATTTCATTCTTTTTATGGGTCATCATAATTTTCATTATTAAATAAAGTTAAATTGTTTTTATTAAATTATAGAATAATCAGTCATCTTTATCAACAAACATTTTTGATTTGTCATCATTTTCTGATTTATTCATTATTTGCATCTATTGTATCATCAAATCCAGAGCGGCCCTAGACTTTTTGCTGCTATAGGCAAGATTTTTTTTGGCCGTCCTTAACACGAGTAGAATTAAGTAAAATAAACATAAATTTTAATTAGAAAATCAAATCGTCTGTGTGCGATACATGTACAAAATCAATGTACATTTGCATCCATGTGACCGGAACATTCATAAATACTACAGTTATCCAGTATAGTTTATCAATTAGCTATATCGCACTGTGAGCGTTTAAGCAAATCCCTTTTTCCTTGTTCACACCAAATAAGCACGAACGAACCTACTCCAATCCCCTTTGATGTTCCGAGATTATTCTTTTTATTTTATCACACAATATTTTTTTTAATTCGAATATTGTTTTACAATTTTTACATGCAAGTATTAAAATTACGAGGACGCATTCGGCCGTCCTTATAAAACGGGGCCTGCTCTGCCTGTACGTAAAGCCGGTCCTGATCAAATTTATCTTGTCATCATTTTGATCTGTTTAAAAATAATCAAAGTTAATATTAAAAATTTCTAATTTAATTAATTCTCAGATTAATATTATCATATTTTAATTCCATTTTCATCTTCATCAACTTAATTTCATCAGTGATCTTCATCATCCATTTTTTCATCATTTACATCTGTGAGCAAAATGATTTTTATCAAAATCTGTTTTTGTTTACATTCAGCAAATCCATTTTCTTCATATAAATTCACTCGATAATAATTTCATATAAATTGGTCATTATATTAATTTCATTAACCTAAACATTTCATTATCTGAAATCTATAAACAACATTTTAAAAAAAGATGCTTATTAATAATAATTAAACATTACTTTAAATTTAATTTTAATCTAATTTAATTTAATTTTAAAAAATTTATAATTTAATTTTGATTTTAAGTTAAGTTTAATAAGTTTTAGAATATTACTTCTAAGTTAATTTATAATATATATTAAGTTTTAAAATTTTGACTTAATTAATTTCTGGAATACGGAATATATCAGTGGAGTCTAAATTGGTAGATGGGATATTTCATGTTTAGTTAAAGACATTAAAACTGGATATATATATATATATATATTGTGAGGCGTTTTATAATTTGTATTTAAATAATGGTATGATGTTGGGCATGTTTGATTGTATGTTGAAATCCTTACTTATTCATTAATTATTATTTTTTAGAAACTCCTCAAACAAATTAACGATATAATTTGTTTTAATAATATTTGTGTTTGAATATATTTGTGTTTTGATAATAAACGTGTTTTAGTTATGGATTCTATTAATACCCGTAGCTCTGTGGCTAATATGGCGACCACGATTGCAAATTTTATCAAGCCACCAGAAACATATGACATGGATTCAGACGTGGAAGATTTTATCTTAGAAACGGAACGATTCTTCGAGATGACAAATATTGTCGATGAATACAGAAGCAAATTCGTCAAAGCTTTTCTATCAATCAATTCAACGAAGAAATATGAGTTGACTAATGAAACTCTGCATTATACAGAAAGATTAAGAAACGCTTTTTCTAAGAACAGAAGTCTTATCGATGATCTCAACGAAGCGCTAAATTATCGTCAAGGAAATGAGGCTGCCGAAGAATTCTGCTCAAAAATTGAGAAACTTGCAAAAAATATTTTGAAGCATAAACTTGATGAAGAAGAACTAAAGAAATTTTTGCTATTCAATTCGCTTGAAGATAAAGAAGTTAAAAAAGATCTCAAAATGCAAGATTTAAAATCATTTGATGAAATGAAAGAAAGATTAAAGAGACACGATCAAGTTTCAAAAGAAATTAATGTATTTCATGCTGATGTAGCTTCAATGAATAAAACACAACGCTATGCTGATGCTGTTAAGAAGAGCTTACCAAGATATAATTATGATAACAGATCAATTCGAGAACGAGAAGCTAACTCCAGATTCAAAGATTAATATACAAGAGAACCTCAACATAATCCAAGATTCAAAGGCGATCTTACCAGAGAACATCGATATGCTATTTCAAATGGATGGAGACCTATGAATAGGAGTAAGCCTTATAATACCAGGGAATTTCATTCGCGAGATCATATCCGAACAAATCAAATTTTGCGATGTTGGGCGTGCCACGAAGAAGGTCATAGAAGATCTGAATGCTCCAATATTCAATGTGCCCATTGTAAAAGATCTGGACATTTCAAACATCAGTGCCATGAGTTATTTCCAGGCAGACGTCGAAAATTCCATAAATCAGTGGCTGCATTCGGTGACGAGGATCCAGAGGCTGAGTTTGAGTACCCAAATGGGAATGCTCCACCACACGAGGAGGTGATCGGAGCAATAAATTAAAGGTAATTAATGATATGAGTAAGGGTTGTATGATTTTGAATGATTGTGATAGTTTGAATGATTGTGATAGTTTGAATGATAACTGTTGTGATGGTATTTTTGATTATAGAAATTATATTAATATATACATTAATAAATTTTGTATGGATGAAGTTTTTAAAGACCCACCCCTAACGTCGAATGAACTAAATGTTCTTAATCGTGATAAACGGAATGATATAATAGTATACGATAAAATGCAGGGAAGACCCAGTGTTACCGTAATGATTAATAATGTAAAATTAGTATGCCTATTAGATACTGGAGCTAAAATAAGTGTGATTGATTATAATATTTTTAAAAAACTTGGAAATTTGAATATGACTACAAGTAATTTAAAATTAAGATGTGCGAATGATAGCCCGATTGAAATTTGCGGTAAAACTTTATTAAATGTAAAAGTTGATAAAATTGCTGATATTAAAAAAGTAGAATTCGTTGTAGCCAAAGATATAAACCCAAAGTTAATAGGAGGTATAGATTTTCTCGAAAGATTTGGAATGCAATTGCAAATAGAAAACCGTACAGACGAAATAAATACAATTATGGAAAATTCATTTAAGAACCACATAAGTGAAGATAAGATTATAAATAATTTAATTTCCACGTTTGACGGTATTTTTATGAAACATAAATGGGATGTTGGGAAAACCGAACTATTAAAGCATGAAATACTTACTAAAGGTAGTCCGATTGTAATAAACCCAAGACGACAACCTATACATTTAATAGAAAAAATTGAAGAAAATATTCAAGAAATGTTGAAATATGGCATTATATCAGAATGTACATCCCCTTGGAATTCTCCGTTAGTATGTGTTAAAAAGAAAAACAGTAGTGATATAAGAATATGCTTGGACTACCGTGCATTAAATAATATAACCGAAAGACCGATTTTTCCCATTCCAAATACTGATGAATTATTAGATATTCTTGACGGAGCAAAGTTTTTCTCGACAATTGATTTAGGCAATGCTTATTATCAAGTAGAACTCGATGATGCATCAAAATTGAAAACAGCATTTTCGACAAAAAGCAAGCAATATTACTTTAACAGAATGCCATTTGGAATAGCAGCCGCACCAGCTACATTTCAAAGACTTATGAATTTGGTTCTTGGAGAATTAAATTGGAATGGAACAATTGTATATCTGGATGATATCCTGATATTTTCAAAGACATTGAATGAACATTATAGTACCATTGAAAAGGTTTTTCAAAAGATTAAATTAGCAAATCTTAAAATAAGTCCAGCAAAATGTCAATTCAAAAGGAAAGAAGTAAAATTTTTGGGTCATATCATTGGTGAAGACGGAATACGTACGGATGAAAGCAAGATTGAAACTATTAAAAATTTTGAAAGACCTAAATGCGTAAAACGTTTGAGAGGATTTTTAGGCTTGGCAAATTACTATCGCAAATTTATAGAAAATTACACCAAAGATTCCAAAGTATTAGAAGCGTTATGTGGAAGTAAACAAAAGAAGCTTATGTGGACTGATGAGTGTGAAACTTCATTTAAAAATTTAAAACTGAAATTGACGTCTACACCTGTATTGAAGTTCCAGACTTTTCTAAGCCATTCATTTTGGATACAGATGCAAGTTTTGACCGCATTGGTGCTGTTCTGTCTCAAAAAGATGGAGGTAAAGAAAGAGTAATCGCATATGGATCCCGAGCTATGAGTAAACACGAGTTGGGTTATTGTATAACAAGAAAGGAATTACTATCTATATTTTATTTTACTGGTCATTTTAAGCATTATCTATATGGAAAAAAGTTTATTTTGAGGACGGATCACAAAGCCATTACATTTATGATGAAGACAAAGAAAGCTATTACCCCACAATTTCAAACTTGGATTAACCATCTTAGTGGTCTGGACATGGAGATTCAATACAGAAAAGGTGATAACCACAATAATGCCGACGCTTTATCTAGAAAAGAATGTGAAACATGTGTTCAATGTCAAATGATTCATGAAAATCCTAAAATGGGTAAATTAAAAACAAGATTGTTGACACTGATGACTGATAATATTGAAAATATATGGCAAAAGAACTCGAAAGAAATTGAAAATATAAAAGAAAATATTAGTTTGATGCCAGATAAAACATTTTATAAATATGTCAACGGAGTGATTATGACAAATAATAATAAAATTTGGATTCCAGAAGAAAACAAGTCTGAATTCATCATAGAATATCATAAAAAGCTCTGTCACGCGGGTGCTAATAAAGTAAAAATGTATGTATCAAACAATTTTGATATGAAAGATTTGGAGCAATCTATTCGTAATGTTGTACAATCCTGTGAAAACTGTCAGAAAAGAAAGGTTGATACAACTAAAACAAAAGAAGAAATAATTTGCAAAAGTGATTCGAAATTATTTGAAACAATATATGTAGATTTCTGTGGTCCATTACAACTTGCAATGAAAGGAGAAAGATATATTCTTGGGATTATAGATCATCATAGTAAGTTTATTTCTTTACATGCAGTGAAATCACAAGATGAAAAAACAGTGGTAAGATTACTGAAAGAAGAGTGGATAATGAAGTATGGAGCACCAAGGATAATAAACTGTGACAGAGGTAAATCATTTGAATCAAAGCTAATGAAAGATTTTGCAGAATTCCACAATATTGAAATTAATTATTCAAGTCCATATCATCACTCAGCAAATAGACAGATTGAGAGACAATTCCGTACAATCAGAGATGCAATACAGATAACACTCAAAGATAAAAGACATAAATCATGCGTAGATATTCTTCCCGAAGTTCAGTTTATGTTGAATTCAACTTTTCAAAAAACTATTAGGAAGACTCCAGCTGAAATGGTGTTTGGAAAAAAGATTTATAGTGAATGGTTCTCAGAGATTGTGGAAGAAGAAAAAATCAATCAGCCGACAAATCGCGAATTTCAAATTGGAGATTGCGTATTGATCAAAGTAAATGTTCGAAATAAAGGTGATAACAGATACATGGGTCCAGGTGTGATTACTAAAAAGATTCATGATCGAAGTTATGAAATAAAATTGGAAAATGGAAGTTCCGTCACGAGAAATATTGAGTGGTTAAAGGTTTTCAAAAAGGGGGGGATGTGAGGCGTTTTATAATTTGTATTTAAATAATGGTATGATGTTGGGCATGTTTGATTGTATGTTGAAATCCTTACTTATTCATTAATTATTATTTTTTAGAAACTCCTCAAACAAATTAACGATATAATTTGTTTTAATAATATTTGTGTTTGAATATATTTGTGTTTTGATAATAAACGTGTTTTAGTTATGGATTCTATTAATACCCGTAGCTCTGTGGCTAATATATATATATATATTTATCGGGTTGAAAATTAGCACTGGGTTGGTGAGTTGGTGTTTGATTTGAGTCAAGTGGTATTTTATGGTGGAATATTGCCTTCTAATGGTGTAGATGTGTTATGATGGTATTAGGTTAGGGTTGCCATACGTCCCAGTTTCAAGGTCCGTGTCCCGGTCCAAGATTTATTTGTCCCTGTTGATTTAAAATTTATAAATGAATATATTTTTTTAAGATAAAAGTCAAAAATAACAAAATGTTCTCGAGCGAAGAGACACACTTATTACCTAACTGTTATTATGCCACGTAGTTGTGGACAAACACACCTGCCTCCTAGAACCTTCCGTTCTTAAACATTTCACACACACAACAACCAACGATCCTCACCTATCATTACCTATACGTACCTATACGTACCCATCCGTACCTATCCGTACCGATCCGCACCCATCAGCTACCATCAGCTTTCATCATCACCCATCATCACCCATCATCGCCCAACACGCCTACAACTACGTCTACGACTAATTAGACTTAGCAAAATCACTCACTAGTACTATTAGTATTATTATTATACTGTTTACGTCATATAAACATAAGAGTTTCATTTACCTCATTGATTCATGTTACTTGCATGTGATATATTAAAAAATTATATTTACATGAAATTTTCAATTGTTAATTATATTTTTACATAAAAAATTATAAAATAATCATTAAACATAATAAATTATCATCAAACGCGTCTTGAAATAAATGTTCAATCCTAAATGCTTTAACATACTGACTAATTTGATAGTAGTATATTACGCAACAATTTTTTCAAAATAATCATAAAACTTTAATAATTTTCATGAAAATTTAAGTTTAAAACCATTGATAGTTTATTTAATTAAAAATAAGTCACTCAAAACTTAAATTTGAACACTGGATTTACAATATTTTAAGAAAATAATTCAAAAAGTTTAAAATTTCAACTTAACTAAATGTAAAAAAATTAAATTCAACAAGTTTAAAATTTCAACTTAACTAAATGTAAAAAAATTAAATTATACAAGATTTACTTTACCAATTTCTATAACTTTTTAAATTTACAGCAAATAAAATATACAGATTTATATTCTATTAAAAAATTTAATTTTGAAAATAAAAAATAATTCGCTCACGATAGGAGTTGAACCCCTCAAAGAATTATTACCGACACCACTGATGTAAGAATTTTGAAAATAACTCATTCAAGATAGGATTTAAACATTGGATTTATAAAGTTTATGAAAATAACCCACCATAGGATTATTTACATGTAAATACTTAACCAAATTCTATAAATTTATAGCAAATATGTTGAGGTCTGTAAATTAAAATTAAAAATTTAAATAAAATTTAGGATAATAATTCAAATGGAAAGTAAGCGAAGAAAAAAGGCAAATAAAAGCGGGATCGTGCACAGAATTAATAGTAAAGGAAAGTGCGATGGAAACAGTATTAGAAAATGCAAAAAGCAATTACGAAAGGCGAGAATCCGGAAATCCGAGAAAAATCAATAAATGGAAAAATCATCGAAATCGAATGGGAAAAACGGGACAGTTATAGATTAGCTAATGGTCAACAAGATGACGGTTAGGGATTTATCAGAAAAGGGTTAGAAAGGGGTGAAAAACATTCAAATGTATGAAAACAGAAAACGTTAATTAATTAATTAATTGGCTAATGGAAAACCCGAGCTAATGGGAAACCCGAGCCAATGGAGAACCCGAGAGATGAAGGAAACCCGAGCTGGGTAAACAAGAAGAAAGGCAAACAAAAGGAAGATTTGGGCCCATTATCTTGACACAATGATTAATGGGAAAAGAGTAAGGAGAAGATAGCGCGCGTAGGAAGACCGTAGGGCCATTAATTATCTGGATTCGTTGGACCATTATGGATGACAGCCGAAGCAAACACGTAGGAGAAAATGTCAAACGAAAGATTGGCTCGGCAATAACCATTTGTCATCCTGATTTCGAGGAGTATATAAGCAAAGGGAAAATCAGAGAAAATCGGCATTCTGCCTCAGCTAGGGTTCGAAGAATCAGACTGTAGGAAAAGTGATAAACGAATTAGGGAAGTAGGGAAAAGAAGAAATAGAATTAAGAATACGGAAAGGCGAAAAGGGATCAAACCAAACAGAAACCGAGGAAAACGAGAGTCAACAGAACTAAAGGATCAAAAGGTGAATATTGTTTGTTTGCAAAGCATCAACGCCGAGCAGAGAATCGTATAAACTTTAATTGGTCATTGTAGCGTGATAATAAATTGTGAACCTGTTGTTTCAATATACGTTGGGTCGTTCATTGTTTTAATTTAAAGAACACCAGGAGTCAGAGAGAACCGACTTGAAATAATCCAAAACCCAACAAATATACTGTTTCTAATAAAAATTCAATACTTTGATAATAATTCACGAAGTTAGGATTTGAAAATACTAATTTACAAGTTCATTCGACTCTATAAATTATTAGCGATACCATCAACTAAATTCGTTGTAACAATTATTTTAGTGTTTTTATGAAAATAAGTCACTGGGTTTACAAATGAAAGTCACTGGGCTCACTATATAAATTGATAAAGAATAATCAATCCATGAGTTTTATATCAATATATTTTAAAAATTCACGCATACTGGATTAATTAATGCTAATAATAATGCTATTGATAATAATTTTACTTTCACAACAATTAAAAAGATAATTTTTCACACGTAAATTTATTACAAACATGTATTACATTGTACATATCAGTCAAGTAGATACTAATGATATCTAAATAAACTTTTGTTTTTTAATAAGAGCTTTGATCTAAATACTAATTAAATGTTGATACCAAAACGTGTAAAATTAAATTTAAATTCATTATGCTAATCAACCGATAATTTCGGGAATTAAAGCTTTATGTAACCAAAAATTGATTAAATAACCATTAAAAATTAATCAGGTCTTATGTGATACCTATTAAATATTTCAATAATTTATGATACAAGCTAGGTATATTATAATACTTTTCGATAAATTTATGAATAAACTATTACATGATTTGTTATTAAGTTATTTAAAAGGTTAAGAATTTTAATCCTAAGTAATGAAAGAAGTAACAATTTTAACCCAAAGTAATGAAATATTTAATAATTCTAACTCTAAATAATGAAAGAAGACACAATTTAAACCCTAAAAGATGAAAGATAACTTTGAACCCTATGTGATTAAAAGTTATAACCTTATGTATACCAATAATTACTAAATACCAAGTAAACACATGTCTTAATAAAGAGTAGTTGGTAAAAAATATACATATATTTAAAAATCGTTGACAGTTTTTAAGTACCTGCTAAAAATGGTTTGAAAATATGAATAAATATTTTAATTGAAGAATATTAAATTGAAAATCTATATTGAAATTAGATTAAAAAGTATATAAATTTGTTAATCGTCGATGTAAATAAATTCGTAAAATTATTGATTGATTAAATGCAATTGTTAATTAGCAATATTAATTGGACTGAACTTATTTTTCAATAGAAAGTTATTCTTGAAACAATATAAAAATAATATTTTAATAACTTTTCTTGAAATTAATTTTGAAAAAATAGAAACCAAATACTTGATTTTGATTGGCTGTTACTATTGCTATTGACAACGAAAATATTTTGTGATAAATTTAGTCTCTAAACACAAAATACTAATAAATTTATCAGTATATTAAAATTATTACAGTCTTCTTGAAAATAATTTGAAAACGTACAAATTGTTGGGCCAGAACACAAACGGCCTTAAAAATGTTTAAATGGATCGGTAACACACATGCAAACATAACATGCAAATTCAAAATAAACCTATTAAAACATCAATTAAACCCTAACAAAATATGAGAAAAAGATAATAAAATGTAAAATAATAAACATAAAAATAAATTAAAATAATAACAAAACGCAACAAGATCAGCACGATACAAACACAAACATAACATGAAAACCCAACAAATTCGACCGAAATTTGATAAATTAATAAAAGTTCATGAAAATGAAATTTAAATCAAAGAATTGAACTAGAAATAATTCAATAAAAATTCTAAATAAAAAATTATCAAAATAAATTGAAAAAACAATAAAAATAAAGATTAGAATACACTAGAAAATAACAAGGTCGAATTTTGTTTTACTAAATCAAAATTAACATGCGAGGTTAGGGACAGAAAATAGGTATAAATACCGATACATTTTCACATAAAATTTAACTAATTTTGAAACAAAACTTTTGTTAATTCTTAAAAATCTATTGTGAATTTTTAGGTGAGCAGTAGTTTTATTTGGAAACTCTCTCTCCACGTCCCATCCTCGCAACCTCGGTAGAGCTCTGCTTGGATGTCGGCGTGGGGGGAGATGTATTTTTATGAATTTTTTTTCTGATTGGATTGATTTGGTCAAGTAATTTTGTACTTTGCTTTTAATATATATTAATAAATATTTATGATGTTAAACTTTGTTTTTTCATGAAATTAATTAATTTATTTGTCAAAATTTTTCCGGCCCACAGCCAAAACACATCGCAAGACAGCAAAATCAACATACAATTCAGATTTGTGTAAGTGCGTGGAATATCGCCGATGATCTGTGCCCGTGAAGACCCGACATGCGGAACGCAGGGGTTGGAACGTCAATATTATTCCGTATAGAAGAAAGGAGAAAAATAAGGAAGGAGTCTTTTGGCTACTTCCTCGTTTTTCGGTTTCTGTAAATTCGACCTAAATTATTCTACATATGGCTCAAAATCATCACACCGAGTAGTCCAGTGGGCACTCATTAACTATAATATAAACATAAAACGCGTCTAAGGCCTATTAAAGGGAAAGGGTACGGGAAAAAATAAAACGAAATCGTTGATATGAATCGAAATAACTTAATAAATTCAACTTAACTGTAAATTTTTAGTTTTTAATCATTATCGCATAAATTAACTTAATAAATTAAAGAATTTAATTCTAAATCCGAGATCCGACGCGTTTTTTTTGGGATCCTCGCATGGTAATCAATGATTGCTTTCACCATAAATTTAAAATTGTTATGAATTTAAAAGGAAAAACCATAAATTAATATTACTATTACATAGTTGTTAATAAACTCGGTAAACACATAATTGCGATATTAAAACTAATTTACCCTAAATCTACAGAAAAATAGAGAATTCGAATAACTACAGAACAGAGTACCTCCATAAGCATAGCAAACGCATATTTTTCAGAATACTCTCATAAATCAACCTTGTTAATAATTGAAACTGACAAGAAATTAAACGGTAGAAATATAATAAATGCCATTGAATTAAATCCAATAGATTCAAGAAGTAAAAACCCATCGAGCAGACAATTTTATTTATACCATCAATCACGACAATCCCTCCAAAGTTGTACAAGAGACCTGTATTGACAGAACCCGTAAAACATCCCTAAAATCTCTGTAAAATTATGCGAATTAATTCAATCACTAACCCCACTATAAAACTAAACGAAATTAACTAAGCATGATAATAAAATCCCAAGCCCAGATAAAAAGAAAATCCGATAGAAAACGTTTATCCTTCCCAAGTTGAGTTCGAATTGATAGACCTTCCAAACTCACGCGATCATAAAGAGACTCTAACAATCGTTTATAGTTCCATGATGAACCAAATCAAGACTGAAACAACATCAGAATTCCCCTGGAATAGGTTAATAATAACATGATTAAATGAAATAAACGTACCCGGATTTCTCATCTCCAAACAAATTCCGTCATAAGTATATGCGATGATATGAAAAAACTGGGGAATACACTAAAGAAAAAATGACGACATTAAATACAAATAAATAAGAATTAAAATCAACCTGAAATATCGATCGAATGAGGGCTACGATCAACCGGAAACCATGAATCTCATTACATAAACTGAAAACTATCGTGATCATCGAGATTGGATTTCCGTTAGTCAACGTAAACACTTCACCTAGACAATAAATATCGATTAAATTTCATAATCATAAATAAAATTTTCTCACGCGAATGTTCTGGATTAACCGTAGTGCAGCGGATGCGCACACAGCCACACTAGTTTATATGATTAGGTACGAATACCCACCAGTCAGTCTATTAATTTCAATTTTGGAAATATGAATCAAGCAACCACGACGACAGAAGGAAAAACACCAAGGGGAATCGAGTTCCCCAACCCAAAGTAACTTATATTAAAAATTTCAATTCATAAATTTTAGCTATTCTTAATTCATAAATTTTTAAAAGTGGATAGTCATTATTGTTTCATAAATTATCATTATTTCATATAATTTAAAGTTGATTCCATTAAATTTCAAAACGATAGTTATCACTATTTCATAAATTTTAGGAATTGATAGTTACATGATTTCGTAAATTTCGAATTAATGGTTATTCTTGTTCCCCATGAGTCTTAAAATTGACAGTCAGTATTATTTATGAATTTTAGAATCTAGGATTATATTATTTCATTGATAGTTATTATTATTACCTCATAAATTAAAAATGGGTGATTATAAGATTTCAGGAATTATAAAATTGACAATCGTTCGATTCCCTAGATTGTATTGTTGTTATTGCTTCGTGGATTATGAGATTGATAGTTGTCATTATTTCATAAATTGTAAATTGATAATTAGTAATGTTTCATAAATTAAAGATTGACAATTGTCTCTTTTCATAAATTTCGAATCGATAGTTATTTTTATTTTCATGAAGTTTAGGATTGTTTCATAAATAATAATTTGATAGTTATTCCTATTTTCATAAATCTTAATTCAACGTGTATCCTATCCCATAAACCTCAAATTGATGATCATTTTCATTTTATAAATGCTAAATTGATTTTGATGTTCATGATATAAATTTTAAATCGACCAGTATCTCCCTTACCTAAACTTTAGACTGACAACTAAATTTTGTTTTCTCATGAATCCTACATTAACAATTGTTAAACTACCACCGATGACTCGGGTAGACCTATAGACAATCGTGAAGGCCAGGGTATGGTGCATAGTTGTAGTCATTGAGTAGACCAGTTACGATTTCACCAGAGCCAAATTTATCCCTTCCCTTATTCTTAAGGAGAAATTTTGTAAACATTCGTAGTAATTCAGGGACATTCATGTGGGATAGAAACAAATAGATATCCGACTCCAAATTTTTGCTACACGTCGAAAGTATAGTTGAAAAATTTTCATCCACAACAATTATTCGTCGACAAACGCTTACAACTCTTATAATAATGAGTCGATACGGACGATGCCTTAACGTCAATGCGCGAACAGAGAAATAAAAGATTATGCCGCAGTTAATATAAGATACCTTGCAACTATGTTGTACCTGTTCACATAATCATAATGGTATTTTAGAAAAGCCAAGGCCTCTCGAGTGGATTCCCGCCCATGTTGCGGAAGAATGGCGTCAGGCTTGGAAGCGAGCACGGCCGGCCACAAGCCTCGAGGAGCCCCAACCCAAGAGACCGCATCAGACCGCCTTGCAGTTGCTTGGAATGGAGAATGACCCCCGGGGGACGAACAAGCAAGACGACAATCAGTATCCGGCGGAGGAGATTCGAGATCACGCGCGGAACCTCCTCGCCCGTTGGGAAGAAATACAATGGCAGGTCGACCTACAGGTAGTTAAGGTCAGGTAGTACCTTGCCAATGTCGAAGACGACATCTCTGTCGGACGAATTGCAGATATTTATCCGACTAGGCCGGCCCGCAACACAAGGCGACCAGTGGCCGTCATCCCAGGTTGCTCTCCGGAAGAAGGAGTTAGGAGATTTTTTGAAGAATCCTGACTCCCCGGATTAACGGAAGCACGGACAGCGATTTGTATTATTAGTTCAATTAAAAAAAAATAAAAATGTTGTTCGTTTTATTTGATGATTCAGTAAACTAATTTTCGCAACTTATGTTTTATATTAATCATAATTTTGATTCATTTGAGTTAATAGTGGAATTAAAAGATTTCTATTGCAGCGATGACATCTACACATCTATTACAAGCAGAGCTTGTCCATGCTGGACGAGCAAACGCGAACCTTCTTGACCAGCTAGTTCAATTAACACGAGAAGCCCAACAAATCAAGTCTACCTGGTCGGACCCGAAGAAGACTAAGGCACTTTACCTCAGACTTACTGCTGCTCAAAAGGGTTGGGCGGAAGAAAGTCAACTCAATCAAAGCCTGCGGACGCAAATCAGGGGATTATAAGTCGCCCTGGCAGCTAGTCGGGAAGGGGAGGCGGTAACTTACCCGCTCATCTTCGCCCCTTCTCAGTTGGCGTACCGGGATCCAATCGACAATGCCGCTCGGGCAGTGAACCCATCAACCGCACCGCCAAGTACTCACCGGCCGGGACGCAAAGAGCGTGCCCAACGCAGAGCTGCCCACCTAGCAAGTCAACCGAATTAAATATCTAATACTGTGCTGACATCGAATTGATTTACAAACCTCGCGTATTTTAATCGTCCTTTCTGTTTATAGTAATAAAATGGTATTGGTTATTAAACAAGTATAAAGTAGCAGGTTATAAGATATGAATAATAGTGGATTATCGTCAAAGGTCGTGAGCATTCACATCGCGTCACCGAAATATCATCTAGTCCTACCGATCGACATGAGTCTGATCTTGATTTTCTTACATCGGGGACATTGCAAAGCGAGCATAGGTCTTCCATCGACAGCTCGTTGAACCCGAGGGTTGTCCGAGCAATTACAGTATTACTAATAATGCTCACCTTTTGCGGACAATCCACCCACTCGAACACATTTCCAACGTTGCCTAGCAACGGGTGCCGAGTGGTAGTCAAAGTAATATTTATATGGCGTTACCGGGGTAACAACAAAAAGATAAAACAAATGTCAAAACCCAGTAACCCACCAAAACTATTTTTCAATAAAACTATTATTAAACTAAACATAGATGAAAAGTTGAATAGATTTATCGATATATTTATTGTAATTTTTCTTGAAAATAATTTGAAAACATACAAAATATTTTTCAAAAAACTTATAATTTAACTAAAACCGGTTGTTGAAAATACTAATAAATTTATCAATTAAAATAATTACAATTTTCATGAAAATAATAATTTGAAAATGAAACTATAGAATACTTGATTTTAATTGGTTAATTCTATTTATTACAAATGACAACGACTCAAATTAATTCAAATTTTAATGTTCAAATTATTTTCTAAATATTATGGTACCGCATTGATTAGTCGATAGGAAATCATACTATTCAATCGAACATAATTTCATTAATCTTTTTAAATAAATAAACAAAAGTCATTTAAAATTAATATAATGTTGAACTTGTTGCTAATCACCGACTTATTTTATTTAAAACTAGAAAATTTTCATGTACAACAAATATTGGTTAAATTGACTATCAAATGTCGTAATTTATGGTTACCGTACAATAAGAATTTGCCTCTATAAAAATATACTAATTATCCCTATTAAATGTTTAACAATTTATTGAACTACACATACTTTTCTTCAATACAAAATTAATTTAACAGTATAAGAAAAACAATATTTGTTAGGATATTGATAAAAAATAATATACTTTAATGTCCAAATGGATATCCAACCACCTTAAAATCTTCGATAAAATTTTAATGAATTTCTATCATAGTAGCAATAAATATCACAAATCATCGACAAAAAGGATAAATCTACTCAATCTTTGAATTTATCTTCGATTCACCTAAAAACTATAAAAGCTACAATTTACTGACAATAATTCCACATATAAAGCTAAATTATTGATTTCTATACACATACTTTACATTGGATTTAACCCTTAAAGTGACTGTAATTTAATGAATTACCACATTGAAATTTGTTTACATAAATCCTGCAATAGCTAGATTTATTAAAATGCAGTAAAAATCTTTAATGAATTTCTCTTACACACAATAGAGTGATTGATGTGCGCTGACATCCCAACAAAAATTTGATTAGGACTCCTCAATCGTAACCAATTATTAAACTTTTCACCTTTATTTGGTAAATTACTGATCATTTCATGTAAAGCTCTACATTTATTTGTACATACTTAATATTTAACCATATTATTCTCCTTAAAATTGATATATTATTGATCATTTCGTGTAAAACTCTACATTTATCTGCACATATACAATATTTATCCATTATTTATCCCTTAAAATTGATATATTACTGATCATTTTCATTAAAAACCCTATTTTTATCGATACAAACTCAATATTTAGCGACAAGATCTCACTTTAAAATTGATATATTACAAGTCAATTTCATTAAAAACCATATATTTATCTGCACATACTCAATATTTAGCCATAATTTATCCTTTAAAGTTGATATATTACTGATAATTTTCATGTAAAATGTAACATTAAATGATTATTTCTACTCAATATTTACCTTGGATTAATTTCTTTTAACACTGTATAATATGAAATTTCTTATACTGTTATCCAAATTATTATTATGTCATAATTAATCGATTAAATTTCTCACTCAATATTTCCCCTAGTAACTTACTACATCTAAACTCGATATTCCAACTTGTAAAGCATACTAGAATTGATCAAAATTCCAATCCATAGTGATAAATCTAACCTTTCCATTATATCTAACACTCTGAAATATTCATACGTTGGAATACTCTCTCTAAAATTGATACAGTTCTGTTAAAAGTTTACGTCAAATTCTCAATAAATTCTTTAGTAATATCAATTGATATAAAATTCATGAAAACTATATCGAGAATCCTAAATTTAAACTAAAATATTTAACAGGCTCTATATTATACTAAGTGGACATATATGATAAATTAATATACTAGCTATTATTCAATACCTTATTACAAGTTTTAGTCTAATTAAACACAATTTCCATATTGAAACCAATTTAACGATAAAAAATATTTAATCGAATATCAAAAGTTGATAACTAACTCTTAAATAACCAAAGTAGTATTTTCAAATTGAATACTATTCCACGATAGATTCTGCCTTTTTTATTATCCATGCACAGAAATTGCATTTACATTGTTCAATTACTAGAAATTATTGACAATTTAAAAAATTTTTCAATAAAATATGAAAATTAGATATTTTATGTAGATTATTTTCTAGGTAATTATACTAAAATTAATAAGATCAAACGAAAAACTTTCTGTTAAATTCTAATATAATAAAAACAAAATACAGTATTGAAAAGAACTAAATCCAAAAAAAAGAAAAAATATTTAAATTCTTTTATTTTATAAAAATACTTATTTTATAATATGAAAATTATGTTTTAAAATATTATATTAAAATGCTTTAGTAGTAATTTCAACTTAATGGTACAAAAGAGTATTTATTTTTTTTAATTTTAGATAGGAAATTCATAAATTAATTCTAAATAGACTGAATTTTTTAAAAATAAAATTCTACATCATTGATTTTTTATTCAATCCGGAAATTTTCACAAAATGAAAGAAAACAATTTAATTTTATAGACGAGTGATTTCAAAAAAAATAAAATTTTAATTAAACTAGAAAGTGAGGTAATTAATTAATCTTTATAAAACATTTAAACAAATTACTTAAATTTGAATATACTTAAATATAATAATGTGTTTGTATCTTGGTTGGGAATCTTTAACAACAAGACTCATTTCTTACTAAGTAAATTTACATTTGTTACTGTGAAAAGTAGTTCAATTTAATATACACTTTCTAAATTCAATCTGCTATAAACAGAAAATGGGCACATATGTTTGATGCTTACACACATACTTATTGGTTGCATACTGCCAGAACAACGGAACAAAGGCATTGCCCCTTTATATCAAAATGTCAAACAAACGCATGATTTTAAGTTGATATTACATCAGTTGTGCAAGCACAAAAATGCAATTTAAGTCAAAACATAAACATTTATATATTTATTCAAAACTTACGTTAAAAATCTCAAGTAAAATCTGTCTGGGAGAATTTAGCATAACGATTTAGAAATTTATTTTTATACCTTGATTAATTAGTCTCAAAATAGAAATAGAAAGAATGTTCAATTTTATTGAAACTGTTTAGTCATGGTAAGGTGTTGTAAGGGTGGCCTGACAACATGTCCGCGGAAAAAATAATAAATTGTACTTTTTAGATTTCAAATTCTCACGAATGAGATAAAAACTACAATGCAATTAAATCATTTTTTCGTTAAATAACTTATGACAACTATTAATATAGTAACAATGAACCAAATATTCGTTTTGGCTTCAAATTAAAAACATAGTTATAAAATTTAAAATTAATTTTGTCCCGGTAATTATTTGTTACGCTTAATAAAATTATTTGTCTGCACTATCACTAGAGCAGGAGCTGGATTTCAAAATTTTGATTGCCCTGTGAATACCGGTGTCTATATATATATATATATATGTATAAATTGTGGGGTTTATGGTTGGAGTGATCTTGACCACAAATACAAATGTTTCTTCGCCCCAAATGGTTACCCGTTGCTCGGCAACGTTGGTAATGTAACCATTGGTTTTGAGATCACCAAAGGTGAGCGCCACACAGGAACTACTCTGGCCCGACCTTAACATGGGTTTAACGCACTACCGTTAGGAGGTTTGCGTGCGCTTTTCTTTTCTTGGCCCTTCACTGGTGTACCTAGTACTATTGAATCCTTCTCTAATTTATTTCTGATTTGAAGTCGTCAATTTTGTTTTTAGCGCAAGGCATAAAAATTTATAAAGTCAATTAAAAATATTTATTAAATAACAGTCTAATGTGATCGTAAATGAAATCTCAATCCTTAGCCTGAGCGGCCCGTCGCTTAGCTCGTTCCGAATTTACAGGGCGATATTTCTGTGGTCCATTTGCAGGCTTCTTCGTCGCTGTCGCGTCTCGGTAGGCCAATAGGGCCGGCGCGAACACTAATGGGTTGGTTACCGTAGCGCCCTCTTGACACGCGGATAACGCTACCTCTAGACCGCGAATTTGGGTTTTCTAGTTTTGGTTGAGCTGTTTCTCCTCAGCCAAACCTCAGCGACCATCTTTCCATAGAGCTCTTTAACTTTCTTCGGCTCCACCCAGGTAGCCTTAATCTGCTGCACTTATTTTGTCAGTTGTAGGATTTGTTCGTATAATCTCTAGTTCGTTCTCCGTGCGTTATCCAACTCGCGCTGCAACGTTCAACATTGGTTTGCTGATGTAACATTTCGATTAGTCACAAATGGATTTGCTCAACTAAACGATACATTTGTTTTTGTGATGAAGAGGTTTTTCTGTAGTCTACTATCCGAGAAAACAGAACAAGCATATCAAGAACTTCTTCAAGAAATGTTCATCTTGCGTCCAGGTTTAGATCCAGTATCTGTTGTGTTTGATTTTTAATAGGCAGCAATTCGAGCAATTCTGACGGCATCAATAACTGGATGCATGTTTCACTTCGGTCAATTTGTTTAGAGGAAATTACAGTCGGAATGTTTTTCGGAATCTTACAGAGATGAACAGAATTTTGCACTTGTTGTCAAAGGTCTTCTTGCTCTTGCATTTATTCCTGCAAGATTACGTCATAGAAGTTTTGAAACTCCTACTACTGATCCTGCTTATCAATAAATTGAGGCAATCTGCAATTATATGGAGGACAACTTCATCGTTATCAACTGGAGCTCGGAACAACAACTGGAAAAACGAAGAAAGAATACATTCGTATTAATGAAGCACTTTACACTATGGTCGCCGATTATAAAAACCAAGATCCGATTACATATCTGGGAGATTTTGCACGAGTGCTTAATATAAATGTTGTCTGGCTTATTGAAATATATTTAGTATAATTGGAGTTGTAGTGTTTATTAATATATATATATATATATATATATATATATTTAATTTATTAATATTTGAGTTAATTATTGAGTAAGGTAGTACAATTTTGTCCGTACTTTGTTGTCCGTATACCATTTTGTCTGGTTACCATCTGAACAAAACTAATTCATTTTAAAATATATATTTTTCTTTTTAAAAATTTTATGAAAGCTGGTAGCACAGAGTGTTCAACTTGGCTGACGGAAAACGATAACTCATCGAGTAGAAGGTAAATCAAGGGTCACGTGGGTGTGTTGCGCGTGTGTGTATGACTCACGGTCTTTGTTCTACAGCGGTTCAAAGAGGTCATGTCAGGGTAAAAGCATGAGTAATATATATTTTTCAAAATCAAAAAAAAGACATACTCTGCCCCTAGGTAAATTTTTTATGACTCATACTTTTTTCGAAAATTAAAACAAAACCAAAAAATACCCCCTAGGTAAATATTTTTATGATTCATGACTTTTCAAAACCAGGAAATTTTTTCTATCCCTCGTGAATGTGTGTGTTCAAGGGACATTTAATAGCATCTTTTACTATTAAAATTGTAAGCCGATAAATTATGATTATTATTATTACTATTATTATAATTATTATTTTTATAATTATTTTTATTATTATTTTTATTATTCTTATTATTATTATTCAAAATTTATTAAATATAACAAGTCTTTTACATTGATAAGAAAATTCTTTACATGAAGTATGCAATTCATACTGCAAATACAATAAAGATAGACTAAATCAAATGTTATAATGAATGAATTTTCTTAATCAGTCCTCATTGCTATTTGCGATTTCTGAATTTTTCTTACGCTTGTGGTGTGGAAAAGCATTCATCGGAATTTTTCTCCGGCTTTGCAATCTTCTTTCAGTATTCAGCATCTGTGACTTGCCACTGTAGTACGGGTAAGTAATTTGAATTGTGTGGTAAATTTAACATTAGTCTTAAGTGACAACGTAATTTACTTGAGTTATTTTCTAAGAGGTTGGTATTTCGCGTGTACGGTAAGGAAATATTAATCGCGAATGAAAGAATATTTTATAAGCCTTGAGCTTTTACCAACCATATAATCCAGAATTGGCAATTTTGTTTGCATCACTGACAACCTTTTCAATTATCTCATAAGGACTTTGATCATTATCCTCGCCCACTAGAACGCCAAGATATTGGTAGAATTCTTTCGACAATAATTTTTTTATCGTCTTTCCTTTAAACAAAGTTTCATCATTTATGTAAACTCTGGGAAGTTGTATGTAGCCACACTTCTCAGGTCGGTATTCAAATCCTATTTCTGCAGCAGTTTCAACAGCAATATCTATAATTTGCTGAAGTTCATCAACAATTTTTGCAACAAGTGAAATGTCATCAGCGTAAGCTGAAACTTGAATAGGTGAATTACCAATCATGAATGGTTCAATGCGTGATCTACTTATTGCTTCAAGGACAGGATTGATCGCTATCGAGAAGAGAATCATTGACAGAGGGCATTCCTGCTTAACCCCCCTTTTTATTGGAAGATTAGGTGTCAAAATTGGTCCACGGCTGTAGAAAGAGCAAGTGTCAGTTTATAGCAATTTAATAATCGTAGTAAAGTCTTCACTGAGGCTTATAGTTCTCAGAACATTCCACATGTAATAATGATGTGCATTCCTGAAACATCCTTAATATTAAACCAAGCAATAGCTAATGGTGAATTCTTTTTATATATTTTGAATGCTTAAGTGCAGAAGACAGTATTGAGTTGTGCTCGACACTCCCTTCATGAACAGAACCCCCTTTTTGTCCAATATGTAAAATATCGTTGCAAATCACCCATGATGTTAAGCCCGTTGTGAAAATCGACGCAAAGACTTTATAGATAATAGACAGAATAGCAATTGGCGCCAGACTTTATCATAATTATCTGTCTTATCAGGTTTCGGAATTGATATTGTCTTGAAGATTTTCCAACTAGTTGGTATGACCTTATTAGTGAGGATTTTATTTTAAAAAAAGCTCAATAAGATACCTGTGGGGTCAAGAACTGCAAGGTCTTTCTATTTAATATCATCAATACCTGGTGAAGTATTGCCAGCTCGCTTTAATTCATAAACAACCTCAAATGGCAAAATTTGACCAAGTTTAAGTACCTTTGGAGTGCTTTGGTATATTTTAAGAATTTTATCCCATGGTTTCAATACTGTATCTTCATGAGAAAATTGTTTTAGAATGTACTGAATTTCAGGTCTGCAGCACTAGCAAGTCATTTATTATTTTATAAATAGTTAATTCCATGTTAATCAGAAATTCGGATATACTATTATATTTACTTATTTTATTTGAGTTTTGTTTGCTACCCAGTTAAGGTTCATGAAATTGTTTTAGTGAGATTATTTAAATGAGGAAATTATTGAAGAATACTTTCAATAATCAGATTAACATCAGCATTTTTCAAAATAGTTAATAATTCAAAGATTTTATTTTTCCCCTATTGTAAACTAAATTTAATAGTTTCTTTTGCTTTGATTTAGTTAAGGTTTTTCGTTATCTTTGTTGTTTATCTCAGAAACAATCGGAAGTAAAAAGTTGATAACAATTCCTATTTTTCTCAAATTTATATTTTCAAGAAAGTCATCGTGTGCTGATGAAAGCACATGTAAGAATTCTGCTAAGCAGTCCTGAACCACGAACCTCATGTGGGAATTTTCCAGCTCTAAGTACACAGCCATTTGAATTTTTTATTTCATTTATTTTGGTCACTAGAGATTTACATATAAATATATAATTTAGACTGACATCTAGGGTAGTGGAATCCAAGAAATAATGCTCTTCAGTGTTATGATCTATTACGATTAGTGTTTCTCGAGACTTTGGAGAAGCGAAAATGACAAATGCAACCGCTGCATTTTGAAGGCATTCATAATTTAAATGTTCATTTAAATAATGGGTATAATCATCAAGAATAGCAGTGCACATGGTGATACCCAAAACAATAAAGTCTAACGATAAGCCTAAATTATAAAAGTATTTGGTTAAAATATTATCGGTTATTTTTCAATTTATTAAATTTAAATTCAGAGAAATTTCGGCACATTCTTATGTTTTTATTTCATCAAGATGTTTATATATTTGATCATGCGTAAGATTTCGTTATAATATCAGTTTCTCTAATAAAACAATAAAAGCAGAGGCATTGAACGTTAGTCATCTGAAATGAAGAGTCGGTGAGAAATACCATGATCACTTTTAAATTCAGAGATTGGAACAGATATTGAGACTGATGCAGGCACTTGCCTTCATTTGGAACTTAGTGGCACTTTTCTGCTTCTGGTATGTACACTTGAAGATACATTTTTCAATTCTTCATCTTTAGTTTTCACAATAGAAGGTACACTTTCATCAATGTCTACTAGAAGACTATTTCCTAACGTTTTCTCTTTGTCTTCTGACATATATAAAGTAGTCTTAATAACACATTATTCAATATCAGCTTTTGGATCATCAAGTTGTTGATTATTTGTATTTACATTTACAGCTTGTACCACTGAATCAATTATTTTATCAATGCATGTGCTCATTTTATCTGTACATATTTTAAGACAATATTGAGGGATATGGTATTAAAATTTGTTGGCGAGTAAAACTTTCTTTTTTTCCCGAACTGCAAAATATACAAGACGCTTTGCTTTTACTTCGTCAACATTATTTTTATCAGACATCCATTGATTGATATCTGTATTTATATTCTCGAGTATTTTCAGTTGATTAAGTTTGTTAAGAAACGATTTATCTAACAAATCAAAGAAATTGTTCACTTTCGTTATTGTTGCAGATGATATTATATTATGAATTTTATCTATTTCTTCTGACAATTTCCATTGCTTAAATCTTAGAATTCTCTCCTTACAACTAGAATTGAAATAGGAAGAAAAAGGAATCAAGTTAATCATCCCGGCCCCCAAAAAATCAATATTTTCTAAATCAAACGAATAACAAGACTCTACGTTGCTAACAGAGTACATAAGTAAACAATTACGAATATAGTTTTGGACGTACTCGCCGTATGTTTTGTTTATTTTATATTTTAAGCTGTTTTTCAAATATAGATAATTTAGATAGAATATTATATCAATCACTTTCGTAGAATAATTTGATTCATTCAAAAGAGATTCAAATTCACACTGTTCTTTACATATATCAACAAAATTCAAAAGGCCAAGATTAAAAATTATATCAGAAACATATCCAGTTTGTAAATCACAAGAATTACTTAATTGATTGTTAATTAGAAATTTACCTTCAACAAATGAGGATTGTTCAGGATACGTTTTTTGTAATTTTAATGCATTAATAAATTTTGCAGGATTTTTAGAAACATTTTCTACAACACATAATTCCAAATTCTGGAAATGAAACATATAGATCACGTAGTTGAGAACGGGATAATTCCGAACTAATTACACATGAACTTTGATCACTGTCATCATAGTTATTCAAAAGATCTAACATAAAAAAATCTCAATCACAATATTTGATTTCTAATTTTATCAGGTAGTCAGGAAGCATATTCTCTTTTTAGTAATTTTAACACATTATTTATTTGCATCCCCTTTGCTTTTCATTTTTAATTCCAGCTGTTTCTGCAAATTTGCTCGATAAAGCAAACAGAAATTTCCTAATTGATAATGGGGCTATTTCGAACTTTGATTTACAATTATAAGTTTTCACAACACTTTATCCCACAATAAATATTCCTTGTACATGCTTATTAGCAACTTGAGAAGTTCTACTTTTATCTTTAAATTTAATCGAAACACAAATATTATTGTTTCTATTAGAATAAATAATTAAAATCACCAATGTTTAAAGGATTTTGCAATAAAATAACTCTTTGTTAATAATTTTAGATTTATTTGGCGACTCTTTCAATTTAAGTAATTTAATAAAATACGGGAAAGTTTTAAATAAATCTTGTTTCTCGTTTTTAGTCAAAATTCTAACATATTGTTCAAAAGTAATTCTAGAAAGGAAATTTGAGTTTTTATTAATCTTTTTAAATTTATTTATACACTTATTAACTTTCTAGGTAGGATTGGTTGATTCAATGGTAATTTGATTATTTACAGCGGACTTTGAGATCGAATTTTTAGATTCATCAAATGAAATTTTATCATTGTTAGCATTTTTAATTAACTTAGAATCAATCTCCATATTTATTTCATCATTTTTATTTAAATTAACTGAATTATATCGTTGAAATTATTAACAAAAACATCTTTTATTGTCAACAACAACTATTCTCAAATCATCAAGATTAGTAGAAGAATGATTCTCAGGAAAATGACTACTTCGAAAAGAAATCTTATTAAAGGTAGGTAATGAAAGAGATGGTAATTTAAATTTCACTCCACTTAATGAAGGATCTACTTTTTGGGGAATCGAAGCATCTTCTACGAGAAAATAATTAAAGTCACATTGACAAGATTTATCAGCAACCTTCTCAGAATTATAAAAAGAATGTAGATTATTAACATTCTTATTTTGTAAAGCATTTTTATTAGTAGAATAATTACTTACAAATTTATTAAAGTTTACTGATTTCAAATTTTTTAAAATATCATTATCATAGAAACATTTAATTTAGAAAATCTAACTTGTAATTCATCTGATTGATGTATTCTTCATGCTCCTTCATCTTCGCCGAAAGTGGTAGCATGCTATCCGGCATAATCGAAAAATTAGCATTTAAAAAAATATTTCCAAAGATTCTTTAGAATTAAATTTGATCTGGTGAACTGTTATGCAATGAATTGGACGAAATTTGAGGACCCTTGTTAAAGGCTATTACGCAAAGTTGGTGTATGTCCATTACACCTTAGATGGATACTCAGGCACAATTTAGTATTTTACTCACAGCATTACTACTCATGCAATCGTATTGCACGTCTTTGTTCTTTATGCATATTTTTTAGGTTGGGTCTCGAACTTAGAAAATATTTTACCAAAAATTATCACTCATAATAATAATAATTATAATAATAAATGTAATAATAATAATAATTTATCGGTTTACAATTTTCAAGTAAAAGATGCTATTAAATGTCCCTTGAACACACACATACATGACGTATAAAAAAAATTTGCTTGTTTTAAAATTCATAAAAATTTTTGATATAGGGGGGGGGTTGGAACTTAGAAAATATTTTACCAAAAATTATCAGTCATAAAAATAAAAATAAAAATATTTTGATAAAATAAAATGTGGAAAGATATTATAAAATGACCCTTACACACATTCAAGAGGGAAAATTTCTCTGCGAAATTCGACAACGAAAAATGGATTGTCAAATGGAATTGGAAGTCAGAGCCGCCCAAATTTATACCTAACACAATTCAAATGCGTAAATTTGGTTTAATATGTAAAGCCGAAGAGAAGTTAAAAATACTCTCAGTGTAAGAAATATAGGTATTGATGTATTTCGTAAGAATAACGAAATACATTAGAAAAGATCAAACGATATTCGGAAACATGAATTAAATAAAGGGCTTTCAAGAAAATAACTGTATTCGTTATGTGGTCAATTAGTTTGAATTTACCCTGTGTCTGGGTGGTTGCGGACAGCTTGCTCATATATCAAGAGGTTATCTAGTGGAAATTGGGATGATCCAATAGAAAATCATATTGTTGAGAAAGTAAAATGGTTATTAGAAAAAGTGGATAAAAAAGATCCCTCGTCAGGTATTTGGAGTGTTCTCAGCAATCAGACAAGCATAATTTGGTGCGATTCAAGTTCAATTGGAATTGTATTAGAAATAGAAGGTTCAATGGTTGAAGATTCGTGCTGGTTGCGGAAACCTGATGGTCCAAGACATATTAACCATGTGGAATTGGAAGCGATTGTGAAGGGTGTTAATTTATGGATCAAATGAAGTTTAAAATACATTAAAATTAAATCCGATAGTAAATCGGTTGTGTGCTGTGTTAACAGCATATTATAAAACAACAGAAAAATACATATAAAAGCAAATTCGGAGTTGTTAATACGACGAAGCTGGAGCTTTTAAAAAACCTAGCGATTGAGTATGAACTTAAATTGGACATTGAGTGTGTATCTTCAGAAAATAACAAGGCTGATGTATTAGCGAGAGTACCAGCCAACTGGATGATTAATAAAAAATAAGTCGCAGCTTTAAGCCATGTAGTGAAAAATCGTATGCGATTCTTAGCATTGGAAGCAGGGCTACTAAATGTGGATAATGAAATCTCGGAAATATTTGCAAGCTGTAATCAATACTTATCAATTGACACATCGCCAGTAACATGGTAAAAAGATGGGCAAAGCTGTGATGAAAATTGGTGTCGTAACTAAATTTTCTTGCGATAAATATTTGTCAATTATTGATTATAGACCATCCAGATATGCAATCTGGAAGAAAATTAAGAATGAAAATGTAGAAGAGATATGTAATGCATTAAATGAAGTGCTATATGAAAGAGGATCTCCAAGTGAAATATTAATAAATAATTATTTGTCTTTTAGATCTCGAAAATTTCAAGAGTTAGCAGATAAATAGAACATTGAGTTGGTAATTAGAAAATATGAACCGCCCAGCGGGAAACGGGATCACTGAACGAAGCCATCGGACAATAAAATCGCTAGCAGCTAGGTCCTCGGGAACGATTGGAGAAGCTATGTACTGGTTCAACAATACACGAAACAAAAACTATATTTGTCCATCCAGAGCCATATTTAAATAAAACCCAAAAGTGAATTTGCCAAGCAACCATAAACAAGAGAAAATCAAAGCAAAATATTTTGCTGGTGACCCAGTATGGATAAAACCGAATTTGAATCAAAAATGCACAGAAAGAATGAAAGTCGGGCATATCATTAAACCATTATCAAATACAAAATTTTTAGTCAGGTGTAACGGAAATGATATGCCTCGACACGTGGGTGATTTCAGAAAATGATTTATCAAAAAGATTCAGACGAATCTGGTGGGAATATAAGAATAGTGTAATATTAAACAACTTATGTTGTTACAATATTATGAAAATGTTGTAAAATATAATTTCAAAAACGTTTTCGTGCTTATATTGATTTTGTAGTTTGGTAATTAATTTAAATTTTTGGGAATTTTTTATAAAATTGGAAAAGGCCCATTTATTTTAAATTAATCTAATTTTTCATGCTTACAAATTATATTTTAAAAAACAATTTAATAATATACTCGATAAAAAAATATTTTTAAACATTGAAAAATTTTGTTTACTTAGACAAAAAAATAAAAGTCAATAGATAAATTTATTTCTTAAAATTAAATAAAATAAATCTTTTGCAGTCTGAATTTATTTTTTTGAAGATTTTCAAAATTTCTATTACAATGAAACATTTTTGGTGGACTCCATTAAAACAATTATCTTGTGGAATATTCGAAACTACAAAAGTAGTTGATAAATAAATTAGAATTGAAAAATAAATGTTTTGTGAGATTAAATTTATTGAAATAGATTTATAAATATATGTTCAAATAAATATTTAATTATAACAAAGATAAATATTTACGAATGATTAATCAAAATAAACTAGTAATACTAATAATATTTTACGTAAATGTTAAATAAAATATAATAGTGATAAATAATTTAAAATTAACTTAATATTTTTATTAATTAAAAATATTAATGTGTCACAGCTAGATCATGTCACCGCTGGATCAACCCCCAGGGGGGTAAAACATTTTTTTCTAAGTCTAAAAGTACAAAAAAATTTTAAGACAAAGACTATGACTCATTCAAGGTCTTTGGATGACTCATCAAAAAATTTAAAGGTCATTCAAACAAAGAACATGACTCAAAAAATTTTCAAGGCCATTCAAAATAAATTTCCCTTGTATTACATTGTTATCACTATCTTTCATAACATACATTACAGGACTCTGTTTAGTGTTAATTTTAGATGAAAGGTGAAGCAAATATTTTACTAATTCTAACGTGATCACCAACTTTATATTTTGGTTTTGTAATTTTTACAACTTTTTTAGACCGTACTGTTTTAGCTAATGTTTTCGAGCTGATATCTACAGGTAACAAACCATTCAGATCTCGATGGGATGAATTATTATAACCAACAAGTATTTTCGGTAATACCTTTATTCATATTTTATTACCTTGATGTACAAAATATTTCTTCAATCTATCCCTCAATGTCCGGTTAAATCTTTCAACATGGGCAGCTTTGTATTGAGAATGTACAGAGTAATGATTTATTTTGAGACGATCCAGGATTTGCTTAACTTTACTATTGTAAAACTCCTTACCTATAATAATAATAATAATAATAATAATAATAATAATAATAATAAAAATAATAATAATAATAATAATAATAATAATAATAATGATAATACCTAAATCGGTTTGCAAATTGTCTGGATGCCCATTTTTAAATATATTATTAATTGCTTTAGATATTTCCTCTGCAGATTTTGTCTTTGTTGGTAAACTGCGTGCAAAACGACTGAAAACATCAATACACGTTAAAATATATTTATAACCCTTGTTAATCTTCGAATACGGTATCATCTCCATCAAATCTGTTTGCCATAAATATTAATACCGAATGTCTTATAAGCTCTCGTTGGAAATCTTTTCCGCATTGGTTTGTTTAAACTGTACGCAAGCTGATCTGACAACCACTTTTGCGTTTCCTTTTTCGAATTTGGAACTCTTTTCTTTAACTTTGCCACTCCACCAAAACCTGCTTCGTCTTCTGGGTTCGTCAAAATCTTCTCCATTACAACAAGATGATTTAAATTTTAGTTTAAGATTAGGTAATGATTGCCCCATCGTTTATTGTGATAATAATGATAATGCTAATGGTAACATTGCTCCGATAAAACAGCCTTGTTGTTTATATATGATTTTTCTCATTTGCTTACGATTTTTATTATTTACAAGCGATAACAAAGGCTTACGATGTTTATTCAATACTAGTTTTTTAGATTTACTGATTTTAATTTTACCTCTAACTACTTTTAGTAGAATTTTGAGTAAATGATTGACAACAAAATTTGGAAATGATTGTAAAATAGACTTTTTTTTCATACTTGAAGCCTTTAACAATGCATTAAAATATGGGAAACTCCTATGATTTTTTACATTTTTAACAACTTTATTTTTACTCCTTTTAATAATTTTTTTCGAAATTAGATTCACTGGGGGAAAATTCTCGGTTATGAGTTTTTTAGATTGTGTATTACTAGTCTTTGATGGAACTTTTTCAGTCTTTATTTTCTTTTTATAACTTTGTCTAAGTTTTCGAACATTTTTAAATCTGGATTTCATGAATATTTTAATATTTTAATGTTTTCAACTTTGTTTATAAATCATGGCACCTTCTTTATTGAAAATATCTGTTTTTACCCGTAAATCATCATTGCATTGTTGTGTGAAATCAAGAAATATATATCCATGTGGTGATTTTTGTAGCATCTTGAAATACACTGATGAGAAAATTACGATTATTAGGGTATGTTTGTCAAGCAAGAAAATCAATAACTGTTGCATCTCTAGGATTCTTGAAAATAACTAAATATTGAACATTTAAATTCCTTGTTCGATGTGCGCCATCCTGATGAAATAGATTTTGAGTAATAAAGATCACAGTAACACCAACATGTCTACTGATTTTTGTGAATAAATTATTAAAATCCTTTTCTTTATTAGCTTCCTGATAAAAATCATCGATAATGATGACATCACCTTTCCTTAAATGATTTGACCAGTTTTTATCAAAACCCTTTATTATTTTCATGTGTTTTTCATAGATCTTGTTGTATTTGGTTTGGAATAAATTAGATTTCAGTAATTTACACACAAACATAATTTTACCACTACCACTTGGGCCGACGATTTGATATACCGCATCATATATTAATTTCATTATTAATTTGTATAATTATATGTTTTTGTTTATATTATATAATTTAATGAACTCTTTCTAAATATCATATATATAGATTAATATTTCATTGGTATTTAATTATGTTATCAAATATAAATTATAAAGGAACTTTCGACGTGTCAAAATGGCGTTTCCGAATGGTAAACCCCAGAAAATTGTTGATAGGTGTGGAAAATACCCTATAATATTTTTCAAATCCGATAAATGCAGAATCATGGGATGCAAGAAATCTTTAGGTGTTAATAAATTACAATATAGAATAAAGGATATTAAAATACAGTCAATTACGGTTACCATGGATATGGGACATTCTATCAATCTATACAACATGTCAACAAAATGTCTTTGTATGTTCGAGCCAGAATTATTTCCTGCACTAAGGCTTTTAAAATACAACCCAATGTGTGTTAACGTGTTTGCCAGGGTGAAAATAGTCATATTAAGGTTGCGAAATCTAGAGTACAAAAATATTGTTACAGACATACACAATGAAATCACTGGATCGGTCGATATCTGATTGGCTAATGATTGATTAAAACAACTTTGTTATTCCTTTTATTTCCTTTTTAAAATGGAAAATACTACACCGATGACAAGATCAATATTATCAAAGAAGGAAATTGAAAATTATGGTAAATTTATTATTTATTTATTATTATTATTATCATTGTGTACAGATAAATATCAAGAATTAATTTTAGAGCGTTTGTTCTTCTTTTACCATCAAATGAGAACAATTCAGAAAGAGAAACCAACATCAATGATTCCAGATCTCGTATACACCGAGACAAATATCTGGATATTCAATATCATAGATCAAGCTTATGGGATGTAAAGCTTGATCAAAAAATGAAGGACATGGAACCCGAATATCCATGCAATCGGGATTCCAACTGTAGTAATTTCAGATATCAAAGGTATGTCGAGTGGTATCGGTTCAAAATGCTTTTAAATTTAAACTTTTTATGAAAAAAATGTTTTATTTTGTTGTTTTGGTTTGATATTTTTTAAAAGTCTGATTTTTATAGAAGAAATCTTTTAAATAGTAATAATATTAGTATTTGTTTGGTTTTAATAGTATTAATTTTTAAATAGTTATAATATTAGTGATTAAAATAATATAGTAATAACAATTTGGCATATTAAAATATATATATAAATAATCGAGGCACACATAAAATGCAATAACTGTGCAATATTCATGCATGATTCTGATTGGTTAATCAGTATCTATCAAGGGTATAAAAGCTCGTCATCACCTTATAAATATCATAAATCAAACATGTCCAAGAATATCAATGCTATAAGTATCCAACCAGTTCAGATGTTCTACAATTATAAAATGTATTTTTTTAAAGGAACCTATCAATATGCAATTAGCAAATCCAGTCAAACTCAATAGAACTCAATTCCAATCTCTCGCTGGAACATTCTCAGTTCATACTGTTTTCAATAAGATCAATTCGAATTTAAAATGCAATGAAAATGCATTTATCACCAGTCAATATACCAGATATTATGAGGCATTTACAGAAATAGGTTTCAAAGAACAGGAAAACTAGTATTTAACAATAACAATACAAGGATATAAAGCTGATCAAAATGATGTGCTTTCTCCAATCTGGAAAATTGTTACTGCTAGACTTTCACAATTATATTAATGTATATTTTTAGTATTTAATGTGGATGTTAATATATGTATTTAAACAGATTTTGTTTTCCCTGTTATTCTATAAACAAAATTATAATTAGTTTTAAAATAGTTTAAAAAATGATGTCTGAAAAAGGTAAATATAAAATATAAAATAATTAATTAATTTTTGTTTAGAATATTTAATAAACGTTTTGTTTGATAAACTCAAAGAAATAACCGGTGTAAAAATTAGAGATATTTTGGCTCTAGTTGAAGCATTGGGTAAAGAAAATTCATGTTGTGATTCAGAATATCAGAGTGATAATGAAGAAATTGTAAATGATGAAGATACTGAAATTATTAATAATGAAGATACTGAAATTATTAATGATGAAGAAATCCCTACTGAAAATTCAGTTGAGCCTAACCAATTTAAGACTTGTGTTGACCAAGTCATAAAAATATAATGATAGAATATTGTGGTGATGAAGCATGTACATGTAATAATCAATAAATCTTTAAAAATGTAGTTTTTTATTAATAATAATAATAACAAAGAAATATTTATTAAAATTTATGATAAACTTTATTACATATATATATATATATATATATATATATATATATATATATATATATATATATACTTGGTATTCAATTATACGTCTATATGGATATTTTCTGTAATCGATGAGTTCCTATGGGATATCGAACAAAACAAAATGTTAAAGAATATATTTTCTTGTGTATATCTAATATTATCATTTCTCAATGCATTATTACCTGCATTTGGTTTGAATCCCCTTATTCACATATAGTATTCTGAATTGTTATGCTCATTGTAATTTCAATTTCTGGAAAAATCTTTACCTAATCTTTCATCAATCGGTCTTTCAATGAAGCAATTATTTAGTCTCAAATTTTCCTGATTGTCTTTCTATCAATCCTTCTGATGATATGGACTGGAATATTGCAAGTTAGTATAGAATTTCGATGTGAACTCTTAAATCATTTGAAATTTGAGAGTTTTTCTACAATCTAATAATATCACTCTGGGAGGAACAAATTTTAATATTCTTTATTTCATAAACACTTCTGCTGTAGTTATTTAATCTTGGAAATTTTTAGGAAATGTACTGACTTCATTGATCAATTATTCCTAGGATTTATTAAAATATATATTTCCCGTAATTCTTTACCCGTAATACAGTAAACAATTTCATAATTTTTCATAGCGTGTTCGTCCTTTTATATTAGTCTTTTTTATTAACACTGCACATTCGTATCAAATCTTATATCAGTGTCAAAAAAGAAACCTCTAAATCTTTGCACAAGCGTTACTGATAATGAATATTTGAATTCTTTAAACGCTTTCTCTCACTAATCTAACTATTGTAGATGTTCTTTATTTTTCCCTACATTGCTTTCAAAAGTACTCATTTTCCAGGATTTCCCCAGCAAAATTATTCTTTTTATACTTAATACAGGCAAATTCTATTGTGAGTCAAATAATAATAATAATAATAATAATAATAATAATAATAATAATAATAATAATAATAATAATAATAATAATAATAATAATAATAATAATAATCATAATAATAATAATAATAATAATAATAATAATAATAATCTACGATATATTAGGTGATATACAGTGCGATTCCCAATAGTATACTAGTTTCGACCTAATGGCTCTCATCAGTAATATGAGGGAGGCGCTCAGATAACACCGTTACACACTTATCCGACATACACTTAGAATATGACATAAAGATTAATAAAATTAATTTTTTCAAGTGGTTTTGGTAGTCTGATAGCATGTTACCAGTTTCTGTGTTGAACTTGTAGTTTACAGAAGTAAGATTGTATTTACCATCGAAACTAGTATACTATTGGGAATTGCACTTGATATCACTTAATGTATCGTATATTCTTTGATAAGAATCAAGCATAGTGATTAATAATAATAAAAATAATAATTAATAAAAACAAAAAGGCAAAGTTTTAATTATTGATAAACTCCAACTATATATTCTATATAACACAAAACATAAAATTATTTTAATTTAAAAAATAAACAAGTAAATTATATTTTTATAAAAACAAGTTTTATAATAATAAAATTTTAAAAATAAAATTTCATATAAATAATAAAATCGTTTTAGCATAAAAAATTTACATCAAATACATATTATGCACAATTCACATTCAATTATTTAAATACAAGCATACCTCGATTATCGTTACCTCTTTTAGCGCTGTTTCGTTAAAGCGCTCTTTAGATTTTTGAAAAAAAAATTATTTTAACTTTAAATTATTTTTTAAAAGGTTTTCTCCGTTTAATTTCACATGAAAATTGTTATTATGTACTTAGAAAAGCAAAAAGAAAATGTTTTTAATGATACCTACATGTGAGCCAATTGTTTCATATAGCAACAGAATTTATTATAAGTTATATCGTAAAAATAAAAACAATTTAACAAAACTTTATGTGCGTAACTCATTCACCAGTAGTCAACGCGTTAAAACTAAATTTAAAATTTCGGGAATCCCTGTTTTTAAAAAGAAAAAAAATATCAAAAATACATTTTTTAAAAGAATACTTAAATAAGAATTTACGCCTTGTTTTTATGCTATGTATTAATATTTGTTTTGTTTTTATTGAAATTGGTTTGCTATATTGAATGCTAATTTATTTTATAATTTATTTGATAAACCAAAATGTTTTGTCCGGTGAAACATGTGTAAATTAAAAAACAGCAAAAATGTCAATCATCTGTGTCAGAGAGATGTTCAAAATATGCACTATTATGAAGGATACATCGGCGCCATCGATCAGGGAGTTTCCTGATTTCATCGGCGAAGAAGCTGCGTGATTTACTGTCCAACCCAGCGTCCAGAACCACTTGAATTTCATTAGCTCCGTTGAAATCTGATTTCACATTTTATTTTTTTTAATTTTAATGTAATAAAACTTGCTTTTAAAAAGAAATGATAAGTTTTTAGATTTAAAAAAAATTAGTTTACATGTTTATATTTTTAAATTAAAATAATTTTATATTTTGCGGTATGAATTGATGATCATAATTATTGGTTAATTTGTTTAGATTTTCTTTTATGAAAAAGACTGATAAACAGTCGAAATATATAGCTAAAATGTTATATAAAATATATAGTTGGTGTTTTTCACTTAATACTAATAATAAAAATAATAATAAAATTAATAATAATTATAATAATTATAAATAATAATAATAATAATAATAATAATAATAATAATAATAATAATAATAATAATAATAATAATAATAATAATAATAATAATAATAATAATAACAATAATAATAATGAATATAATAATAATACAAGACAAAGAATAAAATGTACAGAGTTGCTCAATTATAATGCCATGAGCGAAAATGTTAAAATCTTGAAATTCCTGCGTAATTTTAGGAAACTTAACCATAAATAGTTTGTTTTATCTCATGACTTTTATTAAAAACAAATATTATCATAGCTCAAACCGAATTCTAGAAATTTTTTAGATTTTTTTTATATATTTACTGATGGAAATTTCTTTTTCTAACAATTGGAGAAGATTTTAGACATTAATCCCAAAGTCATAGTTTAAAGCGGCATATATTTGTAAAATGTTTTCGGTTCTTATAAAAGAAAATGTTATATCAGAATATTATATAAGATTTCTAAAATTATTATTTATATTTTAGTCTTTTAATATTTAAGTTAAACCTAGCAAACCAATTAAAGAATATTAAAGAAGAAAATTGAAAATATATATTTTCTTTTAAGTAATATGGATGCTAGCCATGAGTTCTGTTTTAGGTTCTCCTATTTGAGATGTTAGAAATCGTACAATAAATTTCACTTGTTTAAATGTATAATTAAGTTTTGATAATGAAATTTAGAAAACACAATATTTAGTGGATTTAAACAAGCTTTTCAATAGGAATTTGAGGATTATTAAACACAATTTCCTTTAATATCCTTTGAACAAAATTTATTTTGCGAGTTCTGAGAATTTCAAAAATTCTTACAAATCCTTTCCTGATTTAAATAGGCTAATTATAACCCTTGCTAGAAAAGTAAAGAATATATGTCTTTTTTTAGTAATGTTGGTGAAATAAAGATTATATTACATTTTTAAAAAAAATCTATTTTGGTTATAGATGTGGTTGAAAAAAGGTAGTATCAAGTTTTAGGTATCTGTAGTATTTATTAAAACAATCATACAATTAAAGAGGACATGGGTCTAAAAATGCTTCCTTGGAAGGTTATGCTTAACAAAGTTTGATTAATATCAATACTTATATATATATATACACTAGAACCTCTTTTTGTGCGATCTTTTTTGTGCGATTTTGAAGTTATGCGGTTTTTGTAAATTCAACTTTAAAAAAAATTACGTATAAACATGCACTATTTTCATATTTTAACGTACAAAGATTAGATTTTAGCTTGTTCCTTTGAAAATGACCTGTAAAAACATGCACAAACATGAGTCACACTCATGTGCGTAACAGGAGGGTTCAAGCGGTTTTGTTTTTTTTAAAAACGGGCCATTGCTAATAGAATGCGGCCGGCGCTATTCAATATTGAACATCCATGCAAATTTTGTCTCCCAATCTCTTCTATAGTACAAGTGCATTGTTCAGTGTGCCCTTGGCAAATTACAAGTTACGACGTATCACTTCATCTTCCTTGTTTTCAAGTGAGTTTCTATGTTAGTTTATTATTTGTGCATTAATATTTTTATTTTATAATCTTAATAGATTTTTCTTTAATTTAACCTAGTATGGAGAAAAAAACTACCAACAAAAAGTGATTACTTTAGAAAGAAAAATTAAAATTTTAGATTCTTTGCTAAAAGGAGAAAGAATATGCGAGATTAGTAAACACTTCAACTTAGGAAAATCGACTGTAAGAGCAATCAAGAAGAATAAAATCGATCATTGATGGCACGAAGTTAAGTTCAAAATTATCATCCTACACAAGAGATAATATATTAGAAAAAACAGAACAAGCGCTCAGAATATTCATTGAAGATTTAACAAAAAAAAGAATCCCTATAAGCGGTTATATACTTCAAGAAAAAGCGCGCAAATTTTATGAACAAATTGAAAAATCAGAATCATCTACTTTTTCAAGTTCCAAAGAAAATAGAAAATTTATCGCTAGTAACGGATGGTTAAGTGGATTCTTGAAAAGGAATGCATTTCATAATTTGAAGATTCGTGGTGATGTCTAGCAAATCAAGAAGAAGCCAAAAAGTTTCCAGAGAAATTGATTAAAATTATCGAAGATGGAGGATATTGTCCACATCAGGTATTCAATGCAGATGAAACTGGATTATTTTGGAAAAGAATGACTGCTAGAACTTACATCGCCAAATCTGAAAAGAAAGCTAGTGGATACAAAGCAAGTAAAGATCGAATATCATTATTACTATATAGTAATGCATTGGGAGATAGAATATTGAATAATTAATAAATTTAATAGACCTCGTGCTTTAAAATCCAAGGATCTAAAACAGCTACCGGTAAATTAGATGGCTAACAGTAAGGCCTGGATAACTACAGCTCTATTTACTGAATGGTTTAAAAATTGCTTTTTACCAGAAGTGGAAATATATCTGAGACAAAAAGGTCTTGATTTAAAAGTTTTATTAATCCTCGGCAATGCACCTGGTCATGAAAATATAGAACATAACAATGTTCAGATACTTTTTATTCCACCAAATACGGCAAGCCTCATTCAGCCATTGGATCAAGGAATAATTGCAACTTTTAAAAAATATTACATCAAAAGTATGCATGAAAGTATTTTGAATTAAATAGAAAATGAAACATTACCATTAAGCGAGATTTGGAAAAAAATTAGAATTCTTGATTGTGTTAATCACGTTGAAGAAAATAATGACAATATGGAAGAAGAAAATTCTATTCCATTTACGGAAAAAATAATTCGAGAAGGTCTACAACTCTGCAATAACCTAGAAAACTTTTTATTCTTCATAATACAAATTATGAACGAGCTTTGAAGTTTCAACGCGAGCTGAACAATTGTATTTCTGGATATAAAGAACTGCATAAAGTTTTCAATGTCTCAGATAAAATTGAATCAATGATTAAAAAAATTAATTTTTGGAGAACATGTATTGAAAGCGATCAGCCGGAGGTTTTTGAAACTTTGCACAATTTACTGTCGGAGAATAAACTTCCTTTCTCCAGCAAATTGAGAAAAAACATATCCAAGCACTTAAAAGAGTTAAAATTAAATTTTGAGAGGTATTTTCACAAACCTGATGTAGAAAACAATTGGATTTCGAATCCATTCAACGACGAATACTTTCAAATAGCTAAATTATCCATCACGGAAATAGAGAACTTAATTGACCTTTAAAATGACTCTACTTTGAAAGTTGAATTTAAAAGAAAATGTCTTATTAACTTCTGGTCACATATCAGCACTGACTATGAACAGCTTTAAGCCAAAGCGCTTAACGTTTTGTTACCATTTACGAGTACAGTGCTTGTTGAAAGAGCATTCTCTTCATATCTCTTCATTAAAAACAAATACCACAATAAGCTGAATGCAGCTCCAAATTTAAGAGTATACCTTTCCTCAATTGAACCCGACTTTTAAAAACTATGCGCCTCAAAGCAAGCTCAAGGATCTCACTAAATGTTATGCGTTTATTAAAATTAATGAAAAATTATAATTTAAAAATATAATAGTTTATATTTATGTCGTTTTTTTTATTAAAATAGAATTAACTATAAAGGATGCTTTACATTCATCAGTACTCATTCTGAGAAACCTCATTGGCACATTATTTCTATTAATTTAGTGTTAAAATAAGTTTTAAATAATATTAAATACGCAAACATTAATATTTTAATTTTAATTTTTTTAATATAAGGGGTACAATTTAAAAAAATAAACTGCCAAGGGGTACACAAGCCAAAAAAGGTTGAAAAGCGCTGGCATAAACAATTAGTTACTGAATCAAGAAAATCCAAACAAACTTTGATCACTGATTTTGCTGTACATAAAAGCGTGTCAAAGCAGAAAGGTCTTGAAATTGATGGTGATTTTAATGAAACAGAATCGTTGGAGAGTTCTTCTGAAAACGCAAGTGATTTCGAACCACGTTTCAGAAAATTGGCGCGAAGATTATCATTCAGCGACGACAGTTGTAATTAAAATAGATTTTACTTTAATGTAGATATATGCGAATGATAGCAAAACTCCTATTTTTTTTAATAAAATAATTAAAAAGTAATTATGTAGATATGTGTATTTTTTTTCACTTTCCAAACTTTTATTATGCGATTTGAGCATATATATAAATATTGACAGTTTCGAAGTTATGCGGTTTTTAAAATTCTTAGAACGCATCTCACTTTTTCTATAAGTCGTAGTTTTTTTTGTGCCACCTTCCGCAGAACGCATCTACCGCACAAAAAGAGGTTTAAGTATATATATAATGACATCATGTGTCATTTTATTTCATATAATAAATGGGGAAAAAATAGATTTTCGGCCAAATTTAAAATTCAAAACCTTTAAGTTTTTAAAAATATAAAATTTTTAGCTACTGTCTGTAATTTGCAGTATGTATAAAAAACAGTAAAAATATTTTCAAATATTGGGGTATAAAATTTAAAACAAAAATTAAAAATTCCTCTAAAAACCGGAAGCAATAAAAGATTATATTTTTTTGACAGAATATTTATTTTAGCATATTGTATAATATGTTACATAATATATATTTTTATAAAAAACTGATATTTTCAGAGATTTTTTAGCTTATTTTTTTTAGTTTATGTGAAATAATGACTTTAAGGCAGATCATAAAATCGTGATTTTGTTCGCCATTACTATCGATGGTACCACATGTGTACAATATTTTTGCCATTGATATTAGAGTATAGCCCATAGGTGGGGAACACATGGCCTTAAGGCCACATGTGGCCTTTTTGAATTTCTTTTGTGGCCTCAATGATTAATTTAAAGAAAATATAACTTTTACTAATAAGTTTTTATAAAAATAACTTATTGCTATTATTTTTTTTCAATTTAGGCGTAAAGTAACTTTTTTACCATACAGTATTCAAAAAATAAAATTTCAATAACGATAAGTGATAAAAAATTACAAATTAAGACGATATGTCTTTATTCGAGTTGGTAATTTGTTTTATAATAACAGCGTAAGTGTAGACCAGTGGTTCTTAACCGGTGCTCCGTGGAGCACCTGTGCTCTGCAATATTGTCCCAGGTGCTTCGTGAAACGAAACCTAAACTCATATAACATAAATTTATTAGAACAAATTTTCAAAATTATGTCTTTATCATATAATAAGACACTAATCGTCTCAGTTGTATATGGACAAAAAAGTGATACTATAATATATATATATATTACATAACTCAATTTTAATCGACATATATGTGGTATGTACTTGGTTTGTTTATATGGTTTAACGGCGTTTAAGAAATTTTCGGTAATTTTTAAATTCCAAAAAAAATTTAAATCAAGTAGACTGCCCAAAAAAATCCTAATCAAGTAAGCTGAAATATTTTATATCTTATAATAGTTATATGTTCTTTGTGAAAACATAAACATTTGTGACATAAATTAATTACTTCGTAATGCAAATTAAATAAATATATGCATGTACTTATTCTTATTCCCAATTTATTTAAAATAGCCATGGACAAATTCTTTAAACGAAAAAAAAATTCGGATAAAAATATTAATGATGGAGCAAGTACAAGTCAGAGTAGTATTAATAGTGGCAACACAGAAGATGTTTCAACATGTAATAAAATAAGGAAGACTAATAGGCAGTATTCTGACGAATATATCAGTTTCGGGTTTACATGGACCGGTGAAAAGGAGTGTCCAATTCCTAAATGTGTTGTATGTGTTGTAGAGCTGTCCAATAGTGCTATGTTTCCGGCTAAATTGAACCGACACTTTACTAATACGCATCCTAACCTTGTTTCAAAAAATAAGGATTATTTTAAAAGGTTATCGGGCATGCAAGCTAAGCAAGCAAAACAATTTAAAGGTGCTATGACAATTTCTGATAAGGCGCAAATTGCTTCATACAAGGTAGCCGAATTAATTGCACTGAAATTAAAACCACATACTATAGCAGAAAGTCTTATTTTACCGTCATGTTGTGATATAGTTAAAATTATGTTTGGTGATGATGCAAAAAATGAAATTATGAAGATTCCCCTATCTAATGATACAATAAAAAAAAGAATAAAAGACATGTCACATGATATTGACGAAATCGTTAATAATAAACTTTCCAAGAAATATTTTGCTTTGCAAATTGACGAATCTGTCGATATTAGCAGCAAAGCTTAATTACTTGCATTCGTTCGGTTCATTGATGAAAATGAAATAGTAAATCAATTTCTTTGCTGCAGAGAGCTTACAGAACATACAACAGGAAACGATATTTTTAATTGTATTACAACATATTTAGAAAAATCCCAAATATCATGGGATTTCCGCGTAGGAATTTGTACAGATGGATGTCCATCAATGGCAGGATCTATTAAAGGATGTGTTACACTTGTGAAGGAAAAGAATCCAAATATCATATCTACACACTGTTTTTTACATCGGGAAGTTTTAGTTTCAAAAACATTGGAAAAACATTAAAATCTGTATTGGATGAAGTGGTACAAATAGTAAATTATATCAAATCAAGACCTCTGCAGGCACGCATTTTTAAACAACTTTGTATATCTATGGATGCTAAGTATGAAAGTTTGCTATTGCACACTGAAATAAGATGGTTGTCTCGCGGTAAAGTCCTATGTCGTTTATTGGAGCTCAAAGATGAACTGCTGTGTTATTTCCAAAATGTCACTATGAATAAATTTGTTAAAAATTTTGAAAATGATATTTGGTGTGCTAAATTGGCATATTTAGCTGATATTTTTAAATACTTAAATTCAGTGAATACAAGTATTCAAGGTAAAAATGAGAATATTTTAACATCCACGGATAAAATACTGGCATTCAATAAAAAAATATTGTATTGCTAAAATCGAATAACAAAAAACAATACGGTTGATATGTTTCCTTCAATTCAAACAAATAATGTCACAGATATTATCTCTGCCATAATAGAACATCTAACAATATTGAATGAAAAAATCGCGTGTTACTTTCCATCTCTTAAATTAGAATCCTATGACTGGATACGAAATCCATTTGGGACATTTGAATTTTCAAATATGGAACTATCTTTACAAGAAGAAGAAATTATTTTCTTGTCAACAGATCGCTCTCTGAAAATGGAGTTCACAAAAATGTCAAATGAACATTTTTGGATTTTTGTCCAAGAAGAATACCCATCTCTATCTAAGAAGGCAATCACGATTTTATTACAATTTGCTACATCATATCTTTGTGAATTAGGATTCTCAACATTAACCAATAAAAACTAAAAAACGAGAAAGACTTACCGATGTAGAAGAGGAAATGAGCGTAGCAATATCTTATATTAGACCTAATATTGGCGAAATATGTAAAACTCGCTAAGCTCAAATATCCCATTGAATTTTTTATTATATTTTATCGTTGTTATTTTGAATTTGTAACAATTTAGTTTTGTTGATTTTATTTTATATTATGTATAATATAATTATTATTTGACTTGGATAAATAAAAAAATTCATATATTTCCGTATATAATCAAAATTACTGGAATCAATGTTATTTGGTCTGATGCTCCGGGAAGGTTTCATGTAATTAAATGTGCTCAGTGATCCCGAAAAGGTTAAGAACCACTGGTGTAGACTTTAAAAATGATTATTACATATGTTGTTATTTTTTGTTTTTTTATTGTTTGTTATAAAAAAATGTATGTATTTATTCTATAATTTATAAATGCATCAAAGAAGATTTAAATTTAACTTAAACTGAAAAATTTCCGTGTGTTTTAATAATTTACCCTGCGTTACTTGAAAAAAAAGGAAATTTAAATTAATTAAAATTTTTTTTAGTATACTTATCATTAATTTATTTTAGCCGGAATGTCAAAGATAAGAAAATTAAGTGAACCAAATAGAAATTTTAATTCTGAATAGGAGCTGAATTTTTTTTTATTTCGGTGAAAGATAAAATGATGTGTTTGTTGTGCAACACAGTCTTAACTACTTTGAAAAAGTCAAATGCAAAAACACACTATTCGACTCATCAAGAACATAAATATTTCAGCTTAGAAGGTGAAACTCGTCAAGCTGCTCTAGTAAAATTGAAAAAAAGAAGCATCAAGAGCAGGTGAGTTTTGTTTCTTTTGTAAAGAAAACTACTTCTGCAGTTGATGTTACATATAAGATAGCGCATATACTTGGCAAAAAAGGCAAACCATTTAGTGATGTAGAAATTATTAAAGAATGCATTGTTGAAACCGTGAGTACTGTTGGGCTCAGAGCCACAATTTAAACAAAATAAAAGTAAAAATTAAAGTCAAAGAGTGGAAGTAATGGAATGAATCACTGCACATAAACATTCACCGCACAAAGATACTAAAAATAAATAACATAATAATTAAAACAAAATAAAAATATAACAAAAATTAAATAAAACAAATAATTAATTAAAATTCGGAAAATGCCTAGAGATGCAAAATGAAACATACAAAGAAAATAAAATAAACTGCCAAAACCTTGCAAAATAAGGTTTAGAAAACAACATAGGCAGAAGTGGCGGCCAGAAATAAATAAAAAGGGCTAAAAATAATATTACACGAAAATAATGATAAAAATAAAAGTCAAATATAATATAAATTATATAACAAAAAATAAAGAAAAATATACAAAAAAATAATAAAAATAATTTTAAAATAATAAAATAATTAGAAAGCCCTAAAAATGGCGGAAAATCGCCTATTGGTCACACACATGCACGAAAATACTATAAATACAGTGATGAATTGCATTACTTTTAAATTTTATGCTCTTAACCGAATTACTAATCTGAAACGAAAACGAAACTTGAAAACGTAAGGAATTTTAATTTTTGTCATTTTGCATACATGATAATGTAAATTTTTCTTAAATTAAAATGATGTGTGACGTTTTATTTCATTATTTTGCTCGATGACAAATACATACATATCTATTTATAGTTCGACCCGTTAAAATCATATAGTTATTGTATGGCAATAGATGGTTCATGGGACCGACCGTGTGCCGGCTAGTGGGTGAAAACCCTTAGTTGAGCTCGTGGGTCATGCCTCGTGAACCCCTCGGCAGTTCGCAGTCGGTTCCGGCTTTGTGCACGGGACCGCTACGCAGGGCGCCGTTGTATACTCGAGGCGGCTGCTGAAAATGTGGCCGGAGCGAGTCGTTTAAAATCACGGGAAGAGCGGACGACTTTAGTTCGGGGGAAATTAGGTCAGATCGCTCATCGATCAACGAAAATTTTCAATTATGTCGAACAAAAATTTGAAAGATTTAGAACGGGCAGCAGAGATAAGGTGTAAGTTGGATATCACAAAGGATTTAGATAAGCATTTCTGTTAAACATATAAATAAAACAATAACAACATAATTTATTTAAATTCTAACGATAAACGAAAGTTGAATGACCGAAAAGACCGTTGATTTTTCGAAATGTTCCACAGGAGAGTAGCAATGTTGACCTTCACTGACCACCGAGACTGAAAAGAGAATACCCTTGAATAATGTGTTGTCTTCAAATACTCGGGGTTGCTAAAAATGAGATGTCCACCACAAACCCCCGTAGAGAACTCGCGATGGTTGAATTAATAATCCGTATAGCTAGGGAGACGAGATGGAAGAAAGGAATAAAATCCCCAGACCTGACTATAATCCGAATCCATACGTGAACTGCATTAGCATCCCATGATCTGATAGTCCGTAGATTCTCAAACATCAAATTTCATCCAAAAATCCGAACTCGATAGTTTAAAATCAATAACCGTCACGGTTGAATGAGAGTGCACTTATTTTATGATCAGCGTATCTGGCACAGACTGGAATTTTACTATAAATCGATAGGATTTACAAATCATCGATGTACATCACACAATTAAACAGTTTGTAGAATTGGATTTTTACTTTATTATTACTGAAAAGCAAAATGTAAGTATATGTATATTACCTACCATTAAATTTTGTCTATTAATTTTACAAACATAATGGTAATCATCTAACCGACTATCCGCGGCGCGATCATTCGTCTAGATGTTTCCATGCGATGATTCTAATGAGGATTCCCTCCACCAAATACCCTATAGTGTGATCGTAGTTACCGAAGTTAATCCGGTCAATAGATTGTAGTATAGATGCAAAATTTTTGGATTAAATATCACCAAAATTAGCATCACATTGTTCAGCGAACTAAATCCTAACCAGATTGAACTAAGTCAGGAACGTATGAGTATACGATTTGCTAAAAGATCCGTGAAGTCAACAAGAGCTGGGTACAGTCATACCACATTTTAGTTTCGTTACCTGAATCATTTAACCGTAATACCCTAAACCAAATTCTATTACTGGAATAATCTAAGAATATTAGTCTAATCTAAATTCTATTATGGGAATAATTTAATAGTAGTATCTCAACCTTAATCTTACCATAAGAATGAATTAACCGCCGCTTGATAATTTAAAAATTTATTATACAAATAATTGAATAACCGCATTATAATTCTGAATCTTATTATACAATTAAATCAATAGTCGCGTCGTGTTCTAAATTTGGTTATATAAATAATCTAATAGTCATATTAAATATTAAATTCTATTATATAAATAATTTAATAGTTGTATTGTATTTTAGAAATTTTGTTATATAAATAATCTAATAGTCATATTAAATATTAAATTCTATTATATAAATAATTTAATAGTTGTATTGTATTTTAGAAATTTGGTTATATAAATAATCTAATAGCCACGTTAAATGCTGAATGCTATCATATAAATAATTTAATGATTACATTGTATTTTCCAATTTGTTACATAAATAATCTAATCGTCGGAATTCATTCTAAGTATTGTTATGCAAATAATTTAATAGTCTCATATGCTAAAATTTATTATATGAAATAACTTAACTCGCTACAGCGTGACGAAATTTACCGTCCAGGCCATGAATTAAGTCGAGAATCAGGGTAAATATAGCGAGGGAAATTAGTCAAAGGAGACCCTTTTAAATCTAACCAATTATGGAGGGATGACCGACGGCGACAATGAGAGAAACCGACCCCAGATCGATTAATACGGAGGAAGGTGGGGAATACACCCGCGTCAGGGAGACCGAGACCCGTACCCTAAACGTGAAAGACTCAACTTCTAGGACACCGACCGATTGAGTTAGAATATCCCGTCAAAGAGGGAATAAATTTTACCCCAACCTATGGACGACCCCTGACCGTAGTACGAGGGAAACAAACCCAAACTGCCGCCGATATACTCCACTTATCGACATAACTCAAATTCTGTTCATAAATTTTTATTATTCTTGTTCATTTTCTCTCTTTTCCTACTAGCATGGAGAATAATGGCGAATCTACCAGTTCGACGAGAATTCCTCGCCTGCCCCCTTCAATCGTGGCGTTACGACACAAGTACGAAGATTTAAAGATCCAACACCGCGATCTTCAGACTTAACACGAAAGAATAAAAGGAACCTGGGCTCCACCCGAAATCGTCAGAGAGCTAAGGCAGAAAATCTCCCGACTCACCCAGGCGCGTGACGAATTGATCGTCGAGTCACGCGCCCAGCGTCTGCTGATTCGCGAACAATCGGTGGCGTTTCGGCAAGCCTTTTCGGATACAGAGCTCCGAGTTCATGTCCCCGGAACTATCCGAGCAGGGCAAATCGGCATCATTCCGGCCCATCATCTCCCCAACGTTGAGGATCTCCCCAATTCAACAACCAGTATCCCTACATTGATCACAAATCCGCCGCCCTCTCTATCCTCTGTGCCGGTGGAAATCCAAGTGAGCTCTGCCGCCCCCATGGCCTGCCACCGGTCGAATCGAAACAAGCGACGTCGGGATCGACGCAGGCAAGAAGAAGCGCGGCTCCGGGAAGCCAGGCCAGCGGAGGGTGTGTACCAAATCAGCGATCTGCCACCCCCGTACCAGGAATTTGAGATCCCGGAGCTCGACCCGGACATCTGCTATGCCCCACGGGTCATGTTCCCTTCGCCCCCGGCATCGATCCACATCAACTTAGTGGATGAGGAGAATGAACCGCCTCAGGTGGTGCGGGCGCTGAATCTACTAGACTTGGGAATTGACAAAATCGCCATTCTCACCGGCGAAGTTCCCAATATTGGCCCTCGAGGAGAAATTGCAGGGCCATCTTCGCAAAGGGACGAGGATTTTCGAGGAGATCCCCCGCCATATCGTCCACCAAAGAGAAGACGTCTCCCAACCGATATGGATGCCGAGGAAAATTAGGGCATCCATTCTGTTAACAATATGCTTTCGCTTTATTCATCTTACTGTGCGATTCAACGTTTTGTTATAATTAATATAGTTTTGTCTACAACATGTCTCCTGATATTTCGTTTCATTCAAATTATTTTTGTTGTGTATTTTGTTTGTAGTCGTATTGTCAAATAATTTCTTTTGTTTTCATCGCTCGAAAAATGGAGTACTGGAGGTGAGGGAGATTGCAGGCGCTTGCAGCTACGGGAATAATGTTTTTCCATGGTTTCCTCAACGAAATTAGGTGGAAATGCGGAATTTAAAATGGGTTTATGAATAGGAGTGTAAGTCCTTCCAACGGCAGCTTATAATCCGGGAAAGACGAAGGTCCTTCGAGGAGTAGTGCTAGTAATGGCGCTCACCTGCTCGAATGGCATTCGGCTACTGTACACAGTTCCAACGTGACTCCGGTCCCGGGTGTACAATAGTGATTAAAATCATGTGGCGTACGGAGGAGTTACCCCTAGCGGTGGAAAATGAAGGTATAGGATTTGGATGACTCAATAGTCGTGTTTTTCAGAACTCCCCTACGTCCAACAGTACGTTAGATCCCGAAAAAGTTGAAAAATAAAAACAATTGCCTCTTTCAGTGTTGATCTGCCCTACTACTGCAAGGTTCGCTGGCTATCAACAGGACAGGTATTGATGAAAGTTTTAACTTTACGGAGGCAAATGTTTATGAAGAACAAGGAAAACCATGTTATCTATCAGTTGAAATATTTTGCAGATATATTGCATTTTTGTCTGATATCATGACAAAACAAAATGATTTAAATATTTGTCTTCAAGGAAAAACGAAACATATATGAAATGTGGCAGAAAATCCAAGCGTTTCGAAAAAATTAACATTTTTCAAAATATTACTGGCTCGTTCAGATATTTCTGCAGAACACTTTCCAGAACTAGCAAAAATATTTAATGGACAAACATCTGAAAATAAAATTTTTGACGAATATGTAAGAGTCTTAGGTGCTTTAATAGAAGAATACAATGAAAGATTTGCAGATTTTGATTAGAATATTCCTGCAATGAAGCTGGTATATGAGCCACATTTAGTTGATATATATGAGGCACCTAAAGAACTACAGATGGAATTATTTGAGTTAGGTGAAGACAGTATTCTCAAATCCCATTTTGACGCTTAAAAGGATCCAATTGAAATTTGGAAAAATGCTGTTGAATATCCATGCCTACGAAATAATGCACGCCGTTTACTTTCTTGTTTCGGAAGTACATACAATTGCGAATCGACATTTTCTTTAATGGCAAAAATTAAAACAAATTTAAGAACCCAAATTACAGATACTCGTGTAGAAAATCAATTAAGACTTCACACTACGGGGCTTCATCCCAATATTGAACTACTTTCAAGCAAGAAACAAATGCAAATATCTCACTAAGTACTTGAATAAATAATTTAAAGTGTTTTATTTTTTGTTATTTATTACTTTGTTAAATTATTTACTTCTCATTGAATTAAGTTTTTGTATTGTTAATTTTTGTGTTTGTTGAAAATATGTATAAAAAACATTGAATTTGAAATAAAAAAATATGAATTTGAAACAAAAAAATGAATTTAACATAAAAAAATTGAATTTTAACAGCAATAATTTTACAAAAGTTATATTTATCGGTATTGAAACTTATGTGGCCTTCTTTGTTACTGCTATTTTAAATGTGGCCTTCCAGCATAAATGAGTTCCCCACCTCTATACTATAGTATACAGGCTATACTATAGCCTGTATACTATCTCATATTCGATTCAAGGAAGGGGAGGAATATTAAAATGTATTGGAATATTTGTTTATTTACGATAAACAAAATTTTTGTTCTATATACGGATCTACGTGACGTGGCATCCATAACTAAGAAGATAGACAACTTAAGTTTTTATGCGCAAATTTGAAAATCAAACATTTGTTTTCAATAATGTTTTTATTTTTAGCGTTAATTTATTTAAATTTATTAATTTTTTTCTTTCCGTTTACTTATAATTAATATATTCTAGTCTATTATAATGATAAAGATAATATTAATTGTAGTGAAACCTAAATTGAATAAAATTAAAGATATTATCTGTACATAAGATTTTGAGTGTTCTACCAAATTGTTTATATGTGTTAAAATGTTATAATTACTTAACAATCAAAAAATCCATGTTTTTATTACTTAATTAAAATATTACTTAAATTAACTCAAATAAACATTTGTTGTTAACTCCTTTTGTTATTGTTGATCCACAATTGATTCACAAAGAATGCTGTCAGAAATTAAAGGAATCGGATTTTTTTCTTCCTTCTTTCTTCAATATTTTAATCTACCAATTGATCAAGCATTGTGGAAAAATTACCTTAATATTCCTGAAAAAGATAACCGTATCAAAACTGTTGATGTAACAACAACCCAAGGCAATTCCTTCGACGAATTTTGTGTCTACAAATTTTTTTAAATATTAGTAATAGATGAGCTAACACTAAAAGGTATTCCTACTCGATTGCTTCTCATCTAAGACGTTTTACAAAGGTTCTCAGGTTGCTTCATATTCTCGTCCTTATATTTAGCTAAAGCTTATCACCAAATTCTAGTTGAACCAGAGTCTATCCCTAAAACACCCATAATAACACAGGTTTTTGGTGTTTTTGAATATACATTTATGCCTTTTGGATTACGCGATGCATCTCAAAAATTTCAACGTCACATCGTCACGGTGTTACAAGGCCTCCAACACTCAGTAGCTTATGTTGATGATATTATTGTGGGGTCGTCAAACATTTAAAAACACCAAAAGGACATTGGCAAAACCCTATCTCGCCTTAACACGTATAATCTCCAACTCAAAATGGAAAAATTTTCATTCTTCACATCGACAGACACTTTTTTGAGCCACAAAATCTTACAGAGTGACATAAGGCTTCTCAAATCAAGATTAAGATCAATTAGAAACTTCTCTAGATCAGAAACCGTCACTGCTCTACTTAGCCTCTTAGGAACTGTCAATTTTTGCAGGAAATCTATCCCGAATCTTTGCTACTAATAGTTCTATTGACTACTCTGTCGGAAAGCCCCAAAAGCGAAAAAATCCACTGGACAGTAAATGCTTATACTGCCTTCCAGTTAATTAAAACTAGCTTGCAAAACATTGTCACACTTAATTTTCCAAATTCACAATTACATCTTAAACAGATTTGTTCAACGTAGCTATCGGTGCATGCTTACTCAATTGAAAAACCATATATCAGAACCTCTAGAATTCTTTTCAAATAAGTTAAATTTAGTTCAAACTCGCTACTCTATTTTTGATCGAGAACTTCTTGGACTACATCTTTCAGTTAAACATTTCGAACACCTACTCATAGGCAGGAAATTCACAGTCGTCACAGACCACAAGCCTCTGATTCAATGCCTTGTCATGAAAAACCCATCACCCAAGCTACAAAGAGCGATCAGCTATCTTTCGGAATTTGACTTAAACATTGAATACATTGCTGGGGCAAATAATGTAGTGGCAGACTGTTTCTCTCGTACCGAAAACTGTGGCATCTCACTCGAGTCATTATTTGACTTGCAGATACTACGCAATAACCCTATAAATCTAGAGGAAGTGAACAAATTTAAAAACAAGCCAATTCTTCACGATGGTATACTATTCGACACGTCTCTTACAAGATGCTCACGCCCAATTCTGGGTAAAGCTATTAGACTACAAACATTCAAAGCAATTCACGAAGTTACCCATTGTGGTGTTCGAGCAACCTATGAGTTATTAAGAACAAAAGTTGTCTGGCCCTCAATGCGCAAAGACGTCAATCTGTGGTGCAAATCCTGCACCAACTGTCAGAAAAACAAGGTAACCAGACCTACAAGTCTACCAATCATAAAATACCAAACGGTAGTCGCTTCGATTATGTTCATTTCGATATAGTAAGGCCGCTATTACCATCAAGAGGGCACTCCTACATTTTGACAATGATCGATCGGAACACAAGATGACCAGAGGCATTTCCACTGAGCTCAACGAACACTGAAAAAATCGCCGAACTTTTTATAAATAACTGGTTCTCTCGTTTTGGTGTCCCAAGGTTCATCATAACTGATCAGGGATAAAATTCGAGTCTCTTCAATTCAATTCACTCTTAAAATCCTTGGGATCTCAAAGACTTCGCTCTACCGCTTTCCACCAAAATGACTTGGTAGAAAGCTTTCACCGGATATTAAAACTCTCGCTACGCACACTGTCAATAAATCAAGATTGGTCCCTTGCACTGCCATTCATACTTTGGTGATGGGGAAATTCTCTTTGGATCTAATACATCATTAGTTAACGACCTATTTTACCCAGATGTAGAACCAAACAATGGAAACTTGAAAACACAAGGGATTACTTCAAAAATCTCAACACTGAAACAAAAACCTAGGAACAATTACGCGTGCATATTTCAAAAGACATACGCAATGCACAATACGTTTGGCTTCTGAGGGAATCTCCAAATTCCTTACAATCACGCTATATCGGTGCATTCAAGGTGTTGAAATTTCATCCAGAAAACAACACGATAACAATCGTCGTAGACGAACGCTGCAAAACTGTCAATTTCTGGAAGGTCAAACCTTCCTACCACATCTATGAAATATAAATCAATTCACGCTACGCTCTCTCCAACTGGGGGCTGTATGTAGTGAAACCTAAATTTAATAAAATTAAAGATATAATCTGTGCATAAGATTTAGAGTGTTCTACCCAATTGTTAAAATATGTTAAAATGTTATAATTACTTAACAATCAAAAAATCCATATATTTTTATTACTTAATTAAAATATATTGAATTCAAATAAAATTTAAATTAGAGCCATGGCTGAGTCAGCTGGTGACACTTATAAAATAAAATCAGTTACCAAATTAAGTGGATCATCTAAGCGTAAATTGGCAAAGGAAGGCAGTCTCAAGGCAGATGCTAGCAAATGTATTAAGTTAACATCATTTATAACTAAACAGTCTAAACTGCCAGTAGTTCAATCAGCTGAAGTTTCTGCTAAAAATGAGCATGTATTTGATGATCAACACCCATCTACGCATTCGAGTTCCTGTACTGAGCTTGCTGAGACAGAAACATCATCTGAAGTTCTTGTTGAAGATGAGCAAATACTATCTGCAGTTGATGAACAACACCAAGCTATACATTCATGTGCAGAGAATACTGAGACGGTAACATTACCTGCTCAGGGCTTGAAACATAATCAAGGTGATTCAGAATTTGATACAGTGGAAAAACAACTTGCTTCAGATATTTTACAAGAACTACTTCTTCCTCAATCCGACTTCCCTACTGATCCAGGACTCTACATTAATACGAGCATAATCTCGAAACTGATACGAAAATTGTTTGAAATCAGACCATGTCAACCTGGACTCAATGAACCATTTCAATTTCCGACAGATGAATTGGTGCGCAAGTTTCAAATTTCATGGTACACAAAATTTTTTGGAAAAGGTAGTATGAAGGAGGAAAGAAATAGGCTTGTCTATTCACCAACAAATCAAAAAATACATTGCCAAGTTTGCTGGTTATTCGCTGATTGTAAAACTGAAAATTGTAGCAAGGAATGGTCCGACTCAAATTTTGGAGTTTATAACTGGTAAAAAGGCATGGAAAAAATCGTTAAACATGAAACTTCCAATCAACATCAAAGTGTAATATGCCAATATTTGCTGGCTAAATATCGCATTTCAAATGATTAAACTGTGATATCTGGTTTGATCAGTCAGGAGCGTTATTAAGTGGAAAAAATAGAGAAGTTTTGAAACGAATGGTAGATGCAACGTTTTTTTTAGTAAAACAAGGTTAGCCATTTAGAGGACACAGAGAACATTCTGGCTCTGAGAAGTGTAGTAATACTGGAGATTTTCGTTAATTGCTATTTTTATTGGCTAAATATGGACAATCATCTAAAGTTTGAAAAGAAAAATGAACTTTATTTATGTCATGATGTACAAAATGACCTAATTCAATCACTTGGCTCTGAAATATCCGCAAATATTGATAAGGAAGTGTTGGGCCAGAACGTAAACGGCCTTCAAAAATGTTTAAATGGATCAGAAACACACACGCAAAAATAACACGCAATTTAAATAAACCCACTGAAACATCAAGTAAACCATATAAAATCTGAGAAATAAAAGAATTAAATATAAAATAATAAACATAAAAAATAAATTAAAATATTAACAAAAGGCACCAAGATCCGCACGATACCTACACAAATACAACAAGAAAACACAACAAATTCGACGAAATTGGAAAAATCAATTAAAGTTCACGAAAGTGAAATTTAAATCGAAAAAATTTGAATTAGCAATAATTCAATAAAAAATCTAATAAAAAATTATAAAAATAAATCGAAAAATAATAAAAATAAATAATAGAATTTGCTAGAAAAGAACAAGGTCGAATTTTGTTTTACTGCATCAAATTTCACACGTCATAAAATTAGGTATATATACTGATCCATTTTCACATTAAAGTTAACCATTTTTAAAAAAAAACGTTTTTCGAAACCTTAAAACCACTTTGAGAATTGTTTTAACTAATTTTGAAAATCTTAATTGTCTGAAGCTATTTCAAATTTACAGTTATTATCTAGGTGAGAAATATTTTGGTTGGAGCCCTCTTTCCACGTCACGTCCACAGCATCTCTATAGAGCTCTGCTTGGCGGCGACGTGGGGAGAGAGGTATTTATGTTGTCTTATGTTTTATGTTATGATATGATGTTTTTTCAATTTATGGAATGGTTAAAAATGGGTAATTAGTTTGTTTTATAATTAATAAATATTATTAATATATCTAACTTATGTTATATGGGTTTATAAATTTTAAATGTCGAAATTTTTCCGGCCCACAGCCGACACATCACGCAAGATAGTAAAATCAACATAGTGCAGACGCATGTAAGAGCGTGGAAAATCGCCAATGATATGCACCCGTGAAGACTCAGCGTGCGCAACGCAGCGGTCGTAACGTCAATATTTATCCCTATAGCTGAAGCGAGAAATAAGGAAGAAGTCTCTGGCTGCTTCCTCGTTTCTCAATTCTGTAAAATCGACCTAAATTTATATCACATACGGCTTAAAATCACCACACCGAGTAGTCCAGTGGGCACTCAATAAATATAATATAAACACAAAAGCGCTTAAGACCTATTAAAGGGAAAGGGTACGGGGATAAATCAATTGAAATCGTTGGTATAAATAAATTAAATGGATGTTTTAAAAAATGAATCAGCTAATAGTATATTAATTCAAATTTACGTCATCGAAAATAAAAATATAAGCATCGTAAGTAGTTCCGTGAGCCCCTTAAAGTGATTTTATCCATTAAGTCAAAAGATGTTTTCATTAAAAATAAATATTCCTTTAATTAATGTGGACTTAAATAAAACAATTATTGAAAATTTAAGTGACTCACGGTTCAATCTAAACTAACTCCTTGATTCAGGATTAAAGTAAACAGGATAAAATAGAACGTGTGAAGGGTATTGTAATAAATTAAGTTAAAATCGTTGATATAACTAATTTTCGTGAAAAATTTTAGAGTAAATTGGATACCACTTATGATTAATTTAAACCTCTGATCTAAATAAAATGCGACGATAAAGGTTAATGGTTCAAAGAGATTAAACAACCTTAGTGCTAATAATAATAAATCAAACTCACATTTTAAATAAAACTGATTGCGAGAAGTACCCAAAATGCAAGAGAAGCTTTAGCAATTTAGATGAAAAGTAAATCAACTCGTTAGGTAAAACTTATGAGAAAGTTGCATTAACGGATAATAATTGTTAGCAGTAATTTAAATTTATAGTTCAATTATAGTAGATAAACCTATTTTAGAGGAACAAATCGGATCAAAACTCTATTTCTAGAAGTAAAGCAAAGTAATAAAACTAGGTAAACCTGATTGCCAGAAACAAATTGAATTCATAGTTTAGCTATACTAGTTGCCGCCAGCTTCGACCAATAAATTAATTCAATGTCGTAGATAAAATTAGATAAAGCTTATTTTAATGGGATTAATAGTTCGAGCATAGATAAAAGTTACTACTACCCTTAACTTCATCCCAGTTTCCGAAATAAGCGAATAGAAATCATTTGAACCATCGACCTAATTCAAGTAAAATCGGAGAAATAAAGTTATAATAACCATGAATTATTAATAAGTTACGGCTAAAAATCGAGTAAACATTAAATAAAACAATTCATGAATTACAATCAAAGATGAGTAAATTCGGCAATCTATTGGTTAGAATCATCAATTAGCAGTAAAGAACCCATAGGCCAGCTTGCTAAAGATCACATTTTAATGACGAGAAATTGATGATGGAATTAGGTAAATCGAATTAACTAGGCGATTTAAATCACAGGGATTTTCGTAAGAAATAGTTCTCGACATTCGAAAGTCAATCAATACCCAAATAAAACGAAAGAACACAACTTTATAATATAACCAGTAAATCAGGAAAACATAATCTTCCTTAATACAAATCAGTCTTATGGCCAACCGATGTAGATGTGAACTGAAATAGCTTCCAACCGCTAGTAGATAGAATATCCAAACGATAAGGGAAATTGTCCGTCATAATCCATAGCCGGAGCGCGTATGTGACACTAAAACTCCAATAGATCGATTGAAAGGATAATAGTTGATCTGGTCGAGCTTCGCAATTGAAAATTCTAAGATAGCAAGTTGATTAAATAAAACCGAATAATAGATTTACCGAACGAAAATATATCAACTTAGCCGATTTATCTGTGAATAATAACCATAGACCGAAAATTATACCGCCAAATTAATCAGATCAATGAAATCTGAATTATAGTAGACCTAATAGGCGCCGTAAATATAAACATTGACCATCTCGGGGCGGATGTGCATTTCCGTCATATTAGACGTGCACGTAAATTCACATAATTATGTAAATTAGTAAAATTCCGAAATCGATTAAATAACTCATGAAAGCAAAAAGAAAAATTTGTTTTTCTAAATTAAAGGTTAATTAATAGGTACATGTTGTAAGGACCCAGGTCAAGCCCATCTAAATAAGAGACATGGATCAAGATCGACCAATTTAGATACTTTGAGGGCGTGAAATGTTCGCAAATAAATGGAAACCCCTTCGCAACCATGAAACTGGGTTGAAATAGTAATTAGTCCTAAGCTTAATATTGACGATAAGTGCTGCCCAACATGGACCACAAATAACAGTACGTGACCGATCGCCAGTTTCGACGCGTCCCAACAACATGATATTGAACAATAGATAATTCGCTTTATTCTTTCGTTCATCATACGCCAATAGTTGATCCTAATACATTGTTTTCAGCCAAACATGTCTCTAGAATGGACGGACACCCAATCGACCGACGCGCCATGCAGAAAGGAGTCACCCAGGAGCACAGGAATGTGCGGGAAGATTCGTAGACAATGGCCATACCCTGCCACTCGGAGGGCGCCGGATCCAAATAACGACCCTGAGAGACTCAATAGCCAACAGTACCCAGCTGCCGAGATATTTTCTAACGCGCAGGACCTCCTCACCCAGTGGGAGCGGGTGCAGGAGCGGGTGGACTTGCAAGTAGTCAAGGCAAGGATGTACCTTGCCAACGTGATGGATGACATCCTTGCCGGGCGGATCGCCGTCGCCCATCCACCTCGTCCGGTTCGAGACACTAGGCGACCCTACACGGTAGAAGCCCTCAAAAGAAGCCTAGAGCGGTACTGCCCGGACAATTGAAATAACAGACAAATTAATGTAGTGATTGATAATAATTAGAACTGCGTGTGTTTTCTTCTCATTTAACTGAAAATTAACTTTCGATTTGTTTGATAAAATTAAAAATTAGACTAATCGTAAATTGAAGTTGTAACAACCCATTTAATTACAGTGATGTCTTCTCTACGGATCCTACAGACCGAACTAGACTGCGCGAGACAGACGAATGCAGAGTTACTCAGTCAGGTCCTGCAATTAACTCGTGAGATGCAGCAGGTCAAGGCGACCTGTTTAGATCCTAAACGGACAAAGATACTTTATCAACGACTTACCGCAGCTCAAAAGGGCTGGGCCGAAGAACGCCAGCTCAATCGGAGTCTGCGTACGCAGGTTCGGGGACTCGAAGTCGCCCTGGCGGTATGCCGGGAAGGTGAAGCGGTAACTTACCCGCTCATCTTCGCCCCAACCCAAATGCCGCAGACAACTACCAAGCCAGCAGAACAACCCATCACCCCAACCAGCAATCGTCGACCGGGACGTAAAGAACGTGCCCGACGTCGTGCAACACAACTCCAAAACATCAAGCAATAAATGATAAGGTGTATAGATCGAATAAAATAGTTTTAAACTTAGTTGAATTGTTATTTTAATATAACCGTATACCAACGCCGCCAATTCGTTCCACAGTCAATTAAGAACTAATCGTGAATAATTATGAGGGACAGAGCAAAGCGAGCATAGGTCTTCTATCGACAGCTCGTGAACCCGAGGGTTGTCCGAGCAACTATAGTACTAGCCAATGGTACTCAATTTTTGCGGACAATCCACCACTTGAACACATTACCAAGGTTGCCTAGCAACGGGTGCCAAGTGGCGGTCAGCATCATTTTGTATGGCGTTACTAGGGTAGCCATAAAGTTAAGCAAGATTTGAAACCCTGTAACCCACCAGAAGTAATGTCTGCACAATTCTTTTCTCTAATTGTTGATTCAATAATTGATTTATTCAGAGTTGATCAGATGTCAGTTTCTTTAAGATTGGTGTTAAAATCAGGACAAGTTGTTGAACGATTTATAGGCTTCTATACGTTGGAAAACAGTAATGCTGCAGAATTTTCTAATAAAATATTAACGGAGTTACAAAAGCGAAACATTGGCATTACACTTTGTAGAGGACAGGCATATGATGGTGCCTCTGTGATGTCTGGGATTAAAAATGGTCTTCAAACTAAGATAAAGACACTTTCACCAAATGCCATCTTTGTTCACTGTTGTTCTCATGCATTGAATTTGGTGACTATTGCAGCAATGTCTCTTAACAGTGATGTTCAGTTGTTTTTTGGTACAACAAAAAAGTTTTATACTTTCCTTACATCAAGTCTACCACGACTACATATTCTCGAAGAACATCAGAAGTCTCGATATGAATCGACAGTAGATACTCTAAAACGACTTTCTGATACAAGATGTGCAAGCCGAAAGCATGCAGTTGATTCAGTTGTTGGATCATTCTCTGCTATTATATCTACTCTAGAAGATATAAATTTTGGGGAATCAAAAGAACACAAAGGAAGTGTCAGAGCAGAAGCTATGGGACTATCTATTTTGATAACTAAATATTCTTTTGTTTTTCTGATGCTATTTCTACAAAAGCTGTTAGATAATATCTTTGTGTTATCAAACTATTTGCAACTAAAGGACATTGATATTCGTTTGCAAAACAATTGATTTATGTTGCCAGAAATAAGTTTGCTGATATGAGAAGTGATAAAGCTTTTGAAAGTCTAAATTTTGCTGTAAAATAATTTATTATCAAAAATTTTTCCTTACTAGATGTTGAAACAGAATTTAAAGAAAAGCGAATTGCAAAAAAGAAACGCATGGCAGGTGAACTTAACAGAGATGAAAGAGTTGATGATCCAACTACACGCTTCAAATGTGAAACATATTTCACTGTCTTGGATACACTTGTAATACAACTAGATGAACGTTTTAATGATTTTCATAACACTTTTGATTTATTCTCTTATCTTGATCCATCACAAATATCAGAAGAAAATAAAGAATCTTTTCAAAATTTATGCGACATTTACAAAAACGATATTAAGATTGAAGAAGCAATCCTAGAATATGATACTTTCAAATACGTGTATGCATCAATACGCCCATTACTATATTGTGAACTACAACTTAAAGAGGTGCTGCCTTTCTTGGTTGCAAAACAGATGGCGCCAGGACTTCCCAATTTGGCAATTCTCTATAAAATATACTTGACTCTTCCTGTTACATCTGCTACTGCTGAAAGAAGTTTCAGTAGACTGAAAATCATCAAAAATTATTTGCGAACGTCTGTCTGGATTAGCATTAATTTTAATAGAACGCAAACTGGCTGAGAACATTGACTTTGAATCGACTATAAATCGTTTTGCTTCAATGAAATCACGCAGGAAGCAATTTAAATAATAAATAAAGTGGTATGTTTGTTACATCAATAAATTTACTAGAATAAATTTACTAAATCTAATGCTTTATAATAATATTGGTATTCACTCAATACTCGGGGAAATCAGTATACCATCTTCATAATTTGTGGCACCACCTGAAAATTTTCCTCTAAATCCGCCACTGATATATATATATATATATTATACAAATGGTTTGCTAGCATTTAACGTTTCAATAAATTCTTGTGTTTTTCCAGAAAATTTCAGGGTTAGGGGTTAAAAAAATTCTATGTTCCCTTTATCAATGTGTTTTATTCATTTATTTCCTTTGAATTACTTTGCCATTTGAAAGTTTGATCTTCTGTTTACATTGCTAATATTTTAGTTTTAATTTTTTCTGATGTAGCATTAATGTGATAAATTTGACATTGTGTCCAATTTGCATTGTTCAGTTGTGATAGTGCATGTGCATTATTTAATTTTTCACCTTTGCGATATTCTAATATCATAGTATCATATTCATCTTGAAATTGAGCTGTAATTAGGTATTTTGTTGTTAACATAAATGTGGTTGCCTTATGATCAGTTCTCAAAATAAATTTCTATAAAGATAATTTTTATAATGTTGGGAAAAATAGAATAAGTATTATCATTATTTTCTCGTTGTACCATAGCCAATTTTATGTTTATTAATACTTTTTGACCCATAAGCTATTCATCTTTGTCGACGTTTTGGAATAAAACAGCATATTCAATAAAAATTAGCATCTGTATTCAGAATAAACCTTTTATTAAAATCTGTATGGCATAGTAATGATGAACTGGTTAAACTATGTTTTAAAGCTTCATTGCATTATGTTGTTCTAGCAATACTTCTGTTTTTAGCCACCTGTTGAGGATACCTAAATAATAGTAAAATAATTAATAAAAATGTAAAATGATTGCGGGAAACAATCATAAGTGATTAAGATGTGAGTCTGGAGCTTAATAAAGAGGGAATAAAAAAGAAATGTCGAATAACGAGAAGGGAATAAGAGAAAATCAATAAAAACAGACAATTAAATAAAAGAAGGTCATTTATAATTAACAAGTGCAAATTTAGGAAAACAAAAGAAAAATTTGCACGTTATTTCGAAAGCTCTTTCAAGATAAGTGAAGAAATGTTGTTTGGGAATCCGGGAAAGGGCACCTCAAAAAAAATGATTTATCTGGACAGCTGTCAGTGATTATGGAGGCCCAAAAGAAATTAGCGTTAAAAGATATCAGAAATTCTATTCGACATCAGTAAGTGTTATTGGATGATGGAGTATAAAAAGGAAGCGCAATTGAAACAAGACAAGAAATTTGCAGGAGACAAAAAATATACAGAAGACAAAGAAAGACAGGAAAAAGGAAATTAAAGAGAAATTTGAAACAGAAATTAAGCAAGGTCAAAGCAAAGCAAATCAACTAAATCAGAGTTACCGATCTCAAAAACCCACTGCAGTAGTTAGGTGATTGTAAAGCCAATTGATCAAACAAGTGCTATTCTTCCCGAAGGGTCGTAATAAGCACTAATTGTGATTGATTGATAATTCGTTATGTCATTTTAAAGTGGAGATAAAGTGTATTAATCAATAAAGTTCATATCGTTTGGAGTTCGTTACTGTTGTTTAAAAGCACCCTTGGAATCAGATTGACAATAATTTCTATTCGAATTCACCGACGAAACTCCAACACACCTATTAAAGATTCCAATAGTCTAGCTACTTTTGAAAAAATTTCGATAGTAATTTCGTAATCCTAAAACTCTGAGATTATTTGACCATTTAGGCTGTTTCATTTTTTTAATTGTTTCAATTTTTGAATTATCCGTATTAAAAGCTTTGTCATTAATTATGTGACCCAAAAACTTTAATTCAGAATCTAAAAATTTGCATATTTTGTATTAATTTTAACTCCACATAATTTATTTCGCAGAAAGCGTTAGTTAATTCTATTCAAGTGTCTCACAATCGATTTTGCAAATATTAGAATATCGTCTAATTAAACTAAAGCAATTTAAATTTAATTTAAAATTAAAGCAAAATTGACTCTGTTTTGTGGTTTCCAATTTATTTTCCTCGTCCAATTGAATTTGGTAATGAGCATTTCCTAAATTTATTTAATGAAAAATATTTTGTTTGTTTCAGTATTTCTTTCATTTTAGAAACAGAAAAATCTGGTCCAACTGTATTTGAATTTAAAACTATAAATCTAAACACATTCATATGTCAGAAGTTCGTTTTTTTAGCACACATATAATTAGAGAAATCCAGGTTGATTTAAATTTTTCTATTATTTTGTTTTTATCGCAATTTCTTCTAACTTTTCTTTATAGTGCACTTGTTGTTGCCAAGGTTTAATTTGCTATCGAACTACAACTCGCTTGAATTCGGTGTTTTAAAATGTTTTTTTTGACTATATCACATTTATTATACATAAAAATATCTGAAAACGGAATAAAATTTTCATATATTGGATTACCACTTTCAAATTGTATTATCTTATCTACAGTTTTATTATCTTTCTTATTATTGCAGCAAAATTTTGCATACAAACTGAGGATATTATCATTACTAACTTAATATTTAATTAATTGAATAAATTTATTCCTATAACTTCTGGATAAATAAAATTCGCTAATTATTTTCTTGTAGCTAAATTGGATCTACGAAAAAACTCTCTCTAAAATTCCTAAAATACTACCGTTGGCACATGATATTTTTGTATTTCCGTCCCTAATGTTCTTTATATTAAATGTTTCAGAAATCAGTTTCGAAATTACACTAATTTTTGGACCTGTGTCAAACAGATAATAAAAGTTTAAATTATTATTGTTAAATGTTGTGAAAACATCTTCTTTTAATTCAAAATTAGTATTCATTAAAAGTTAAAAATTTATATAAATCAAAATTAAATCAAAATTAAATCTTCCATATTTCCGAGTATTTAAACAAAATTAACAACGGCATTTATTTTTATTTTAAAATTTAATTTCATTCCAAAAATATAAATTTAAGCAATTAAAATAATTTAAATTTTATTTAATAATTATTTTGTATTTCATTTGTGACAATGGTACTTTTACCGGACTCATCAGTCCCTAGATAAAAGTTAGTCATGATGAAACTTCAAAAATATCCGAGCCAGTTTGATCAACAATTGAATCTACCAAATGTAGGACATATTCACAGTGAACATTTCTACGTATAAATATTTTCCGGATGCAATTCAATAGTTTGTCTTCGTTGTCGACATACAGCTTTGCCAGTGCATGCTGCTCATGAAACGAATGTGCCTTGAAAGCAGTTCCGCAACCTCTTTGGGCAATTTATCATCCATAACAATTGATTCATCTATATTTCTGCAAATGTCCTTATTTTCAATCACTCCATAGTTTGTTCTATTCATTATATTGAGAGAAAACAAGGCAATTTTTATCCAGTTAAATGTAATTGTAAAATAATTCCAAGTCAAAATAATAAAAGAAAATAAGTCAACTCTTATCCAATTAAATTTAATTGTAAAATAATTCCAACTATAAATCATCAAAAACATTGACCACGATTGAAAGCCATTTTGAAATTCAATTCCGCCAAAAAACCAAACAACACTACCTTGAATAAACAACATTTCAAAAAAAAACTAAATTTTACATAAAAAATAAAATGAACTTTTATTCCAAAATTTACTTTCTTTCCAAAAATATAAATTTAAACTATTTAAACAGTGTGAATTCAATTTCTGTCAATATATCTGACCAGCTAGTCAAAGTCCCTTCTTTTAGTGATGCGTTTACATAATCTTTTATTGTCCTGAATTGCCTTTTAACACTTTCATTTGTATTATGGTGATACGGACTAGAAAAACATATTGTGATTCCCATTGATTCTGTGAAATCCTTTATAACTTTTGACTCAAATGCTTTTCCACAATCTACATAAATTTCTTTTGGTTCTCCGAACTTTAAAATCCATTTTTTATTCATCGTTTCTTTTATCGTGTTCTCACTCTGTTTATTCACTGCTGACAATGAAATGTACCTGCTATATTGATCAATTATTGTAATAATATACTTTTTCTTTCTAAACGTCTCTGGGAACGGTCTGCATATGTCTATTTATATTTTCTCCCATGGTTCATCTGCAGTAAGTTTAATTGTCTCTTTCTTCGTTTTTGTCGTAACTACCTTTGTTCTTTGGCATGGTTCATAAGCTTTCTTTCACCTATTCTTTTATATCCTTCATATTATAATGGTCAGCTATATATTTTGTCACTTTCTCAGCTCCTGCGTGTGATAGTGATGCGTGTTTCTCTTTATTTATTTCTAGTTTCTTGTTCTTCGGCACCCATAGTTTTCCTTCTATTGTCATTAGCTCACCTTCTTTCAACATATATTTCCAACGCGAGCCTTATGCTTTATTCTCTTTGATTTGTCTAATTTTTTCATCGTCTTGTTTCCATTTACAACTTACTATTTTTTACACCATGTTTATACGGCGTGTTTTCATTTTTTCAGTCTTTGCATTCTCGTGACTCAGCATCTGCATTTGCGAGATTGACTAACTTCTATACTCTATTTTGATGTCTAAGCTACTGAGATAATTGATCCACTTTTGAAATTGTTCAGTTATTGGCTTTTCATAGATAACATAAACGTAATTGCTTTGTGGTCCGTTCTCAGGGTAAATCTTTTGCCGTAAAGTTAATGATTTAAATGTTGGCAAAAATAAATGCCGTTATTAATTGTATTTAAATATTTGGAAATACAGAAGATATATTTTTGATTTGAATAAATTTTTGACTTTTAATGACTTCAGATTTTGAATTAAACAAAGATGTTTTCACAACATCTAACAATTATTAATTTAATATTATTAAAAGGTCTACCATCAACATTACAATTACCTATATCATATATGCTTTTATAGAATTTACATGATATTTAGAACTATCAATAAATTTATTTATAGACCTATCATTTTTATCATAATTACTCAAAATCATTTTGTTTATTAATATTATTCAATAAAAATAATATGCTATCAATTTCCTGATTGCTCAAAAATAAATATTGTTACTTAAATTATCAAATAAACAATTAGTCAAACATTCATTACATCGCACCTAACAAATTCTTTATTCTTTAAGCTTTGGTATTTAAAGAAATAACAGAATGTTTGTCATAGGTATTTACCTCATCATTATGTAGGCAATAACATGATCTCTGTCGTTCTGTTCATTTTATCGACTTGAATTTCATGGTATTGACTATGATTTTCATTGAATTTCTAGTAGTTTCCTCTTGTTGAATTGGTTGTTTGCCGTTGAAATTACATAAAATTTCTTCTTCTATCATGAAATTGATGTTTTCGTAGTTTCTGAAATTAGTTTTTCGTACCAATCTGATTTTTATTTCTAAAGGAATTGCATTTTCCATTTATGTTATATCGGTGATTTTTTAAAACTGAAGCATAAGAGTTAGCGTTAGATATTTCTGTTCTGGTTCTCCTTTTTCGATTTTCTGCTTTATCATCTCTCTTTTGATAATTGAGTAAATTCTCTAGATTCTTATATAAATTTTGATTCTCTTGAAAAGCTAATCTTAGGCTTTTCAAATAATTGTTATTCATAATGAATTTTGTCATATTTGTTGCTACAATTTTCATCTGAGAACCCAGATAATCTAGAAAATCAATCAAACATGCATGCAGTCATATACATTAATCATAAGGATTAACACATAGAGAATGAAATCGAATATCCCAATACAATTACATCCCATATACAATCCACCAGATATTGAAATTATTTGGAAAAATAAAATATTTTTCACAGAAACTGTACAAGAAGGTGCTCTTTTAAGTGTGATTTTGTTACACTAATTAACATCTAACAAATTATATACGTTCTTGAAGGAATATTGAAGGAATATTGAAGGAATATTATTTGGAAGATTTTTATTTTATTGTTTCTTGGTGTTGGTAGACAAAATCACTTAGTTTTTAAATTAAATGCCAAAATATTAAAAATTTTAAAAATCGATAAAACATGGCGACTAAATAAAATCAAAACACAAATATTTAGCACAGTAAATTATCTAACGAAAATGTATTTCAAAATGAAATAAGACGCCTGGAACGGTAAAAGAAATATCTCAATAAATTTTCGGATAAGTAAAGAGAATTCACTGAAAAATATAAAATTACATTGGTAAACCTCCTTTGTTTTACACACTCCGAAAATTTCTGAAAATATTTAAAAATGTCTAAAATGTCTAAGAAAAATTAGGAAACTTAACAACGCCACTACCCAAATAAAACAACCAATTGCATTGGTTTCATAAATTGTAGAGTCTAGAAGCAATAATGGCAACAGACCCCAAAGATTATTATTAATTACTATTATTACAGTCTCACTTTTTATTTTTGATTATATTTATTATTTCTAATTCTAAACTAAATTGTATTTCATACTTGAGTATGAACAAAAATTATTTATTTAAAATTTTCTTATTGTTTGCAAAATTATATTTTTTATTTAATAAAGACATTATTTGTTTATATGTTCAAAATTTTTTTTTACAAGAACTTGAAATCGAAATCTCATAAAAACACTGCCAGACATTGTTTGATGATTAAAGGTTTAAGAATTACTGATCAAATATACAAAAAAATACTGATGATAAGTTATTCTTGTTTCTTTAATGATATAATAACAACATTATTATTATTATTATTATTATTATTATTATTATTATTATTATTAATTATTATGAAAAAGAAACAAATGATTTATTTATATAACATGAGCTAATAAATGATTGTTTTTATCGTTAAGACTCAAAGATTAACGATATAAATTTATGAATTTTATTTATCTCTTAATATTCTTTATTTAAACTTTCTAATCTGACTTGATTGTATTTCTTTTGCATCTGAAATATTGTACAATATAATTATTCAATATTATCTAATAATAATAATAATAATAATAATAATAATAATAATAATAATAATAATAATAATAATAATAATAATAATAATAATAATAATAATAATAATAATAATAATAATAATAATAATAATAATAATAATAATAATAATAATAATAATAATAATAATAATAATAATAATAATAATAATAATAATAATAATAATAATAATAATAATAATAATAATAATAATAATAATAATAATAATAATAATAATAATAATAATAATAATAATAATAATAATAATAATAATAATAAAAAAGATTTAAAGTTTATCAGATGCAGTTTCAGCCTGGCAAAATGTCGAAAATTTTAAATTTAGTTATTATGTATTCATCAACTTTTTATAAAATGCAAATTGAAAATCTTGGTAAGTTTTTTAAATATGTATATATTGAAAACAGTTGTATGAATGAAAAGATCTATCGAAAAGAAGCAGATAGCTAAAGTCTTGTTAAATTTTGTTTTTGTCTCAAATCTGATCTGGCAAAATTCAAGTTTATATATTCTCATTGCAAAAATTTATAATAAATTCCGTTGGTAAAATTTTGAAAATTTGTCATTTCTGATGCAATACATTTATGAAAATTTAAAATATTTTTGTATGAATTTAGCATAAAACTTTCTTACTACTACGAATTAATAAACTGGAATTTAATTAATAATATCGGATTTTGATAAATAAAATATTACAATATTATTATTTTTCAATTAATAATTATTTTGAAAAGTTTTAACTTCTACATTTTTTAAGGCTTTTGATGCAATCGCTGATTCTTGTTTATTTTTTCGATTTAAAGTAAGAAACTCCGTGCTCAAAACCTAAAAAATAAAACAAATATAATATTTTAAAATTACTTTAAAATAATTAGTGGTTTTCAAAAGATTGCATTATTTACTGCTAAAATTAAGTTGTTTTAATTAATACAATTAACTTACAAAAATATTTAAATTTCTTTATTTTTTTCAATATTGTTTCGACTTATCAACATTTTTCTGTCATGATTATATTTTACATTTTTTGGCATGATTTACTACTTGCACTGGAATAACGTGCTATAAGTGTCTAGTACTGCTTACATCAAATATCGATGTGATGTAGATAGCACGTTGTTTGACCTTTTCTAAGTTGAAGTTCTATCGACAAGTTATATATTATGTAGCGCCTGACTTCATTTAACAGTCATTTTTAATCAAGAATGGAAACCAGTTTCCGAAACCGGCTTAAAAACCGGTTAATCGTTATTTTTCTAAATATTTCACTAACCGTAACGGAAACCGAAACTGAGATAAATATTCATAAATAAACCGATTACCACTAACCCAAATTCTAAAAAACGGTTAAAATTACGTAATTTTTTAATTAAAAATGTGTTCTACTCAATTTATCTTTCTTCTTTTCATCATACAAATTAATATTTCTTAAAGCCTATGTCATACCCTTCATAATTATGGTTATCCCAATAAACAATTTCAATAAAAAATCTGCTAGTAAAAAGGCGAGTTATGACAATTTTGTGGTTATTTATAAAAAAAACACAGCTGCAAAATTTTGATTTTGAAAAGAGAAAACAAAATATAAAAAATATATATGTCTAAGTATACCAAGATTAGTATATTATAAAGTTTGGTAATTACACAGTGCAAATTTATAACGTCATGTAAGAAGTAAATATCAGGATAAGTACTACAAGTTTCAAAGACAGAAGCATTAAACAGCACTATGAAAAACAAAAGAAAATGCTAAACATCATCTCCTAATTGTTCAGTTAACTCAGATGGTATATCTCATTTCCTGGCTGATCCCATATTGTATTCTTTATTTTTATGCTATATCTATAGTTGTGTAAGAAAATATACAGAAAAGTGTTGAGAGAGGATTCTCTGTCTCTGCTTTATATTGTCATATTTAAAGCACGTATGACTTATCGTATTTTAGAAAACAATATGATAATTCGGGGAAATAAATAAAATTATTTATCATATTCATTCTAGTGTTACCTTTTTATACTACTACATTAACAGTTGGGTTAAATATTGGTAAATGTTAAGTTCTGTGTTTAAAATAGATTTTTGCGAAATTTTTTCTTAGTTTAGTTTGCAGTTATTACGCTTATGCAGTTTGAAACTGAAATTATTACTGAATAAATGACACGTTTTTATAATTTTCAATATTGAAATAAATTATAATTGGTATCAATTTACAATTAAATAAATATGATAATTTACATAAATAAAAGTAATAGTAAATAAGAAATTTTAAACTTATGAAACTTAAGAGTTGGTGAACAATAAACTTGATTTTAAAAATTCATAATGTTGTCGTTTGCAATGAAATTTCTTTCACTTCATTCGTAAGCCACATTCTGTAATTATAATAATGTGAATAATAATAACCAAAAACCGATATTGTTCTAAGGAATATAAAACCGGTTAAATTTTAACCGAAATTTATTTCAGTTTCCATCCCTGTTTATAATTGAAATGAACATAAATGAAATTTTAAAGCAAAAGCAGATCAAAGATAAACAAAAAGCGATTTGTCTGACATTTTTTAAAGTTAATAAATGAATATTTTGTTAAGGAAAGTGTACAAATGAGAAATAACAAATACTTTAGATATGTTTAATGATTTAAAACAAATGTTTACATGATTTTAAGTTTTCATAACAACTTGGACTCTCGTAAATTTTGCAAAATAATGTTGAGTAGAGAAATTGCAAATGATACATACAAATGATATTTCATTTATTTGCTGTAGTGAGTATTTTCTTTTTAAAATTAGTTGTAAAATGAGTATCAATAAAAAAGTTTAAACAAAAATGTACATACTGTCCCTTTTCTCTGGACGGGAGAATAAGTGTATCATAAATTAAAAATACAATTTGTCTTAAAGTTTATTGTAAAAATGGTGGATGAAAAAGCAATAATTTTGAAGATGAATATAAAAATAATAGAAAATAAATATTGTTTATCATACGGATTTTGTCAATTTTCTTAAAAACGAATAATTTGATAACTCTTTTGGACTTAATTAAAAATGAAAAAACTTTGAAAATTTTTGCACTGATATGATGTATGGACAACAAGTTTGTAGGCATATAAAAATAATAATATAATTTCACTTACTTAGCAAGAGTTATAAAAAGTACAAAATTAGAAAACCGCCGGGACCAAGTCTTATATAAACAAAGTTTCATTTGTATTTATATTTTATGTTATTTGTTAATATATCTGTTATTTTATTTTAAAATTGAAGTAAATATTTAATATTTATTTTATAATAAAAGCTCAACCGATAATACAGTAAAATAAACAATGAAATTACTAAGTATAATTAATTAATATGATATTTATATAAACAAATATTAACAATAATACTTTATCTAAAGACATTTCTGATTGGTTAACACGATTTTTTTGTTGTTTCAGAACCAATACAATATTTTCTGATTTCCCCATTTTTCTTTCATCAATTTGATATGTTCTTTTCTGTAGTAAACAAAAATTTATAATTTATTAAATTAATTAATTACTTTGATTGATTGAAGAGAATTTTGTTTCTCAAACAAATCTACATTTCTTTCAAAATATGTTATAGGATGGTCTATTTTATATTGTAAAGCTCGCATTAAAAACGTTTTATCTAAATAAAATTAGTTCATAAATTGTTAAAATAATATCTTTTAATATAAATTCTAAATATATACATTTGTTTGAATGCGTTGGTTATTATTATTGGGTCGGTTATGTCTGACGCCTCGAGTCCTTTCTCTTTAAATCAATAAGACAAACTCAACACATATTACTACGTTTATTAATCGTGTTAAAACACAGAAGCACACAATGTCTTTATTTGACCTCTTTTGTTCGTTCTCGAATCTCAAGACGTAAGACAAAAGACTCAAAGGAAAATAGCCTCAAGTTTTTTCTAATTTTTCATCGATCAATGCCGTATTTACTTTGCTGTAAGTCACAGAAATTTGCTTGGTTTTTTTATTTTTAACCTTAAGGCGATTGCTTCCTCCGAATCTCCCTTTTATATCTTTTTCGAAAAAACATTTTAATTACTGCGACAACTTTTTCGGAATTTTGAAATTGATTGCTTCCCTTTCTGCTCGGGATTTCGATTAGCTGGGGCTTCTCATTTGGGACTAAATTAATTTTAATTAGTTGTATTATGCATATAACTTTCCATATTGATATCTCACTAAATTTTTATTATTATATTTGCATTGATCTTACGATTTGTCATTCAACTATACCCGTTTCCCCCTATAAATAATAATTTTTAAATGTTATAAATTTTTTAATTAACTTTTGTAATTAATTATTTTTGATGATTTTTTGGTCATTTTCGTTTTTCCGTGCTCTTATTATATTTCCTCCATTTTTATAAACCCAAAAAATGTAACTAAAATTATTTTTTTTAAAAACCTAAAACATTTGAGTAGCTTTTTACTAATTGAATTTGAAGGATTGTTTTATATAGCTTATATGAGTAACTAAAAATAATAATTATTTTATTAATTAAAACAATTAATGAATGTTCAATAATTTGATTAGTTATCAAGTTATTTGGATATTATTAGGATATTTTTTTCATTCTTTGCTACATTAACTACCTTTTTCTTTAGAAGTTTTGAATAAATATACAACTAACTCTTTCATGCCGAGAACCTTTTATTTCCTCGCAAAATCTATTCAAATAAATGTGTTAATTTTTACAAAAACATAAATCTAACATTTAAATATACGTTTTTATTTAGAAAAATATTCAAGTTGAGTTACACTAGTGTGACACACAAACTCTCTGCTTATAGAAGATTCAACTTGGAAATGTGCAATTCTACAACACCAATAAAGTGAATTGCAATATAGGGGAAAATAATTCATTGGATCTATTTTTGATATGACTAAAGTTTATTTTGTATAAAATATTAAATGTCCATACTGTTATTTGGTAAAGAATAGAGGTTAAAATATATGTCCTTTTCAATTATTTCCCATCAACCCTGGAATAACAATAGGATGATTTCCATTGATGGGTCGCAATGCTTTAATATATAAACAACATTTGTAAAAATAAAAACAATTTCTAAAAACTTATCAATATATGAAATGAGACCAACTTCTTCCTAATAATTTGAAAGACTGGCCTTCTTTCAGATCATTTTCCAAGTCATCATCTGGCTTGTTCATTTCTGATATTATTGCCTACATTTAACAAACCCAATAAAACGGAAAATAAAATTTCAATTAAAAAAAAATTAATATAATTTTTTTTTACTCTTAAAAGCTAAAATAATGAAGTCTCAACTTTTAACCAACAGACCGAAACGCTTTGAAAGCGGGAATTTTAGTTACTAAAAATAATATATAAACGTGATATAATTCCTCGATAATAAAATATGTTCATTTGACCTTTTTTCAAAGAAATATGATGGAAATACTATATAGGATTTTTGTTATAATTTATGAACTAAAACGATTTAATAAAAATATTTCTATTGTCATTTTCTGTTTCCCTTCATTATTAGCTGTCAGGCAGCTTATTTGGTAACTCGTTTATCAATCATTATCTTTCACACTAATATATCGTTACAGTCTTTTACAATACATTTTACCCACTTTCTGAGGTTTAATTCTCCATTTTACTTTACGGCTTCTCATGACTGAATTTTGCAGTATAACAGTCTTTATATGGTTGAGTGCTCCTTCAAATATTCACCAACAACCAACATAAACGTTTTTAATGTTCAATCCACAACTTTTTTGTAAAAAAAATATGCCTTTTCTCTTTTATCTCAAGTTAACGTTTAACTGCTTCGTTATTGTTGCCCCATTGTTGATTTGAGATCTCCTTATATAGGAGATGTCTCCTCGACATCTAATTTCCAAAACTTTGATTGGGTCCCTCGCAAACTATCATTATTTTCTTGCCACTTCGGCTGTATCAAGATAATTTGGATTTGCTTTCTTTTGTGATAATTAGTTACTTATATAATTAAATTTTTTTTGGTGAATTTCTCCTTACTCTAATAATTTTATTGATTTTGGTCATTTTAATTAACTAATTTTCTTAATAACTTTTTCAAGAGACCATGAATTAATTTTATCTTATTATTTTCGGGGTTGTCTCGTCAATCGGCATCAAATCATATCCATTTCCCGCGGAAAATATTGATTTAAATTTTTTTAATAGTTTTAATTATTTTACTTTTCAAATTTATGCCAAATTATTATAATTTTGTAAACCCTCAACAATACAATAATTTTGACAAGTGCCAGGCATGTAAATATCGGAATATTGTTAATTGTAAAGAAAAACTTCATAAGAATCTATTATTTTACTATTTTATTACTACTAGAAGCATTTAAATTAAAATCTTCCATTTATTAAATTACATAATTCTAATTTTCGGAATTTATTTCTAATATTTAAACAACTGAGACTTTTTTGAACACAGTGGTAAAAATCTATCCTAAATTTTTTTATTTAATTTTAACGTAAAATATTCAAAATTTAAATAGCTATTTTAAATTATTGAATAAAATTTAAACAGTTTTAATTAATTCATAGTTTATCAAAAGATTTTAGATCAAACTAAAGGTTTTCCTTACATCTTCCTATATACAGGATGTCTCATAAGTAACTAATGTATATAAGTAGTATACTACTAGTGCACTGTGTCAATACCACAGTTAAGGTCAAGGTCATTTGAAGGTCATGTTATGATAGATCAACGTTACTTTACATAATCCATCTTGTATTTTTTAATGATCAAAAAAGTCGATCTTATCGTCAAAAATTATGAGATGTTAAAGTAAACGAGTTGTTAAAAGTTAAAGTAAAGCATGATTTAATGGTATAAAGCAGTGCTCACCAAACTGGGTGTTGCGACACCCTAGGGTGTAGTGTAGGACTTTTTGGGTGTCGCGAGATTTCTTAAGATTCCATAAAAATTTTATTGAGTGTTACCGATTTTAAAACAAATTCAAAAATTTCAGCTAAAAAATCTCAGGAACTTCCACTAAGATGGTTATTTTATTAATCTTAACGTTCAATTTATTTTCAAAAAGTGATCGTCAGTGATTGAAGGCGACTGAAAAAATATTTTCTTTCTCTAAGTTGTTTAAATTTTATTTTGGAAAAACAACTTTGAGAAAAATTTAAATCGTCATTTTAAACACAACATAAACAAAAGAAACAATAAATTTGATTAAAAAGTGCAAAAAAAACTATTTTCCATAAGAAGGTATTAACTTCCAAAGTAACCTCCAATTTGTGTTATTTATCAAGTGAAAAATTGCATGTTTTAAGTAAATTTTATTCGAAAAATTGTAGATAATAATATAATCGAGTTTATTTTTTATTAGGATGGATAAATTTTTGTTGAATAAATCAGTTAAACCACCAAATTCAGTGAACAAAAAAATCGACAAGAAACGAAAATATGCTGAAGACTTCATTGAATTTGGATTCATTTCGACTTAGAAAAATGGACAGTGTTTCCCTTTTGTCTGGTGTGTAATGAGACATTGTCAAATGCGTCAATGGTTCACAACAAATTGATTAGACACAATGAGACTAAGCATCCAGAACTCTCTTCAAAATCAAAACAATATTTTGAAACTCTGCGAGAACAAAGCGAAAAACAAGCGTTTAAAATGAAAAATTTCTGCAAGATTCCTGAAAAGACTCAGATTGCAAGCTTTCAAGTAGCGTAATAACTCGAGAAAAAAGAAAACCACACACAGAACCTGAACGTATTATTGCTCCTGCACTTTCGATTAGTGTTAGCACAATGCTTGGATGTGAAGCTGCTGAGAAAGTGAAGAATGTGTCATTGTCAGCCAACACAATTTCAAGAAAGATTCAAGACCCATCAAACGACATTGAATATCAAATCATCATTGAATTTTCAGAGCTCGGAGGAGGAATTTTTCAAATTGTGGACGCTGCAAGCTGACGAAACCACCGATATCAGCGGAAAAGCACCGCTCATAAATACATTTTATTTATTTATTTATATATATTTTTATTTATAAATTTATTTATATATATTTATTTATATATATATTTATTTATTTATATATTTATAAATTTATTTATATATTTATTTATATATATATTTATTTATTTATATATTTATTAAGTTATTTATTCATTTATTTATATATATTTTTATTTATTTATTTTTTTATTTATATTTATTTATATATATTTTTATTTATTTATTTCTTATATATGTTTATTTATATATATTTTTAATTATTTATTTATATATATATATATATATATATATATATATATATTTATTTATTTATATATTCATAAATATATTTATATATTTATTTATATATATGTTTTTTATTTATTTATTTATTAATATATATTTTTATTTATTTATTTATTGATATATATTTATTTATATATATTTTTATTTATTTATTTTTTTTATATATGTTTATTTATATATATTTTTATTTATTTATTTATTTACATATATTTATTTATATATATTTTTATTTATTTAGTTATTTATATATATTTATATATATTATTTTTATATATTTATTTTTGTATATATATATATTTTTATTTATTTATTTTTTTATTTATATATTCATTTATTTATTTATTTATATATATATTTATTTATATATTTATATATTTATTTATTTATATATATATTTATTTATATATTTATATATTTATTTATTTATATATATTTATTTATATATATATTTATTTATTTATATATTTTTTTTATTTATTTATATATTTTTTTATTTATTTATATATATATTTTATTTATTTATATATTTTTTATTTATTTATATTTATTTATTTATATATAATTTATATATTTATTATTTATTTATTTATTTATTTATTTATATATTTATAAATTTTTATATTTATTTATTTATTTATTTATTTATATATTTATTTATTATATATATATATATATATTTTTATTTATTTATTTTTTATTTATATATTCATTTATTATTTATTTATATATATATTTATTTATATATTTATATATTTATTTATTTATATATATTTATTTATATATATATTTATTTATTTATATATTTTTTATTTATTTATATATTTTTATTTATTTATATATTTATTGATTTATTTATATATATTTTTATTTATTTGTTTATTTATTTGTTTATTTATATATTTATATATTTTTTATTTATTTTTTTATTTATTTATATTTATTTATATATATATACATTTATTTATTTATTTATATATATTTTTATTTATTTTTTTATTTATTTATTTATTTATATATTTATAAATTTTTTTATTTATTTATTTATTTATATATTTATTTATGTATATATATATTTTTTTATTTATTTATTTTTTTATTTATATTTCATTTATTTATTTATATATATTATATATTATTTATTTATTTATTTATTTATTTATTTATTTATTTGTTTATTTATATATTTATATATTTTTTTAATTATTTATTTATTTATATATGTTGATGCAAGGAAAATTGAAAAGACTTGCAGCCTTGGTTCGTCTTGATAGCCTTTCAGTCACCATCACACACTGTATGATTCACCGAGAAGCTTTAGTTTCAAAGTCAATTCCTACGCAGCTCCGCATTGTCATGAATCAAATCGTCTTGATCGTCAACTCCAGAATTTTTGGCCTTTGTTATGCAATGGATTCTGATTTCAAAACTCAGCTCAATCACACAGAAGTTGGATGGCTGTTTAAAGGAAAAGTCCTTGATCGTATTGTATACCTCAAAACTGAAATAAATTCATTTCCTGAAGTTGAGGATATCACACTCGATTTTGATTTTCAAGACAGTGACTGGTAGTTGAAGGTATCATTTCTTAATGATCTTTTCAACAGACTCAATGTTCTTAATAAGAGTCAGCTGAAAATATTATAACTGCAACATCAAAGCTTCTTTCATTCAATAAAACTTCTTTCGTAAAAAACCTTCACTTGATCATGAGAAAAATCAAGGAAAAACGCTTCGATTTTCTCCCCACCGTTGACAAATTCGCTAATAAGGATGAAATTTCTGAGCTTACTCTCCAAACCATGGAAAGCACTCGACAATTATTTTCCCTCCTTAAACGTCAACCTTTATCAGTGGATTTTGAATCCATTTGGAACAAACGAATGTCTTGAATTTTCCATGAAAGAAGAACAGCTTAATGATTTGAATAACGACATTGTCAACAAAATTAATTTTGAACAAAAAGGAATGGAAAAGTTTTGGATTTCTCTAGGAAAGGATTATCCCGAGTTGAGCATCAAAGCGTTAAAATAATTGCTTCCGTTTTCTACGTCATACTTATGTGAACTTGGATTTTTGGCACTGATTGAGATCAAATCAAAGAAATGTAAAAGATTGCAGACAGTTGATGAAGAAATGCAAGTTAGTTTGTCGTCGCTCTTGCCTCGTTTCGATGCTGTTTGCTCGGAACATCAATCACGTCCTTCACATTGAAGTTTGATAAGGAAAAAATAAATAAAAATACTTAAAAGAAAACTAATTTGTGTTAATATTTTTTCTCAAACCCGCAATATTTTACATAGAAAATATTTTTCAGGGGTGTCGCGAAATTTTTGTTAAGTGAATGGAGTGTCGCCATCAAACAAAGTTTGGACAAGACTGATATTAAGGTTGGGTTTTCTCTGAAAAGAGTCAGGTGGGGTCAAAAGTTCAGGTTTTTTTTCATATTTAAGGCTTGAAGTCGATGTTTTAGCTGTCAAATATTAAAAAAAAGAAACGATGATTTAACAATGGAAAATAGTCTTAATATGGTCAGAAATTCCGTTTTTCGGTCAAAATGTTGGTTTTATGACTAATCCAGATCCATTGAACACATTTTACACTTAATTTATAATATTTGGTAAATATTGACTCTAAAACCAACTTCTTAACCGAAATTGTAACTACTTTAGTGAAACAGAAACACAAAATGTAAATTTTGGGGAAAAAAAGGAAAATGGAAATTCACGCTTAACCCTTTTTAGGCGATGGCAAGTATATTGCCACCCGAAAGGGAAAAAATCCCCAAGCTTCATTTTGAAATATTTTCGGTAACTAACATTGTAAAAGTTTGTTATGTACCTAGCGGGAAAGTAAAGTGTTTATAAAATATAGCAAAGGAATCCCAATAATACTTCAGTTAGATTTCAAAAAATATTTCCCTCCCCTCTACTTTTCTCTGTCTTAAAAAAGGGTTAAGTGTTGAGAGGTGAATCTAAATAATCCAATAGCATGTTATGCTTGTAAATTCAGACGAGGCATTTCCTCAACAGGTAGAACCGGAGCTTAATTCTTCGAGGAAAATGTGAAACAAAGAAGGAAAAGCATTAAAATTAATTTATTTGAATTAGTATACTGTATAATGGCATAAAAATCCAAATAACAATATTTATTGAGTTATTTGTTTCTTATAAAATATAAACTGACAGTTTCCTAGTAGCAGCATCAATTCATAAAAATAATTATTAATTATTAAAATATATAATAAACTTTTGCTGAAAGTTTCAAGTTTATTCAAAACGAAATAATATTATATATATTTTTACTTACTAAACTATTATTTTCGTGAACTGTAGGATGTGATTGTTTCAAAATATTTGGTAAAGGCATCATTTTCGGTAAGTTCAATTCATTTTCTTCAGTTTTGATTAGACCAGTATGGAATGCATTTGATTTCCTACAATTCAAAGGCACATTTGGTACCGTGTCGACCACTCGTAATTTACTAAACACAGAGGTAAATCAAATTCAATGAAAGGTTTCATACGATTTTTTAATGGTAGGATTTGGTTTTTCTTTTGAAATCGGTGGCAGCCATTCCACTTTTATCTTAAAAGTATTTTCTAACAGCACTTTTATAAATGATGATTTCTGTGACTTTTTCATTGAAATAGGATTATTGAAAATTGATAACATTTTTAAATTGAGCCATGCTATGACAGGAATAAGAACCCGTTCTGACTTAATCTAAAATAATAATACCATTTTAATTTTAATTATAATATTATAAATTAAAAAATGCATTATTGTATAAAATACTACTACTACTACTACTACTACTACTACTACTACTACTACTACTACTACTAATAAATAATAATAATAATAATAATAATAATAATAATAATAATAATAATAATAATAATAATAATAATAATAATAATAATAATAATAATAATAATAATAATAATAATAATAATAATAATAATAATAATAATAATAATAATAATAATAATAATAATAATAATAATAATAATAATAATAATAATAATAATAATAATAATAATAATAATAATAGTAATAATAATAATAATATTAATAATAATAAGAAGAAGATAATTTCGTTGCAATCAATACTTTTTTTGAAAAAAAATAGGTGTCGGTACTAAGTTGAGGTCATTAATTTTTCGAAATTCCACACAGAAGTGATTTTGAAATGAAACTATTTCATATCATTCGTTAAGTTAAATATCAAGTTCAAGATACTAAACCAATTATATTTTAGAAATAACTTAAATAAAATTGCATTGCATTGTTATACCGTATAGTATACAACTGTTATATTTAACTAACGACTTATTCTTAGATTACTTTTCAAAATGTATTTAGTTGTCTTTCTTTTTTTCACAAAAAATCCTGTTAAAGGTGAAAATAAAATAGAAATTGGTGTGAAACAATTTATTTTAAACTCCAAAGTTTTTAACCAAGTTCTTGTCTGACACACATTCCTGACTTCGTTCTTTGCTATTGCTATCTATGGTCGAATGTCTGTCACAAATCAACCACGAATCAACATATCTTGTGGGATCAAAACGTGTGAGTGGGGGTTCAACTAATCTTATAAATAAAAGCGGAGATACAGTTGTTGTCATCAATGAAGCTCTTGTCGGGGTGATGATAAGATTCATTTGCGAAATTTAGAACACTTAAAAGTTTAAATTAATAATTTTTATTTTTTATAATTTAGAAAAGGTGTCGGTACGCCGTACATGCGCGTACCGATACAAAGAAAGCACTGATTGCAATACTGATTATATTTTAGTTTGATTATATGTCCAAAGTTAAAATTATCACTAAAATGCACATTAAAAATGTTTAACGTACTTGATTGAAAGATAAATCTAAAAATTCAAGAGCTGGAAATGGTTTTGGTGAGTTTTCATTGAAAGAACTTATGGATAACTGTCGAATAATATCAGACACTGAAGACGACTTCATAAAATCATTTACAATTACTAATGAGTGGTATGAATTTTCTTCTTAAAAATATAAATAATATTTTTTTAAATAAAGAATTATTTACCATCCTGGCTAAGTGGCATCCATTTCATTTCATCAAACGTTTCCAGTGTTTCAAATTTATTTGAATCCTCTTCGTTATCTTTTGCAATTCTGTTCTCCTTATTCTGATTTCTGTCTTCATTTTCTTCCTGATAAGGAATCAACTCACCCGAATTTTCAATGTCATTTTCTTTGTTATTTTCTTTTGGTATTTTTATTTTTGAATTCTGTTTATCAATAATGATTTTATTATTATTATTTGATCTGGATTTTTGATCACTTTGTTCTTCGTTTTCATTCGAGAGATTGATTTCATTTTCTTTCACTTGAATAACTATAAAGTTTGGTTCTTGTTTAAACGGATCGGTATTTTCTGTATTAATTTTATCCTCAGGATCTTCTGTTAAATTTTCTTTCAGATTATTACTTTGGTTGCTTTGAATATCAATGTTGAGTTCGTCAAGGTTAGGATTTATCGTTTCTTTTTTTTCGGAAAATGTTTCATGTTGATAATTATCATTAAAATCTTCTTTGGAAGGGCTCTCGTTTATCGGTTTTTCAATATTTTCTTTGATTTCTAAGATATATGTCTTTTTGGCTGATGGAAAATCTTGAGCATTGTTTTCTTCAAAATAATTTTTCTCAGAAGTTCCAGTGAAGTCTTCCGATTTATTTATAAATTCTGGTTGAATTTCTTCATCATTTCTTTCTTCAGCATTTAAATTAATTTCAGTTCTGTAATTCGAATTTGCATCTTCAGTTTCAGCTTCTAGTTCTTCATCCTTGCTTTCTTGAGGTTGTTGTAAATCTATTTTATCTATTATTTCATCAAGGATCTCTTTTATAACTTTTGCTTCTTTAGAGACGATTTTAGGAGAATACTCATTGGAACTTTTTGTATCAATTGTGGTTCGGTAAGTTGTTTCTTCTTCAACTTCATGCAAAGTACTCGGAATTCTTAATTCCATGTTTTTTGTAAAGAATGAATTTTGATAGTCTTCCATTTCTTCCTCTTCTTCGTAGTCGATTTCATAGTTGTTTATTTGATTATTGTTGCTGTTAGTCTTCAATTTTATACATTTCAACATTGGGATTGATTCAAAATTATTATGTGCAAGTTTTAAAATCCGAAGTCTGAACAAAAGAATTAATTTAACACTACTGTATACATGTTACATTGGGAGAATTAAGTTACTTTGGGAGGCCACCTAGTGCCGAAAAAGAGCTACTTGAGTGCAGTTGGTTGTATTCTATGTGGAGTTCTTCAAGACTTTCAAATTTCCTATAGGCTTTTCTAAAACCAAAATTTAAATTAAATTATAATTTTAATTAGTTTATTAAAATTTATAACACAAAACCTTAACTTTGAAAATGTCCATTACAGTAGAGATCTCCGAATACAGAGACTTACATATCCATACCGAGTCTCTCTTTGTAAAAATGTAATTTAAAAATTAAATGAAGCAAAACTATAAACACAATTCATTGCAGATGATGTTAAAAATATAAAAATATGTGTAAATAAAGTAAATTTATATTACAATACCAACGGTTCCATAACTTTGACCTTGAAGGACATGAAGGATATTACATCCTGTTTAGTAAATTAATTTATTTTATATTTTCTCTTGCTAATAACAACTGGTAACGATGTCATTACGTATTTATTTTTAAAATAAAATAATCACATACGGAGTCAGATAAGGGAAAATAGGAAATACGACTTTTATTTTTATTTTTTTTTACCTTTTCAGGGCTGGGCCTCATAACATGTCGGGCCCTGTGGCAAGGGACAGTTGGCACAATGGATAATCCGGCTCTGGTATTTACAAGTTAAATATTATTGTGAGATTAATAATTCATTTTATAAGTTTTGGGATATTGATAGAGAATGAGAATATTTTAATGGAAATGTTACAGCAATTATCAACAATATAAGAAATATGAAATTAATAATTTAAAAATAGCAAAATTATATATTTTGGTTATGGATTGGAATCAATGAAACAAATCTGAGAAAAAATGGATTCAACTTATAAAGTTTATGTTATTAAAAATGAAGTGAAAAATGTGATTGATAAAATTAATAGAAAAACAGATTTTTACAAATATTAGTAACCTAATTTAGCAGACCTAAATTAAACCTAATTTATAAATTATCAAAAAAATATTATATTCTTTTATTTCTTCGTAGATGTTTTTTAGATATATTTTTATCTTCTCAAAATCCACAAATTGTCTTTTTGCTGCTGTGGTGTTGTTGCGATTTTCATTTTTATAGGGCTAATAAAAATTTTATTATGAAATAATTTTTTTATCAAAACAACTTAATTGTTTTTAGTGGGTGTACTTTATAAGGGGGTTTTACTGTATTAGTAAAATTTAGGAAATAATATAATAATTAAAAATAGTTTTATTATATATTTTGTTTTAATGGCAATATTAGAATTAAAAGGTATTTATAATATTTACCCATCGTCGCCCATATAGGGATGAGCCATATCCAAAGGTAATGTTTGTAAATTGTTTCCTGTTAAATTGAGAATTTTTAATTTCCTCAAAAGTCCAAGCATTAATATATCTTCACTGCAGAGATTATTGAATGATAAATCTAATATCTGAATAATAAATATATATATTATAAAGACTTTTTTTGTTTTTTACCTCTGATTTCTTTATAAGTGGCATAATATTTTCTACAAAATTTGACTATGAATCAGATTTATTTAAGGTATTCACGAATTTTCGGCACGGCTTTTTTCAAGTGAAATCACTTGAAAAAGGATGTGCCGAAGATTCGTGAATACCTTAAATAAATCTGATTCATAGTCAAATTTTGTGGAAAATATTAGGGTGCTATTAAAATGTTCAGTATTTTTATACTTAATAAAATGGATTAAATGTTCAGCAATTTGAATAAATGTTCAGTAATTAAAATAAATTTTCAGTAATATCTTTTCACTGAACATTTTAATTAAAATATTGAAAGTTTTATATTGTCTCTATTAGATTAAACATTAGATTATATTTCATTGGGAATTGAACCATAAACCCTTGTTAATATATGTCTACCATGGAATATAACTGGCAAACCTAGAAAAATTAATAAAATCTCAGAATCTTTATATATATATATATATATAAGGGAATATTCAAATAATTATAAGATAAAATTTTGACAATTATTAATAACATTTTCTAAAATCTGTAAAATTTGGTTCACCGTGATCAAATCTTTCTTAAGTTTTATTATGAATTTCTTGCAATATTGATAGTATTAAGATAATTAATTTAAATAAAAAAGCAACCGCCTAGAGTCATTTATCACTCACCTATTTGCTTGTGGCCAGTTTATAATCCATAAAGTTTATATTAATTTATTATATTAATTTGAAAATTTTTTTTTACCATAAAAATTAATATAAAATTGATAAAATCAATATTTTCTTCTAATTTTAAATATTTCGAAATTATTAAATAGGTATTTAAATTACATTAAAATATATTTATTAAAGGTGAATTAATTATCTTGGGATTTGAGTACTTTTTTTAAAGTTTTATAGTGTATCCGTAATAATCTTATTAAAGATCCGCAGGTTGTTGACCGCTGGCCTAGACCAATATTGAACCAACTATGACTTTCTGGAGATCTTATGAGTGTCCCATATTTTGAAAATTCTTAGTCCATTAGGCTTAAAATAAAGAATTTGGAATTTGGGTATTTGTTATATTAGTATTAATTGTTATGATAATACTTTTGTTATGATGTTAATTTTGTCATATTGTACCACTAAACAAAGAATGGAAAGAGAGAAAAGAGGATAAAATAGTATAAGATTTGTGAAGAGAAGTGAAGAAAATTGGTCTAAATAAAGATGTTTCCAAATCTTTTTGTCCCGTAGGCCTCCTAACAAGATTTTCGGTTTTTGGTAGGATTCGTGCTTTCCTAAAATATAATACCTACAAAAGCATTAAAAAGCAATTGTTTGAAAACCAACATGGAGACTTTCACTTTGATTTGAAAAAATGGTTACTTAAGGATTTGTAAAAGGTTATTAATGGTTGAATGTAATTTTCATTGTGTCAGTCTCAATATCTGGTTTGAACTTAGCTGATAATGTGATTTTGTGTTAAAATTTATATATATTCAATGTACTTTGAGAGAATCTTTGAAGCTTACCTCTAAATTTTCAAAGTCTTGGGGATTAATATTTATATTTCTTACATTATTTGAAGACAAATTCAACTCAATAAGAGGAATAAATGTTATAAAATCATCTGAAATTTTATAAAATAGATTTAATAATGCCAGTTAATAGTAAAAACCTAAAGTTAATCGATTGCTAGATGCATCGATTTTATGGACTGATGAAAATTCATAGAATTCATCTTCTGATGACTCCAGATCTTTAAAACTGACATTGATCACGGCTATTTTATCTGGATCAACAGTTTTGCAATTCTCTAACTGCATAGCATGAAAATATTTATTATGACTACTGAAAAATAATACAATAAATTCTTTGGAGAACTTGAAATTATTGGCATTGGCATTACTTTCATGGTCGTATTTTATTCTATTTGACTGATTAAAACCTTCTGTTACTTTCAAGTTACATATTATTGCTTTAAACCGTTTTCTTTGATCTGCTTTTTGTGCTATTACCCAAGCTCCATCTTAATAAATTAATTATTATTTTGATATCTTTTCAAAATATTAACCATCAGAATTGCATTTAATTAACGGTCTTACAGGTAAATAATTCATTTTGAATTATCGCGATGTTACTCTAATTTGTAACCAACATATTGCATTATTTAAACAAGTAGTAATAATTTCAATAAGAATAATTTTATTTTAGATTTTTGTTAAACTGATATTTCTTTTTGTTAAAATGATAAAAATTTTAGTAAATTTAATAATACAGATTAAGCTATAAAATTATTGTGTTCATATTTGCCATGAGTTGTGACAAATAATTTTGCAAACATTTATTTATTCTAATTGGTTAACTTTTCTATTTAATTTCTATTAAATGATGTTTTTGAAATTAAAATTTAAAAAATGATATCCCTTACGAATAAAAATAAAATATTTAGTGAAGCTAATATAAGAAACAATTCAAGATTGTCGTCATTTTTGACTGTAGAAAGTAGTCATTTAGATAAAAAAGTTCAAAAGTTGTTAGATAGGTCTTCAGTAAATCAAATTGTGGAAATTTCTAAATTTTTGGGAATTATTTTAGTTCCAATTTTTATTTCAATTTGTCTCATGTCAGTTTTAATTCAGCAAAGCATTGGAGTACAAACAAGTTCGATTTTAGCGAAGATTCAGATTTTTCGTATGTGATTTATTATTTTACATATATTTTTAATAACAAATAAAATAGTAAAAATTGCTAAATATCACATACGGAAATAAAAATATATTTTAAATATTAATTGTGAAATATTTATATTTTTTACTGTAATTTGTGACCTTAGTTAACGATTTTCTAACATTTAATCAAATTTTTTTCAGAATCTATTGACATAACATCTGTTGTTAATCTTCTTCAAGTTGAAAGAGGTCTTTCTTCTCAATTTATTTCTTCGAACAGATCAATGACTTCTCTTGTTTTGAATATAACATTGGCTCGAAATAATACTAATAATGCAATAAAGTCGGTCAGATTATGGATAGACAGTTCAAATTTTAATATATTTAATAATGTAAATGTTATCAATAATGCGGATGATTTAATTAACTTTTTAAATATAAAGCGAAATGATGTTGATAATTTGTAATTATTTTTTATTATTAGAAATTTTATTTAATTATTATATAGATATGTTAATATTTCAACAATTGATGTCATATATTATTATAATGCAGTTATTTTAATATTCATTAATTATGTAAGCACTATTAATTTTAGTGATTTTTTCATTTATTGGAGATATTTAATTGGTCAAAATTATTTATTAATGATTTCTGATTTACTCGGCCAACAGAGAGCAATGGGACTTTCAATATTGATAAATTGCACTGCTATTACATCCTTAAATTTGGTAACATGTTTCATTATATTTTTAAATTGTTTTTAAATATATATATATATATATATATATATATATATATTTAAAATTATTGTTTTCAAATTGGGAGTTATTTGAAATTTTTATCCTTTTTCTAAAAAACAGTTTAGTTAGGAATTAATAGAAGATAGGAGATTATTAAATGTTTGACAGTATTATTCTTTCTTCGTTCTGTAATTTCAATTTATTATTTATAAAGGAATTAATAAAGCTTAAAATTAATGACTTTGAATGATTGTTTTTTTTTATTTTTTGGATTTGTACAATTCTTGAAATTAAAAAACAAAATCAAATAAATTTATTCATTATAATCAAAAACTAATAACTTAATTTATTAAATTACTTTAGTTAATTATTATATTTGCCAAATAATATTTACAGCATTAAATTATTTTAGATTTGTATTTAATTGTTTTAATTATAAATCGATTTATTAATTAGTATCTTTTTATTAATATATGGTTTTTTTCATTTTTAAACTAAAATATATTTTATTAACCATTATCTTCTATTACGTTTTTGTGACAATAATTCTCTTTGCTTATTATTTCTTCCATTTTCAAATAGTAATTTGTATGATTTTTATAGGTGTCAAATCTACGACTTACTAATTCCAATGACATCTTTGTTGATGCACAATTTTTGTCTCTATTTGCTATGAGTAAAGGAAAAAACAAAACACTGGTCAGATAATCAATTTGGTATTTATCGGATTTATATGATTCTGGATATTTATCTTTTATTGATGAAACGATTTTGCTGACTTAGTAATTGTTTGATCGGGAAGTAGTTTGGTATTCGATCCATAATGAAAAGTATTTAATAATATTTTTATGACCTAGACGTGAAAGCATCATGATTTTATTTTGCAGAAGTCTACTTGATTTGCTTAGGGTTTGTATCGCATCATTATTATTCAAGCTGATCTTAATGCAATACCAATGGGAATCAAATCTGTGCTTAGCACGAAAATATTTGACACCAACAAACTTGTGTAGTTTCACCATGTCACAAATATTGGAGAAACATGGAAATAATTTTAAGCCGAAATATAGCGATCATTTAAATCTCCTTCTTAATCCGGCTTCTATAATCATTCTTATCCATGACTCTCAAAATTATGCTTCTTTCATTTAAATAAAAGAAATGTAGAAACATCAGTTTCATTTGTAATTTACTGTCGACATTTTTACATTGTTCATTTTTATAGCTTTTTACCTGACTGTAATTAATATATTTCAACAAGTTGCCTTTTCGAATTTCTAACACTGATTTTTTACTATCAATGGCATTAGAATCATTGCTTCCAGAACAATCTTGAATATCATCTGAGAGGATTTTTGAACCGAACAAAGTGTTAGTTCGAGGACGGCTTGCAAAGAGGAGAATTTTGGAATTTTTCTGTAAAAGGTGTCCGCCCAACATTCAATTTTAGCCAGTACTCGCTGTTGCATATCGGTGAATTGAATTGGAGCTTTTCTTCAATCCATGAAGATGAAACTTTATCAGATATTATTTTATTGTCCAGAGAGAATAAATTTTAAATTTTAATAAATTTTTTTTTTTTTTTTTTTTTTTTTTTTTTTTTTTTTTTTTTTTTTTTTTTTTTTTTTTTTTTTTTTTTTTTTTTTTTTTTTTTTTTTTTTTTTTTTTTTTTTTTTTTTTTTTTTTCAAATTTAAATTTTAAATTTAACAAAGTCAATTAATCAACAAATAAATTCTATATTTAAGAACCCTAATTTACACATCTTATTAAAACACACATATATTAATCTAAGTAAATTAAAAAATATCAAAAATCCTTTTTCTTTTATTTAATTTTAGAGAATTTAATTGCAAGGTCCTCTACAATTTATTTTAATTTACATAATCATGATTTAATTTAGTTTAATTAATATTGTGCCTATCCAGTAATATTGAATAATAATATTTATTTTATGTCATATTATCTGAAAATTATCATTTATGTCTGTGTGTTTTGTGGTGATTGAAACTTGTTTATTTTATATATCTATATTTAGTCTTTTATGGATTTTAAATATTAGATTTAGTTAATCTATTTACAATTACAAAACCATAAAATAAAAATGTAATTTTTATTATTAAAAAAGTAAAAAATAATAGAATAAAAGAAGTAAAAACTTTAAATGGAGATTGCTCTAATTTTATTACATAGGGAAATAATAAGTTGAAATTTAATAAATCTTTGACAACAATTTTGTAGGAAATTTTATCAAATTGTTTATTTAGATTTTCATTTCTTCCCTAAATAGTTGCTTTCGTAAATAAACAAATTGAAATATATCATCAATAAATTTTTTGACTTTTGTTGTTTTAATGTTTATGCTAACTCTTCAGTGATTTCAATCAGTCATACACATTTATAATAATAATGACAATAATAATAATAATAATAATAATAATAATAATAATAATAATAATAATAATAATAATAATAATAATAATAATAATATTAATAATAATAATATTAATAATAAATAATAAAATTTAAAAAATAGCAATCAACTTCAACATCCACTGATTATGACTTTGATAATATTTTGTTTATAACTAATAATTCTTTTTGTAGTTATTATTTTTTTTATTTGGGTAAATAAATCTTTAACATTTCTTGACTTATTATTATTTATTTTAAATTTAGGCTTACAATGAAATTATCGGAGAAAAGCAATTTCAAGAAAATGTAACTAATTTCTATTGTCCTGAATGTTGGGCTAAAGTTATTCAAATGCAAAAGAACTTTTCTGGAATATTAATATTCATACAAACCTTTGAAAATATGTTTTTAAATCTTACTTGGACAAATCTTTGTTACAATTATTCTCTTACTCAGCTAGCAGACTTTAGTAATTCTTGGTTCGGAAATACAACTCTTATTATTAACGCCTTCAAAAATGTAATTAACTAAATTAATTTTTAATTTTATGACTGTGACTTTGACAACAATGGCATTTTATATGATTATATGTTCTTGGATCTGCAAGTTTGTTGGATTCAATTTGTGTAGGATTGACTTGGTTAAGCCATTATTTCCTCTAATAAAAAAGGTTGTAGAAAAGAATTTTTTAATATTGAGAAAATTATTTTTTAACAATTATAATTAAAAACAATTAAAACTAACGAAATGTGTTATTTATTTACCCAAAATAAATGTGTACTTCGATTACTAGTCTGATACATTTTGAAAAAGTTATTTGCTTAAAATTGAATGTATCTTTTACAGTAATTATAGAAATTACATGCGCCTTGTCTGTATATTTCAATAATTTCTTCTACACTATTTACCACACACAGTCAAGTTTGTATATTTCTTATAATATAATTAATCGATTATTTTCTTACTATAATGATTTTCAATTGAAAGACAGTGTAATTAACGACCAGGCTAATATTCTGCGTAATTCCTCCCAAATACTGTAAAATTTAATGATTTTCCTAATTTTCAGTAATAGATATGATGTAATTGCTTGTCTTCGAATATTTTGTCCTTTTTGTAGGATGTATAGTCTTTTACAGACTTTTATTATTTCGTTTTAACTCAAGTTTTTTTAATATATTCATGAACTGTCGAATGATTGCATAATAAAAACCTAGCGGTCATTTTCATTTAGACCTCTCGATTATTGGTCGCCTTTATGAAGGCACCTTTTTAATAGGATATCACAATTAAGTCGTATATCCGTTAAAGAAAAAATTTAATTTTTATTTTATTTTGTAAAGTTTTTGCATAACACCGTGAGGTTCAGTTATAAAGTTGAAATTAAAAAAAATATCATTGTCTGAAAATGAGAGTCGCGCTACTTCCGATTTTAAGAATATTATAGTTTAAATTGGTATAGTTTTGATCAAAAAGATCCTAATTACTAATCGGGTTGTGTTCAAATAGTGTTATAATGGATCTCACTGAAGGTAAATTTGAATAAGGAATACTAAAAATTAAATTGTAAAAATCACGTTAAAAATTGGAAATTATTTTAATTAGAATATTATATGAGATTTTTTGAATATTTTAAAATAAAAATTGCTTTTAGATCAGTGTTGATTTGCAAAATTTAATTTTGAATGAGTTGAATAGTATGATTCAGTCCAGTTGGAATTCTTTGGTCGGTTATTCTATTGTGATTGTTATTGTATCTATCTTTAGTCCTTTACTTCTTTTAACTTATTCGATTTCAATTAAACAATTATTTGTAAAGGTTTTTGTTTTTGCAAAGAAATTTCGAATAAAGTCTTTGGAACTCGCTGTAAGTTTTTATTTTGAAACATTTTTTTAGTTCTTATATTTATATTTATGAACGTTTTTTAATGATAAATTACGTCAGATGTGTAAAACTAAGATTATTTCAGTTGTCAAATATTGTGCGCGAATAAAAATTTCCCCTACATGCATTAATTTTAAGATGTTAATTATAATTTTAACAAATTTATTAAAAATATTTATGAAAACTAATTTATTACTTCTAGTATTCTTTTGTATCTAAATAAAATGATATTTAAAATATAATGCTTATTTTTAATATTTTAGAAAATTATCCGTTAGTTTTATTAATATTTAGTAACATTGTAATCATATGAGTTCACTAGTGATCACCAGCTGTCATAAATTACACGCAGTATAACCACAAATTAAGGTCGACTATAAGAAATAATTAATTTATACATATAGGAAAAATAAACACAGGAAGAAAAATGATGGGCAGCTACTATTGATTACGGGCATTTTTAATTTTAAAATTATGCAACTTTGTTTCTTTTTTTTATTTTAGCAGTCATAGCCAATGTCAGTAGTAAACTTTTATTTGTGTAAAATTTTCAAAAAAATATTTGGCGCTTGTTTAGAATTGCGCGGCATTTTTTAAATAAATTTTCTTTTAAATAATAAACTTTTAATACAAGCTTTTATTATTAAAGATAGCTAACATGATTGTAAAAACAGTTATCTAACTCGATCATTGGGCAGGTGGCCAGTATTCACGGATATCATGTAAAATCTTTTCAAATGGATTTGCACCATTTAATCTTCGTCGCCACATATACTCACATAAATAACTATCTAACATGCCACGATGCGTCCCAAAATGATGCTTATTTCTTTGTTTCAATCATTTGTGTGTTTGCACCGGTAATGGGATTAATGAAATTTACTGAATGGTTGACTGTTAACCTAATCGAAGTTAATTCAAAACTCCAAGAATATATAAATAAAACAACTTCGGTATAACAGAGGTTAATGTTTTCCAGCCAAGATCCAGACTTCAAAGAAACCTCGTTTCTACAGGTTTTTTTCGTACATCTCCATCTTTCTCTTTCATCTGTGATCGATAAAATCATTTCGTGGTTGTTTAGGCATGCTTTGCGTTGATTTAATATACCTCTATCTTGCAAAAATCTAATGGCACCTTCCTTAGTTCGAACAATGTCATAAAGTGACAATAAGTTCAAATTAATCATTGATTTTTTGTTAGGTTGATAATCCATCTTTAAAAGTATTAAATGCCCTATAATAAAATTTATTTAAAAAATGATGGGGAAATTCTAAACAAGCGCCAAATATTTATATTTATATTACATTTTCTATAAAATTATTTTACTTAAGAGTGAAAAAAGAAAAACTGAAGGAATATTAAATTTAATGTTACCATCAAATATTTGTGAACAATTAAAATCTAATTCGGAAGTCATGGCCCAATATTTTGATTGTGTGACGGTTTATTTTTCTGATATTGTTTCATTTACTAGCATATCAGCCACCTTAAACCCCTTTCAAGTTATTGGACTGTTGAATGATTTATATGGGTATATACTTGTAATACATTAATTGCAATATTTACATTTTAATAAGAGCGTTCGATGCGTGTTTAAATCTGTTTGATGTATACAAAATTGAAACAATAGGTGATGCATATTTGGTAGTCAGTGGGTTGCCTAATTTGAATGGTATCTCCCATGCTGGTAATTTTATTGTGTCCAATACTTTATTTTAGATTTTAATGCAGAAGAAATATGTAAAATGAGTCTACGGGTTCGTAGTGTTATGGAAGGGTTCAGTTCAAAAGATATTCCACGGGGAAGTTTAAAATTAAGAATTGGCGTGCATTCAGGTAATAATGTTTTCTACATATTAACTAATCTCTTTCAAAGGTAAATGTGCTGCTGGAGTTATTGGATCTAAAAATCCAAAATATTGTGTGTTTGGGGATACTATAAGAATTGCAGAACACATGGAATCTTCTGGAGAAAGTATGATTTTCATGTCTCTGGTAAACTTTATATATTAAATATTAAAAATGTATGTTAGTTTGTGTTTTCGAGAATTCAGTAAATTTTACGAATTAAATAAAATAAATGTTAATTTAAAAATCGATTGTATTGATGTTGATGTTTGATGTTGTTTGTTAAATTCCTAATTCTTAAATATTTATGCAAATTTTTCGTCTTTATTTGTGTTAATTATATTCACATAGATACCACAATATTTTGAATTAATAAATATTAGAATTTAAATTTCAACAATGGATGTCATTTTTTTAAAATAACAATTTAAAAAATTATATAATGGCTTTTCAATAGAACTTCCTGTTGTATATTGAAAAATTTTGTGAAAGTTTCATTAAATAATTATAGACTGCTAAATATATATAATTTTATTATTATTATTATTATTATTATTATTATTATTATTATTATTATTATTATTATTATTATTATTATTATTATTATTATTATTATTATTATTATTATTATTATTATTATTATTATTATTATTATTATTCGATATGTTAAGTGATGTCCAGTACAATTATCAATAGTATACTAGTTTCGAGCTAATGGCTCTCATCAGTACTATGCGTGAAGCGCTCAGATATCTCTTTGCGCCAGCTAAGTGTAAAAACAGTGCCAAGTTATCACAGTTATACACTTATACTGATGCACTGGACACAAATAAGTTTGCAAAGTTTGGCTCTAAGGCAAGAAAAAAGGCGAATCTTTATCTTGAAATTATAGTTGATACAATCTTAAACTTGTAAGAGGTAAGATTGTAAATTTAAAATTTTAATTGCTTTATTATTAATAGAGCGCTTAATAATAATATTAATTTTTTAAAAAATAAATTTTTGAAACAAATTTATTATTTAGTTTTTTTCAATAAGTAATTTGAAATATATTTTTTAACCTGATGATGACAGTGAATTTGTCAAATTTAATCGTGTTTTAATATTATTATTATTATTATCCTATATTAAAAAAATTGGTTTTATTCTTTACAAATATTATTACAATTATTATCATTTCTAATTTTATAAATGCGATTTCTTTAAAATTAATTAATTTAATTACTGTAAATACATATTTTATTAAATTTGTATCAAACAAATAGGTATGAAAATTCATGTTAGCTATACGACTGTGAATTTGCTAAAGCATCGAAAAATATTTAATTTTCATCGTCGTGGAGAGATTGCTTTACCGGTTTGTTTTTGTTTTTATTTATTTTTTTTACTATTTTTTATTTTATAAAAATATATTTTTAGATTTTGAGTAATTACAAAATTATGTACTTTCTGAAATTGGTAAATGGTTTATATAAGGACCTGATTACTTAAAAATGAAAAAAATAATTGTTTAATTATTATTAACGAAGTTCATTGTAAAGGTTTTGTATTCTAATCTTCAATGACGCAGTAAAACACTTATTAAGATACCTATCAAGCGCGTTAATTTAGTTATAAATTTGTTAATTTGAGTCAGAAATAAAACGCTATATTGGCTAGTATATTGCAAATGTCTGTTTTAAAATGAAGGTTTTCTGTTAATATTTATTTAGTCATTTATTAGACCAAACTGCAATGAGATAAATTTTTTATAGTATAAATTGATTTGAAAATCAACTTAGTGAATATTTTTTTTAAATCAAGTGGATTTTAGCCATTTTTGAGATGGCTGCTAAGTACGTTACTTTTTAAAGTGATTTATAAGACTTGAATTATTTCAAGCTTTTAAATATTACTTATTTTCCACAATTATTATATATATATATATATTAATAATTTTTATGAATACTCAAGAAATGAATTTTTTTTCGGAATAAATTCAAGATTCGTTAAATTTATTTTGAAGTTATAAAAATAAATAGTTCTTAATAAAAATGCAATTTTCAAACATCTCGAGAAAAATATCCTAGTGAGTGGAAAATAGTTCAACTTATACTTTTCTTTCCTCAGCTCACTATCAAGTGCTTACTTCAAATATGCTTTGAATTGACATGAAACTGAATTCACCTGCCCTTGACATGATCTTCCAAATTTTATTGATAAACAATCAATTTGATTAAATAAATTGATTTTAACTTATAAATAAATCTTACATAAAACCACCTTTGCAAAATAGAAGGATTTAAACAGAAATGTCTGAAATTTTTAAATATTAAATGAGTTTTAACTATAAAATAAATCTTACGGTGATAGTGTATATAACTACCCTTAGGAAGAACAACATCAAAGTGAGTGTGTATGTATCTATATTATAAGGTTATTGGTTTTTATTTTACATTATAGAGAATCTATTTCAGTTCAGTCTGGTATATGAATTTTGTTTTATAGATGCTCAGCCAAATATATGTCAAATGCCTCCCCTGTTACATGTGAACTTTTGTAACATTGATACGCAAAAAATAAAAGTCTGCCCATATGAAATTTTAAATTTGACTTTTTTTTATTTGAATTAAAAATTTCTTTCAAAATTTCAAGAAATAATTCCTCTAAATTTGCAATTGAAAGTTATTCAATTTTCGATTCAAATTTTCTTTGAGTTTTATCAAATTTTAGATTTTCGCTGTTTATTTGTGCCCTGACATAACTTTTCAATATTTTGTGAGCTACGAGCTAAAGGGTTTACGTACTATTTCTCTATAATATTCAAAAATTGCTTCGAAAAATTAAAAATGGCTTACATTGGTAATGAACTGTGAAAATAGTTAATATAATGAATATAATATAATTAATATAATAATTATATTAATATAATGAGATCTCTAACTTAAAGCATACGAACTTTTGTTTCAATGAAGCTGTGATTTCATACTGATAGTACTTTTTATTTAAATGAAGAATATCAACGGACCAAGCAAGCACTTGTCAACTTAAAAATGAATTTCAGTAAGAATTCGTAACATAAATTACTCTTTCACTTTTTTGTAACTTTTAAAACGCGTCTGTGGACGTCTGTGCCAGAATGTTTTTGAAGAACCCTCTGACTTTTACAAAGTCAAAATTTTGAAAATGTCATATTAAAAAACGTATACTTTGTGTGTATATATAGTTTTTTATAATTTATTTATATTTTAGAACGATCAAGGATCTATTACAACTTTTTGGTTGGAATAGCTTTTCTATGAATAAATTTTTCATAAAATTCAGTACTCATGCAATTTAATGTGGAAATTAGATTTTTGTTTAAAATATTCATTTGAAATACTTAAATAAAAACTCATCTTTTGTTTTAAAAATACATTTGATATTTTTTATATTCTAAGCATTTCTTGTGATTCATTGAATATGAATTTCTTTGATCAAGAAATTGAAAAGTTTTTGTGATAAAAATGACAAAATTTAATAATTAAATTTATTACTAATAAATTTGTAAAAATTATTTTTAATAATTACAATAGTTTCATATCATTAATTATTGATTTTAAAAGTATTTTTGCAATTTGTTTTAATTACAAAGTTTTTATTTATTTGACAAGAATATTCTACAAATATTTTGTCGATAATTCATTTCGAATGAAACAAATTGACCTATAGATTCAAAACAAATGAAAATAAATTAAATTGAAAATAAAATAGATCTTTGGTGAAAAGAATAAATGATTTAACTATTAATAAAAATATACAACATTTAATTCAAGTTTTATTTTTAAAAAATATTTGTAATCACATCAATGACGATCAAACGACCTAGAAATCACACAATCAAACAAAATCACTAGGACAAATAATAATCTGTTATAATCTGTTTTCTATAATCAAATATATATATATATATATAAAACAAATTTTGATCCAGCACGATAATTTAATATTTAATCCTCAACATCATCATTAACAATTAAATGTCCTCTATATTGACTGTGATGGGATCCGAAACTAAAGGCAGGTCCGTTGTCTCTCTAAAATAAAATAAATAATAATTTAAACAAAAAACCTTCAAAAACCTTTTTTTTAAATTAATCATATGTCAAAAATTTAAATGTAAAATTTCAATCATATAAATTCAAAGTGAGCCACTTTGAGAAGATTTACTTCTAGGGTTGCCAACTCCCACAACCTCGAACCCGGGAGATAATAAAAAGGAGACATTGTAACGCTTAAAAAATATAACAGGTGTTTTTTTGGTCTACACATGTTAGTGGTTTCAAATATAAACCTGTCTCTAATTCCGTTAAAAGCCGATCTTGAGCAGCAGGTGCTAGAACGTTCTCCACTAAACTAGAACTTTTTGTTCGACGACAGGACATTTTTTTGGCAATACTTGAATCATTATACAATATTGCGGATAATTTGTTTCCACAATCTAAGCTATTGTAACTGTGGTGATGTTTTACGTTGTGGTAAACAGTTGTAAGCTCAGTGGCAACTATCAAGTCATCTCCTTTTGAATTTGTTTTTTTCAAAAAGATTGACATAAAATAGCTTTGTCTTTGCAAATTAATCGATGATATATGTTTTGCTGTAATAGAATAGCTTAAAACTGCACCTCTGCCATCGAATTTTACACAAAAATTTGCTTGGCATAATCTACATTGTCCTCAAACATATTTTTTTAGTAACTAATTTTGAAATTCATCTTCCTTTAACCAATTGTCCTTAAAAGTACAATAATATTTTTTCTCTTCGTAGCCTTAACAGTATCTTTCTCCTTACTAACATTGCATTCCGTATTAATCACCGAGTCAGAGTCACATTCACTGTTAGTCACTTGACTCATTTCAGTACTTCTCCGTTTGCTGTTCTTTATGATGTTGATCCACTTTTTTTATAAATTATGATTGTATATTTATTATAATCTATATTATCTCAATAAGTTTTTAGGCCATTAATTGTAAACAGCGGGAAAACGTGACGGGATACTAATAGCATAAAATCTCTTGCCGCGAACCACATTTTAAATTTCCTGGTAACTAAAATTAAATTCAAAGTACAATGCTACATAAGAGCTTTTTGTTGTTTTATGAAAATATAAAATAAAAGTTAAACTTCGAAAACTGCAACTTTTTCTTCGGAAATTGTAAATATTGTAAAAACGGAAATCCGGGAGATTTCTATATCCCGGGTCATAATTAACCTGGAGACGGGAGATTAATGTCGATTAAGGGAGACTCCCGGCAAAAACGGGAGTTGGCAAGCTTATATATTTCTAACCAAAAATAAGATATAACTAAATACCTCTGGTGACATATGCTATCTGAAAACCTTACTTTTTTGAGTTATAAAATATCATTTTTATTTTATACAAGAAAGGTCCAATAATATTTGAATGGGATTTAGATATCATTCAACACTTTATGAACGTAAAACACTAGTCGTTTAGTGTATTCATGAACTTCATATTTTAAGGCCAATTCACCAAGATACCAAGACCTGTTTTTCACTTTTAAAAATGTGAAAAATGTTTTCAGTATTTATGAGCAATAAGAACCTTGTTTGACAGTTACGAAGTGTTTTTTACCGTTTCAAGGAGCAAGTCGACCAAAAACATGAACAACAACTTTAAACATCCTTTTATCACAGCACAATAAATGATATAATCACGATTGGCTAGAAATGTGTAAATGCGCTAGTTGATGAGTACTCGATGATCAGAGAAGGAAAAGCCTGGCACATTGTGTTCAGATCTTCATCAATAAATAGAACAAATTTCAAAATAAGATTCGACGATTAGCGATATTATGACTGGAGGTGAGTGTATTTTTTATTGCAGTCAGTTCGACAGTAAACAAGCGTTGAGTATTAAAAAGATACCCCAGAAAATCAGTCAGTCAAAACGTTGGTAAGTATCATACTTAGTATGAATTCAAGTCACCTAGTACAATATATGGTTCATTATCACCGTCGCATCCATACATAGAAGATTGAATCCATTAGAAATGAGCTTTGGCGGCAAAACTCAAAATATTCCATCATAACAATGCACGACCTTATTCGATCGGTTGTAACTTTTTAATAAGAAGCTTTTGACTCATCATACAAGCGCCCAAAATCATGTGAACGCAATTACACGGATATGTGAATAATAGTCTAAAATGAGCTTATTGTTATTATTATTATTATTATTATTATTATTATTATTATTATTATTATTATTATTATTATTATTATTATTATTATTATTATTATTTTTATAAATAATCAAAAATCCTTATATTTTTAATTTATAAAAAATTACATTAGGTGGATAATAAGTGCCGGGTCCAGGTTTCACAGAATTATCACCAGGCAGAGGATTTCTGCTAGATATTGTTATAGCAGGCAATTTCCTTTTGTATGTTGAGAAATCAGGAACACTATAAGCTCCGGGTCCTGGAGTCTGAAATAAATATAAATCGGTCATTTTTATCGGACAAAGGGGTTTACTTTCGTTAAATCTTCACTAAATCCTCCAATTTTATTTCTTGAAAGCAAACTATAACTTGGTGCACTGGGTTTTTCACTTCTGAAAGTTTTTGACAACATCGGATCCAACAAATAAACATTGGGTCCTTTAAGAAAATATGAATTAAGCTTTAATTTTAGACAAAAAATTTTTACTTATGAAATTAATAAAACTAAAATTATAAATTAGCTATTATGATTTTAAAACCTTTTTGAGAAATGACTTTTATTCTCTATTTTTGTTTGAATAGATTGGGCATTACAATGTCCGTTGGGAGAGCAGTAGCATATAGATCAGGGTAGGTAAACTTATTAATAGCTGGCCAATCCAAGAAATTTGTACAATTTTGCGGGCCGGACATATTTTAAAGTTTAAATAATACAAGGCATGGTTTAGTATACTTTTTATTTTTATAATATAAAATTCGAGGTTGAATGATTCGAAAATTGAAAAAAGTTTATCATTTTGAAAAATTTTAATTTTACAGAATTCATGGATATGAATTTTAATGATTTTTTCGAATGTCTCGCTGGCTAGATACTTGTCGTGACTGGCCGGACTTTGCCCACCTCTGATATAGATATTGCTTAGCAATTTGACAGCAAAATAAGACTTAAACTTGTCATAGACATATCAAAACCAGTCAAAGTTGTTCGTCAAAATGTTAAATAAGACAAAAAATTAAATGAACTTCCAAAATAAAATAATGACAAAAAGTATTAAAATACAAAATAATAAATTAATAAAATAGAAATTCTTATTCGTTGGCAAAAAAAATATTTGATAAAGGTTTAATGTTTAAGTTTTTTAATATTTATGACAAATTGTAAATTTTATCAAGAACCAAATTCAAATCAACTAAAAATTTATGTCCATCTTTTACGGTCTCAAAAAATATTTTAGGATTCATTAAAACAAAAATTCTCTGGGCCATTTTCATTGAAGCGTTTATTTAAAAACGATCTTAGATTCATGAAGTTCATCTTTTTTTATATTTTTTACTGGGATGAAAGTGATTAATGTTTTCTTTATTTTTGGTAACACAATTAATTCTTTATTTATACTTTCTAACTTTTATTTCTTTTTTAGACTATTAAAAATGTCACACTTTGCACCTTTATAGATTTGGGGTTTCTTTTAATCATTTAATTTTTATTAGAAATTCTCATGATTAAAATATTGCAAAAAATATCCTCTTGTAATAAATTACCTTAAAATTTAAAACAATATTTATGTAAATCTTATTTTGCTCACTTTTTTAACGTAATATTGAAAAAATAGCTATTAAAGCACTGAACCAGAAAAAGTTGGTAGAGTTGTTGCATTTTTAGAATTTGCTTTTTTCAAGTTTTTACTGTAATTGCATTAATAATTGTCCATTTTGAATTTCTAGAATTTTTTCATATGTAATTTTTGCATATACACTTATATTTAAATGCATCATAACGTTGGCTAACACAATGACTATCCCGGCGAATAAAATAATAATAATAATAATAATAATAATAATAATAATAATAATAATAATAATAATAATAATAAAATAATAATAATAATAATAATAAAAATAAAAATAATAATAATAATAATAATAATAATAATTATAATTATAATAATTATAATAATAATAATACAAAAAAATTAGCTTTTCATGTCAACATTTATTTTAATTTGAAATATTATTTAGCATATTTAGATAAATAAATTATTGTATTAAATACATGGTATTTAGTACAAAAAATAGATGAAAGGGACAGAAATAAAATATTATAAAATAAAATATTTTTAACTTGATTTGCAAATTCTATAATTATTAAATACGCAAAATTGTATTTTAGTTACTATTATTATACATTCTTTCTTTTATAAGAAACCAAGTAATTTCATGAAATTAAAATTAGTTAATTGTTTTAATAAATTGTTTTTGACGCATTGTTATTATTTTTTGATTTAAGGTATTAAATTGCTTTCCACGTATAAAGTAAATGATTTGAAATATATATATAATTCAAATTATAATTTATGTAAATTAAATTTAATTAACAATTTCAATTATATCAAATCAATTGAGAAATTGAATTTACAAAACATCAATGGAATGTGTAATTTCTAAGTCCTAGAGCCTATTGAAATAATTTAATTGGTACCGATTTATGTCTGAAACGCGAATGAATTTGTCTAGAAAACTCTCCAACTAATTTATGAATAAATAACAATAGGTTTCATGGTGAGGAATAATTAATTAAAACATAAATGAAAAATGTCTCTGGTTTAAATATGCGCAATTTGTTAACTGATACTTCGATGTGTGAGAAATTTCATGTTATGTACTTTTAATAATTATATTTACTGATTATAATATTATTGCCGGAAATGATTCCTTTAAAACCCATTGTGTTAATCTTTATGATTATTATTATTATTATTATTATTATTATTATTTATTATTATTATTATTATTATTATTATTATTATTATTATTATTATTATTATTATTATTATTATTATTATATTATTATTGTTGTTGTTGTTGCTGTTAAAAACTTTTTATTGCTAAACCTTTTCTAGAAAAATAAAAATTGAATATAAAACTATTTAAAATTTTAAGCATTTTATAAAAAATAAATTTCATCGTAAAATAAACTATATAAAGCTTTGTTTTAATCACAATTATATTACGAAATAAACTTACATTATTTTTTAATAATTAACCTGGCGTTTTTATTAATTTTATTTTTGTCACGATTTGTCTAATTTTTGTTCCAAGTTGTAAAGTTTTTAAATTCATAAGATATATCATAGTATGTGTTATGTAGACAGTAATAATGCAAAGAAATTCCATTAATTTTAGTGTTAGGAGTAATTACAACTTCGCAAATGTTATCAATGGATCCCAGCACTAGAAAAGTTGAGAGTAGCGGTATTGTATCATTATCTTAAAAAAGTATCTTATACATAGATTTCTTAGTGTAAAATTGAATTTCTAACAATCTCGTCATATCTAAATCTCGCTTAGAATATTCTTAATAGCGATTATTTAAACATTTTAAATTTAGAATTGTGCACCTTAGTATTAAAGTTCGTTTTTTATTGAAGGGTTTAGTTTTCTATTTATTCTTCCTCACTTGCATTTGTAGTAGCTGTTGACGTGAAGTTTTCTTTTTTAGATGCTATGTGAGTGATTGACAGTTTTTAACCCATGATGCATTTTCAGGCAGCCTATCAAGCATCCGCAAATGTAAACATTGTAAATATACATATTGATAAGTACAAAACTTTTAGGAATAAATGGATTTTTACATTAGTGTTTATATTCTTTATTATTTGTTTTTGTCTATTGTGTCTAGGAAACCGATTTATATGAATTTCAATAATATTGGATACATTTAAATATTTCCACCGAAAGTATACAAATCGACTGATCAGTCAATTGAGTAGAATCGATTATATATTACTTAAAAATATAATTTTATTAATAATATATAATAATAATTATTATTATTGCTCAATTAGCTGAATTAATTAATTGATATTAGTTATTTAAATTAAAGTTATAAAATATGATAATAAAAAGCTTAGTAAGTATGTAAAAGTTTATAAAATGATACGATAATAGCACGTATAAAGGCAACATGCATACAATGAAGCAATATAATATATACAGTTGATGGCATGCAGCATTATCAATAAAATTACTTTTCTAATAATAATCACTTCCTAGAATATCGTTCAAAAATATAAATCAATATTTAAGAATTGAAAAAATCAATGAAAATATAAAATTTTTAACAATTGATACAAAAATCTACTAATTATTTTATTTAATTCTTTCAATTTACCTGGTGTAACATCTGTTGTTTTACCGGAACGCTTTAAACCGAAAGAGTAAGCAGGTGAACTTTTATAAATTCTATTTATAGAACTTTCATAATTATATCGTCCTGGATCTGGAGTGAAATCATTCTCGAGATAGTTCGGTCGTGAATGGAGAGAGAAAGAAAAGCTTGTTGCCGGTCCGGTTCTTAATAAATTTGATTCGACTTTATATGCAGGCCCAGGACCACTATCGTCCCGAAGTTTTCCATATCTGTCACCAAGTGCCCATGCTGGGGCCGTTTAAACGAAGAGCGAGGATCGTGATTTTGTCGGCCCAACAATGATGGTAATGGATAAATTGGACCAGGGCTGGTATATTCAGCTCCAATAGGTCCTCTCCTTTTTGTCATTGTAATCTAAATTATAACCATGTATATTATCTTTCTCAATTATTTAATAAATACTTACTAATAATAAAGTGATCTTGAACTAGTATTTTGATATCAAAAATATTACTTTTTATCGCTTTGGTTATGAATAACCTTCATATATTTAAACAAACAGATTATTAATCTTAATTTAAAACCCTTTACAAAATAAACTTTTATTACTTTTTGCTATTAATTAATTTATTACTTAAATATTAGTAAATTAGAATATAATTTCCATTTAGTTTTTATAGTTTATAATTTTTTTATAAATTTTGATATATGATTTAATTTAACATTTAAAAATATTGTTTGGTGAAGATTTCTAAATTTAATTTAATTACTTAATTAATAATTGAACCTATACATTTTATTATTAATTTCATTAGTCAATATTTAAGTAGTTATAAAATTACATTAGTATGTCCCTTCTAATCCATAATGGCAGCTGCTAGGTTGAACTTTAAAGGAATACCTCATTATTACATTCAGCAATTTCAGTCGTACCGCCACCAGTTACACTACGGAAGTGGCATTGGTTCTGTAAGGCTAATGTGTGGTTGTCATTTTGAACTAAATGATAATTACAGCATAGTCCCAAACAAATACAAGGTCAATATCTATTTCGAGAGGATTTAAATAAATTACTCAACCTCATACTCTCAATCAACTAATAAACCCATCAATCCAATCCAATCCTCAACTTCCCAAACCAATCCAATCTAAAATCGCAATCGATATAACCTTATTGAATCGACAATATTTTATTTATGTATTAACTCTTTTTTATTTTACTTTAACAAATTGTATTTAGTTCTAGTTTATTGTATTATAACAAATTATATTTATTAGTGTATTCTAGTTAGTAATATTTTTTTTTATTTAATCGTATCTTCAGGAACATTAAAATCATTTCTATGTAATAATCGAGGGATCTTGATGTTACTGATTGTGGTTGTCGGTGAATTGAGGAGACTTAAAACAGTTGGGAGAAGGTCAAGAAACTTCATCAACAAATTGAAAAACTGAAGAGACAATACAAAAGAAATAACTTCTCAAGTTCATTCAAAATTTTAAAAACGCAAAACAAAGTGTAGGTCAAGTTAGATCTGCAAATTAGGCCAACATACGCGGGAACGGAACCTTTATCTGCAGAATACACTTATTTTATTGAAATAAGTGTATCAGATCCAACCAAAGAATCGATAAAGCCTGGTGAAATGATTATGAGTATCCGAATGGAGCCACCACTTCTCAAGCCCAGATCTAGCAAGTATGCACGAGCTAAAAGCAACTCGACGGGAAAGATAGTTAAAACTTGATACTGGTTTAATTGAAATGTTTCGTTGACAGTTATTAAATTGTAGTAACAATGTAGTAGACACTAAATTTTAATTATTTTTTTATTAATAAAATTTTATTTATTCCAAGTTGTTGAAAGTGTATTAACCGAACATTTTTAATGGAACAGAAACTAGTTGGAAATGAAGCCTTTGGTAGTCCATGGATCCATGGAAATGTTAGGACATTAGCAGACTTAGTAGAAAGGCTCACCTTTTGCTAACATTTCAACCGCTACCACACATTACCAGTTTATTACCAATTAAAACTTATGCTCGAAGTTTATTTATTTTTGCTTACTGAGCTCTGCTAACTACTATTCAATAATTCTTTGATGAAAATTTTTTGGACCAACTGGTCAAATTCTCTCGTTTCGAGCTCTCTTTTTTTATGCCGGTTTTCCGACAACAATTTAATCCCTGGTTAACAACTATCTTTGAATGCTCAAAAAACTATTCTCAAAATTCGGGTCTAATTGAGTTTGAAACACCGGGTAAATGTTTCTTGCCCATCCAATTTCCTCGGTCGGCTTTTGGGTAATTTGTCTAAATTTTGTCTATAAATTCCCTGGGGACCCCTAACTAAATTTGCATTATTATATTTGATTTGGTCTTTATATTTCCCGTTTCCCCCGATAAATATTAATTTTCAAATTTTATAAATTTTTAATTAATTGTTGTACTTAAATTAATTATGATGTTTTATGTTCATTTTCGATTTTTCATGCCCCTGTTTTATTTTCTTCATTTTATATCAACCCCAACACTTTTATTAAAAGTACTTGTATGTTTAAAAAAAAAGAAATTTTTTTTAAATAAAATTTTTCCGATGAAAACCAAGGTTGTTCGTTAGAATTTGTTGTCCTAACATTTGATCGTTATCCGAACACACAAACCTTTCACGGGAGTGTTCGTTTTCTGGTTGGTTCACAGTCCGACTGTTCGTTTAACCGATCACTTACTGTATCTCAAATTTAAACAATTTTTTTAATTTAAAAAATAACTAAATTACATATTTAATTTTATTTTATTATTGATCCAATCATTAGTTAATTATATCTATTCGTTATAATTTAATAATTATTATTATAAACGAATTGATTTGATTAAGTGTAAAAGTGTGCTTGGTGCGATGTTATCATATTTGATTTATACAATTCCTGTCAATTATCTGTTTGTATTTCATGTGAAAAAACCATTTCGCTTGTATAGAATCCGAGTTCTTTAAATATATTCATTTACATAATACACAATAAGTATGAAAAATATGACATCCATCGAAAAGTATGATGTTCAAGGTGCTACGCTTTACATTATTATTATTATCGTCATATATAGTTGTACGTGTTTCATTTTTATTTTTTCAAATTTCATCAAGAAGAACAAATACAACGAAGAGACAGATAAAGAAGTCTATAGATTTGTCAGAACGACTGAACTCGCGGAACGACAAACAAAAATTGACCAGGTCTGTCTCACGGAACATTGGATTCATCATTCCTCAAAACTGAGTCTTAATCCACAAGAAACCGACGAAAGTCGCCCAATTACTCCGAAGTTTTCTCGCTCTTCAAGAAATGGAACTATTTCAATAACATCAAAATTGTCGACAAATTATAAAAATGAAAATTATTTAAATGTTTAAATTGGGTTCGTGTCTTTACAAGAAGAAAATCAAATTTTATTATGTCTCTTATCTATCGAGTAATTCAAGATAGTTGATATTTAATTAATTAAATTTATTTAATTATTATTTTGACTTATTTCATTTAAACAATAATTTATTAGTAACAAAAAATACATTCAAATACTCTATTGCCGATTCACATTCAAATGTTAATTGGTTCAAACCTACAAGATTTAATTTTATTTGTTTTAATTAGGCAATTAAGTATTTATATCAGTGGTTTCCAACCTGTGGGTCGCGACCACAATGATGGTCGAGTGGAAATTTTCCAGGGGTCGTCTGAGAGCCTCTGAAAATAATTTGTTTACGCTAGTATGTGTCTTCTTACTATCATTTTAAATTTAATCGATATTCCTACAAAGAATGTTGTGTCTATAAATTATAAAATATAAATAAAATCAGATATTTAGAAGTCAAAAACATAATAGTTAGTTGCAAAACTACAGTAACTGAGGAGCAACCATAAGAATTATATTGTTGGGGTGGCCACAACTTGGAAAATGCTATCAAGTGGTAACAGCACAAGAATGGTTGGGAACCGCTGATTTATATAAATAATATCAAATCTTCATTTTTATCCAGAAAGTTTTCACAATTTATTAAATTTATTTTCTTCCTTGAAATTTCTAATGATCAATTTTTCTTTCTAATTAATCTTTTTGGTAGATAAAACAAAATAAATTATTAATGAAGTTATAAAATTTTGTTATTGTATTATAAAGTCTGTTTATCCCGTTAACATAAAAAGTCTGACTTTGGAATCAACAAACTCTTGAAAGGTATTTTCAGCAGCATCCTGGTTTCTGAAAATTGTATCTCTAAGAAAAGACGTGGTCTGTTAGTTATATTCTAATATTTAAAATCAAAATAATATATGAAATTGACATAGAATTTTAACATAAGTGAATCTGGTCCTTTTTGTTGATCAATGTTGAATAAGGAACTCAAGGCTTTTTATGCATATCATCGGTTTCATGACATTACTTAGCTGCTGTGATGTTTTTGCCTGGATTGAGAAAACAATAGGGAATATTCCCTGCATTCAACTGCTAAACAGTCACCATAAACTTTCTGGGATGGAACTTTTATTTTGGAATGCTTTTCAGTGCTTCATTATTTTTCAGCTATAAGAACGCTTTCTGTTACTGTAAATGGTCCATCTTTCATTACACGTCACTATACGATACATAAATGAGTTGTGATTGTTGCGTAATTGGATCGTGAATTCTCCATTAATTCATGTGGCACCCATTTGACGAGTTCGTTTATCTTTCGATTTGTTTCAAAATACAAATGATTGTGGAATGTTGAACGCTGATTTAAGTGAATTGCCTTCAATTATTACCTTTAATTAATCATCGCAAAAAATAGAAAGACGGCCGCGACCTTCCTTGTGTTCGAAACATTTTAAACCAACTAATAAGTGTACATACATTTACACTAACCTTGCTCTAAACTTGGAATATATTTTGAACAGTTTTAGTTGAATTATGCCTAGTTTAAATTCCTAATTTTCTAGCCTAGGAAAATAAACGATAAAAACACTTAAATTTATCAATATAAATAAAAAATAATACACTCATCTCTCGCATAACACGGAAGATTGGTTATGCCTTATCACTGATTGGATTCAAAATTCCATTTACAAATAAATTTTTTATATAATCAGGCGTTTTGTGTATCACTTTGACAATATTAACGTATCTAAATAAGTACAAAGGTAAAAGAGCTTTATTGAAATTATCTTCCTATGGAAAATAATTTAGGAAAAGATTACTCTTTGGCTCACAAAGAAATTACTCATCCATGAAGCGATGAGTCATTATAAATAGTCATTGGTCGGATAGAGGATGAGTCAGGCTAGATGATATATCATCACAGCCTTTGTTATGACTCATGGTCTTTGTTCTATAGAATCAAAGTAACCATATCAAAATTTTCAATAAGTATTCAACATTTAAATTAATAAATAATCGGAAATATTTTGATAATTTGTTCAATTAAATACTTTAATTCCCAAAAATTTTTGTTTTCATCTGATGATTACAGTGAATCTGTCAATATATAATAAAAGCATTTGTCGATTGCATTTTTATATATTTATATCAGTGCCATGGTTATGTTATTATGCTTCACCTGTTCTAGTATTTAAAAGAAAGATCTTGGAATTAAGGAAGGAAAAGAGAAATTCTCTGAATCAAATACTATAAATGGTTAAATTGGATTTTTGTGATGTGAGTTGTAAGGTTTGTTTGTGAGTGTGCTTATTATTAGATTTCAAACCCTGCTTAGATCGTCTCAGGATCTTGGTTATGAATATATTTCATGGGTACAGTGTCACAAACATAGGAATGACTACACGTGACCTCCATTCTCAAGTTCTTGATTACTGTTAACTGAAATAGTTGATTAGTATTAATTAGCACAGTGTTGAGTTGGTATTTGCATTGCCGTATTTAGTTTATTTATGATTTATATAAAGATGTGGAATAAGCGTTTATGTATTCACTATTTTGAGGTTGTATCTGAGTCATATTGTTTGTGCTTAATAGTGTATTTTAAATATTTCTTAGATCGTGTTCAGTTATTTATTATGAGTTTAAGTGCTATTGAAGCAATGTCGTATACATTGGAATGACTGCCCGTCATCTTCGTCTCAAGTTCTTGATCACTGTTGACTGAAGGAAATGGTTAATATTTGAGTATACAATTTTGTGTTTGTGTTTGGAAGAAAATGTCTGTAAAATGATATAAACGTAAAATGAAGTTATAGAAGAATGTATATAAATTTTTAAAAATAATATAAAAAATACTTGTTAATTTTAAATTTAAAATATTTATAAATTTTTGAAAAATAAAATTTATGTTTTTATAAAATATATAATTTAAGTTTTTAATAATTAAATAAATAATAAAGAAAAAATTATAGTTACTGCCTATATTTTTAATAAAAATGTTTTCATGCAAAATATTTAGTTTTTATTTTTATTTCCATAACTTTTAGACAAGTAAAAGAATAATACCAAAATGATAACCCACTTTATGCACAGTGATTCGCAACTATTTTTGGTTTGTGACACACTAAACGAATCTTAAAATTTTCGCGGTTCACCAGAAACTTTAGTCATAGTGATTTCCCATTTTCCCAATTTGTGCACATATTCAAATATTACCAAATAAATTACTGAATCTTTTTTAATATTTTATATAATTTACTTATGAAATTGAAATTTTTTTAAAAATTATATTCTTTCAAAACAAAAAAAAATCAAAGGATAAGAAATTTTTCTGAAAAGAGGAAAAATAAAACTGTTCCCTAAGGTTAGTTTTCATCTTTTGAAATTGTTTAAAACCGGAAATGAATTTAATTTCAAATTCAGGGAATATTTAAAGAACTAAATGATCTAAGATAATTGAAACTGTTAATGAAAACTGGTAAAAAGCTGAAAAGAAAAGGATGTTTTTCATTTAGATATTTTTTGAATGTTATACGGTTTTGAAAACGTTTTTCCTGACCTTGTTAATAGCATTTCTATAGAAAACCGGATATGAAAGTAGACGTTTACTAAGGTGATCAGTGGAATTAATTTTGGAAGTAAGGTACTTCTTTTTCATCGTCTGACTGCTCAATTTTTATGCATTCATTAAGCACTGCATTTTTAAGATGAGCATATTACAAAAAAAAATTGAAATTACTTATTGAATTTGCAATGTACATATCTGTTAATAACACAACAGTTGAACTAGTATTTTCAATAATTAATGATTTCTGAAGTAGACACAAATTCATATAAAACATAGAAATCTTATTAGCAGTGACTTCTATGAATGTGAATCTTCAATATAGTTATAAACACTTTTTAAATCTTTTAAAAGAAAATGATACATTATTGAAAAATATTTATTCCTATTAAGAATATCATTACAAATTTCTTAAAGCGCGGTTTTCATAACCCGCTTTTTTCCAACACTGGAGGATCTAGAAATGTCACTTTTTTAACAATAAATGAATCGGTAAATTTAAAAATATGCGCATTTATTATTATCAAATAATTGTTCGTTTTTTTCACAAAAACATATTTTTATAAAATTATTTAAAATTATTTAATTGTTTAAATTTTCGAATTTTTTATTCCATTAAAATTCAATTCATTGCGTCAAACACGACCGTTAATTTTAAGAGGAAAAAAAAGAAAATACTTAAAGAAATATTGTTGGTATTTGTTGGATATTTCAAATCAACAACAGTTAAATTGCAGTAAAATTCTAGTCACGCAAAACAACATCAAATTGCTTTAAATAATTGCTGCACGATTCGTGGACCGTATAGTATAGAGGGACAATTATAAGAATTGAGCGATGCCTGATTGTCACGGGGTCATGGGTACCCCGTAATTGCCGGTATCAATAGTGGACAAGTGAAGTCATCTACAATAATTACAGGACTTTCGGAGTTATGCATTCTCAACAGATACTTGTGACCTGCTGATCTCTATATCAGACTACATCCGTTCTTCATTGTTCAATTTTTTATTTAAATCAACTCTTATAATTAATATTTCGCAAATCTTGGATAATTTTTTATAATTGTTATAACAAATCAAATAACTTTTTATAATTAAAAATTTTATTAAATTTTAGGCCAATATTAACATTTTTTACTGTTTTAATGGACTATTTTCAATATTAAATTTATTTTAAATAATAATATTTTGAAATATAAATTTTAAAATTAGATTTCATTACTTTTTAAAAGAAAAATTTATAATTATAATAACTCAAAGAATAAAATTAATAATTTTTTTATTTAAATAATAATCGCAATTTGAAAACAAACAACTATATTAAATAAACAATAAAAGTATTTTGTTTTAATAGTGACAATTTTAATTTATTATTATTATTATTATTATTATCATTATTATTATTATTATTATTATTATTATTATTATTATTATTATTATTATTATTATTATTATTATTATTATTATTATTATTATTATTATTATTATTATTATTATTATTATTATTTTTATTATTATTATTATTATTATTATTATTATTATATTATTATTATTATTATTATTATTATTATTATTATTATTATTATTATTATTATTATTATTATTATTATTATTATTATTATTATTATTATTATTATTATTATTATTATTATTATTATTATTATTATTATTATTATTATTATTATTATTATTATTATTATTATTATTATTATTATTATTATTGCAATTTTAAATATGATAAACTTTTACGAAATAATTTTTTGTTATTTAAAATTTTTTGAATTAAAACCCCATGATAGATATGAAACTTGAAGAAAATAAAATTCATTAAATTAAATTGAACAAAAATTTTGAAGCAGTTATTATCTTTCTCCAATACATTGAGCTACATGTAAATGCCAAATGTATTATATCCAAATATAATAATATCAGTGCACTGTAAATCTCTCTATAAATGTATTAAATACAACTGATTATTTGTATTAATTACAACTGATGAAATTATCCCCCACATCTCTGTGGCAAGTTACAATTTCTATCTTCTTTTTCTCAATTAAATTAACGACTTTTCCGCCCCGTTATTAATTGAAAACTCGATTCAATACTTGTAAATGATCCACTATAAAACAAGGTATTATCTTCAATCCTATCAATAATTGTCACAATTAGTGTAACCTGCTATCTATTTTCCAACTACTTTCCCATCTCCTCCTACAGCAATCTAAATCCGATAGACCTAATCCGCTTAGGAACACTCTGTACGCATGTTTTTCAAACTTCGCCTCACGATAACAAAAGCCTGCCCCTGTGGATCTATAATTTGAGCATATTCTCATTTCACTTAGATTCTTTTTTTTACAATTTTTTTTCTTATTATGCAATTCATTTGCCAATATATATAGTTATTATTTATAATAAATGACCGCTTTTTAATTTGTAAGTATTTCGGTGTGTTGAATAATCCTTTCCAGAGATATTTCTCGCTCTCTCTCTCTCTCTTTCACTTTCTCCCTTTCCCTCCATAATATTTTCACACGTATATGAATTTTAGCAGCGACTGTCAAATAATTTCTGTTGAATAACAAAGGTAATTGTTCAATTCAATATTCAGATTTGCAATAATTAAAGCTTTTCAGTTTTTAATTAGTTCATTGAATTCTGTGTAAAGAGCAGATCAGAGAATATCATAACGATTCAATGATGCAATGAATGTTGTCCGTTTTGCTTTTTCTTATGTCCATTGATCACGAAATGACCAAAAACTATCTTCTGAATTTTTTTCAACCATTTAATTAGAGCCTGTTTTTTTCTACAATAAAAAAGATATTTATTGAAGAATTTTTCATTGGTAATAATTGATGAAGTGGATTTTAAGTTTATTTGAGAAAAAAAACTGGAGAGAAAAAATAATTCACAATTTCTTAAACAAAATTAACATTTAATTTACAACAAATGTAAAAATTCTGAAACGAATGATTTTAGTTCGATTAAATAAAATTATTTAATTAAATTAATACGTATTTTAAAATATTTATATATATTATTCAATTTAATTAATTCATGTGATTTTAATTAATTGGTAATTTATAATAAAAATAAAAATAATATTGTGGGAAAAAATAATATTAATAATAATAATAATAATAAGACATAATAAATTGTCGATTGTATTTATTTATTACGAATCAAATAAAATTATTTTTTATATAACATTAATTAATAATTTTAATAATTTGTTAGGTGTATTCAATTGTTTTCAATTTCTCAAGATTTTGAATATCCAAATTCGTCATGGTGGAATTTATTTGTTTAATTAACTATATTTCGTGGGAGGCTATAATGTCAACAAAAAGAAAAGGAAAAGAAAGATTCAATCAGAATGATCAAATAAATTTTGTATTGAAGTGAATTTGTATTTCAGGTCGAACATTTTTCAATTAGTAGAAGACTGCTTACCAATTTATTTGAATTATGTTCTTATAATTAATTACACTATTGACGATTTATGATTAAAAAAAATAATAACATAAAAATAATAATAATAATAATAATAATAATAATAATAATAATAATAATAATAATAATAATAATAATAATAATAATATTAATTCATGTTGAATATATACAAAATTTGGGCATTTAGCCTAAAGTCATTTTACTTATTTTTCTATCTTAAAATTAAATTAAATTCAAATCAATTTAATTTTTGACATCTCACTAAGATTCTAAAATTTTACAAAAACTTTTTCAATAAAAGCATTCCAGCGTACTATTTAATAGCCAAATGACGAAAAGTAAATCAAATTACCCAATTAATTAATTCCCAAAGCTTGAAATTCATTGTAAACTTAGAAAGACATTGTTCCATAATATTATATCGAATTTAATGTTCCATAGTCGAAGAATGGATTGAAAAATATAAATTTTATACTCTTCTCATATTACTGTTCACATAACCATGAATATTAATTAATAATTAATTTAATCTATCAGACACATTCATTAGTTTCAAAATTAGTGATTTTATTATTTTTACTTTAATCAAAATTAAATAATGAAATTAGTTAATAAATATTTCATTAATTTTAATTATAAAAATTTTACGAATTTTATAATAGTTTACCATATTTTTCGAAGAAAGTCAAATTCATTTATTAAGCTATGTTTTTTTATATCGATGCATAATTTCCAAATTGAATTTGCTATAATCAAACAAATTGTTGGTTACGTGAAAAAGTATCGTAATAGTATAAAAAATACACCATTTTGTCATTTATTCAAAATTTAGTTCATTAGTTGTTTTGGTGAATGTGGATAGAATTGGATATACTTTTGCAGTTTTCAAGTAATTTTTAGTGTATACAACTAACAATTCTTATTAGTATGCATTGAAAAGTGTAAACATTGTTCTACTTATAGCAGATTGGATTTAAAAATGGTGTATTATGCTTAACTGTAATTTTGGCTGTTAATTATTAAGTTATTATTAGTAGTATAATCAGAAGTTATTGACTTGAGTACAACAAACTCCCAACATTTTATTAAAAGTGATTTATCTACACAATTACAATCTAGTCTCTACTTTGCTTTAATAATTTAAATTATTTATACACATTTAGTTTAACCTTTGATCGGGCGCGCATTTTATCTTAACACGGGCGAATGAGCGCTGTAAACTTTACGCCATACAGTTTGCAACAAATATTCACTATTTTATGATAACATAGAGTTTAGTAATTATTAATAATTTAAAAAATGTATTTGAGCCTAAAAAAATATTTTATTTGCAAAATTATTAATAAACAAACATAAGTTCGCCGTAAATTCTGAAGGTTAAAAACTGAAAATGATGGGAGAATTTTCGATAATGAAATTCTTGTTCAATCGTTTTTATAATAAACTGTTTATTCAAATAAATATTCATATTATTAAAACAATATATGGATTAAAGAATTTAAATAATTTTTTAACATCGCTGGTAGAAATGATTTTGTTGAATTATCATTGAAATGTCCCAATGACAATTTGTTATATGGAAAATCAGAAAATTTTAGGAAAAATAAAATTAATATTTGCAAATTTATTAATGAAAAAAAAACTGTTATCAATGAATTATATTTTAAATAAGATTTTATTGAATTTGTTTTATTTGACAGCAAGTTTCATCGCTATTATATTTCTAAATTAATGGATTTAAGTCGGTTTTTCATTTGTCTACAGTTGATTAAAACAAAATAAAATAAATTTAAAGTTAGATAGTTTGAAAATTTTAATTTTCAAAAACTTCAAGACTTGCATAAAAATTTTCAATTGTTTAATATTTTAAACAAATTCATCTAGAAATTATAATTAATGGTAAATTGAAAGATAAATTATCAATTTACCAATATCCTTTCACCTTCATTATCGGATACATGAGGATCAAATCTCTAAGTGCTATAAACTCACAACCAATCTTATTTCTTTACAATTCAGGAAGCCGCTTTTTTCACTGAAGCATTAATTTCATCGATATTCCTCATTCTAAATCACTGATTTCTGAGACATATCGCTTCAGAAATTCCTCGAAAAAAATATACAAAAAAAAACAAAATTTACTTGTGGGGTTTTTTACCTAATAATTTCTAAAACCGCATTTTCATTTTAATATACTACTTACTAAATTTTTCATAAGCAATTTCTCAATGATTTCTCAATGGGAGATATTTCTATTAATTCAAATTTAAATTTGTTTTTTTTGTTTATTTTACTCCAAACTAGTCAATGATATCAATGGTGGCAAGCGGTTTCTAATTATCCATAAATGGAAAATACTTTGTTTTACTCTTGACTTATACAGGGAGAGAGAAAGAGATTGCAGGTGAGAAGATGAAAGTAGGATTCGTTTTATTTTATCAGTACCATTAATCCGGTGGAGCAAAGTAACACCAAAACATCTAAGTGAAATTTTAATAGGGGCGGAAAAGAGCATCTTTTCCATCTAGATGATTAAATGAAAACAGACAAAGGATATTGAGAAAAATAAAAATCAGATACATTAAATGACCATCTCCGTTAGATAACACGCTAGACTCCACTCTTTTAACTTCCTTTTCAGGAGAAATTGCAGTAATATTATTAATTTATTAAGATACATATATTTTGTTTTAATGTTCTCACATAATTAATTGACGTCTTACGTGATTATTTTTAATATTCAAACAACCAGTAAGATTTATTTTAAATATAAATAATAATGTTGAAAAATTGAAATTTGTTTAGGTGGTTTTTTTTGTTTTTAAACGACAAATTTCTTTTTTAAAACATAAATATAAAAATAAATATACAATGATTATTAAACAAATATTTATCAAAATTATTTTTATTTTTGTGAATTTTTTAAGACATTTTTTACAAAAAAATAATAATTTTAACATATTTAAGTGATAGGGATTCTGAAACGAAAGAAGAGAAGAATAGTGATATTGACAGAAATACCGAAATTATAAACCAGTTAAGATTATTTTCTTTATTTTCCAAATATATTTACAACTAAAACTTAATTCTAAATTCAAAGAAAATTTGTTGTTTTTTTATTGAGATTTTCATTATTTGTTTAGTCCTTTTATCCATTTCACAAGCTTTTATAGAGATTCAGAGGTCAACTTATTAAAAGTTTTTTTGCTCATTGCAGTGAAATAAAAAAATTAGCACCATAAATTAATGGATAAAATCAAAAATAGTACCTTAACTTGTTGAATGTTCCTGAATTTTTGTTTAGAGAACAAAATAGATTTTTTTACATTTTTAAAATTAATTAGTCAATGATATTTAATTTGATTTAATCATTCTAAAAATTGGAATCAAGGATGGTATTTGCACAACGCACAAAATGCTAATCTTCTCTCAATATTTTATAAAATTTTGTTTATATTTTACATTTTTAATACTCTATTATAAGGTATACATAGTTAACAAGTAATTTTTACATTCTTTATAAATTTTATGTTTTGTTGTTCTTTAATAAATTGAAAATATTATGTTTAATTTTAAATTTCTTGGTTTTTTTTAATTATTTCCTTACAGTCAAGAAAAGTTGTAAAAGTCTAAGACGTTAGTCAAGTTTTTTTGTAAAAGACATTTTTTTGTATTTTTTATAATATTTCTCACTGTTCTTTCAAGTAGAAATAAAATAAAGAATAATAAAAATTGTCAGAAAAAGGACCGCTTTTTGATTTTTATTAGTAATGAAAAAATATACTAACATATTCTAATAATTTTGCTACTTTCGTTAAATCAAAAAATATGACTATTGGTCTAAAAATATATATATAAAAATAATATAATGATATAAAAATGAACACTATATAGGTAACTTTAACAAAATGCTCACAAATTATGTCATTTCTTTCATAATTCTAATCTAAAAGCAAATTCACCTTTTCACAAAATAATCTGCAGAAAAAGAAACGTAAAACTCCCTCTACGGCCCCTGATCACTGAACAATTGATACGTTTTACAATGAAAATTAAACAATACCATTTAATGTTTGCAATTCTTATTCGATTTGTTTTTCAAAAATTTTACGAAAATCAAACAATTTTTTTTTACTTTAAATTTATTATTTCTATTCCCAGTAACATTCAAAAAACAGTAAAACTTAGCTTTATATGTCAACAGAAATCATTGTGTTGGGATAGCTCATCTATTAGTGAGAATCGACACCATTTTTATCTGATTATGTTAATTTTAGATTTTAATTATTATTAAATAATATAAATCTTTATTAAATCTTTATCAAATGTCAACAGTAGGCAAATGTGAACTCCATAACTCACTTAATGACTCATTGTTTTTAAAAACGATGAGTTATTGTTGAGATTGGAGTCATAATATGAATAGTTACAATTTTTGAATTTTTTAAAAATTTGTATAAATAATTGAGAACTTCTATTTTATGAATGTGTGTGGTTTTGTGTGTCTAAAGGCTACACCAGCTTTAAAAAATTATCCACAGAAATGACAATCACTATGGACAGATGGTAAGCTATAAGTTATATTTTTTATTAAATTTATATTTTTAAAGGTTATTATTATTTTTGATTTTATATTGTTAATAATATTTTTATTTTAACTAAAAATGATTATTTGTTTATTCTTTTTATAAATGTGAGATTTATTAAATTTTTATTTACATACAGGTTATTAAGTTTCTTAAAACGCTTTCATTTACAAATAATTTCGAGAAAATATTTTTTATGCAATTGCAGTAATTTTCTTCTCGTTCCGCGACTTTGATCAATCTTTTTTTATCGATTTCTATAAACCTAATATCTTCAAGTTTAAAATTAATATTTCACTCAAAAACATGGGTGTAGGCAAAAAAAAATTTCGGTGGGAGGGATTTTTAAAATAAATTTTCATTAAACGGTCTTATTGTTTTTGTATATATATTTATTGAACATGTAAATTATAAACTATAAAAAAATTACATCAGTGTATTTTAAGGATGTATAATAAAGAAATGTCTAAAAAATTCTGTAGTCATTTTTTTAAAAAATTTGTAAAGTTTTGACATTATTAGTACCGTGTTTCCCCGAAAATAAGCCCTATGGAGATTTTTGGAACTTTTTATAATATAAGCCCTCCCCCGAAAATAAGCCCTAGTTAAAATAATATGTAAAAAAGAATTCGTTAAAAATGCTATTGATTTATTAAGTATGTTTAACTTCTTATAAATAATTGTTCGGCAGTCTAAACTGAGCGACAGCGCAGATACAACGTTTGTGTATTTTATTCTTGTAAGTCGGATTATTTTTTCATACGTAACCCAAGTTAAGATGAGTACAAAGCGAAAGAGCTATTCCGTTGAGTACAAAAAAGGAATTGTGGAAGACTCCAGGGGCGTAAATCTTGTAACCTTTTGTAAAGAGCAGATGTTGGATCTACGTATGGTTCGTAAATGACGTCAGACTACGATTACTTGTGTCAAATGGTAGACCAAGGAAATGAGAAAAAACGCATAGTTGGATCAGGTCGGCAGCTGTTATTTTCTGAGTTGGAAGAATGCATTTGGGAATGGATTGCTGACAAAAGAGCACTGGCTTTGGTTATGCGCAGGGCTGATATTCAAAAATTTGCCCTTGAAACGGCAATTGAATTTGGTATATTCACGGAAGAATTTAAAGCATCGAAACACTGGCTAGACAACTTCCTTCAAAGACATGAACTGTCTCTAAGGAGATCAACAACATTTTTAAGCTGGAAGACAATGAAGTTGTTAAACGTGTACTTGCGTTTAAGCGTTTTATTGATGGCATCGATTTTTCGAAATACGAATTCTCCGACATGATTGCTATGGATGAGACCACGGTATTCCTAGGCAAAGGAGCTCAAATGACGGTTGATCACAAGGGTTCCTCTTCAATTTACGTTTCTTCTAGCGGTTACGATAGTGTACGTGTTACCTGTATTTTAGCGATTCGTCTAGATGGAAAGAAAGTATCGCCTTTTCTAATCACTTAAGGTAAAAAAGACCAGATTCAACGCATTTAAGGAATTTATGTAATTGAAAGCGAAAAGCCTGGTGCACTCAAGTGGGTTGATTTTATACTGCCACCATTGTTAAGGGGTCGAAATAGAGGTTTACTAGTTTGGGATTCAGCCAGTACTCACCGCGCTAAAGACATGAAAAACTTTCTTGCTGAGAGGAGGATTGATCAAATAATGATTCCGACAGGAATGACTGGTTACCTCCAGACACTTGACATTGCAATAAACAAGCCATTTAAGGATAATTTGCGGATGGAAATAAATGATTATTTTGAAAACAGAATGGTGAGAAATCATAGAGGTAATTTTGTAAAACCAGGGTTACAAGAAGTTGTGAATTGGATAAAAAATTCATGGGATAAAATAGCTAATAGTTGTATTTCTAATGCACCACGAACAGGCTACTTAGACAAAAATTATATATTTAACGACAGCTATATTGCAAGACATGAGAGATTCGGGCCAATGATTCAACAGGAAATGGATTTGGAGGAAAATCAGAACAGAAATCAGAATTTGATTTATAAAGATGTTCCAGAAGAAGATGACATGATTGTAAATGAATAAATTTTAGTTTCTGTATTCTGTGTAAAATAAATAAATATTAAATAAAAATGTATAAATTTATTTTTATTTTTGTCTCCCCGAAAATAAGCTCTAGTGCATATTTTGGACCAAAAAAGAAAGTAAGACAGTGTCTTTTTTTCGGGGAAACACGGTATACATTAAGTTAAGAATTGACAATATAAATCTTATTCACTTTAATAATAACCACTAGACTATTTGCCGCCATAGGCCATAGGCAAACCATCATTTTTATTTTGCTTTACAAATCGCAGCACTTTGATATAAAATATGGTTAAATAAATAGAGGAGATAGTTTTCAATGTGTATTGAAATTTATTTGAAAACCCCGCTTATAAACTGTAAACTATACGAATATTGCTAAATTAACCGACTTTTTTCGGTATATAAAAATTGAATTACCGGTTTACGGTAAGGAATTATTGTTTCAATGATTTTATAATATTACAAATTTTGAAAAATGACAGAGCATGAATCACATAAACTAGGTAACTGGTGCTTTCCGTAAGATCTAAGGTGGCTCTCAAACCCAGGAGGCATATAAACACGAATTTAGATTTTTTATTTACCAAATTATTTAACCAAATTAAAATTATCGGTAAATTTCAAACATTTATCTTCATAGAGTGAAATAAAATTACAGTTTACAGTATTTTTTAATTTTATTTAATATAATTTTCACCCAACACAAAAACTAGTTTTTAATTTTAATTCCGTTTAAAATTTCGGGAGGATTTCTCCCCTTAATCCCACACCCTGCGTACACCCATGTTCATAAATTATGTTTTTCAATCGTTTTCTACTATATTTTTCATCATAGAAGTAATCCATCGTCATTATGTGGCACACAAAAATTTTAAATTCCTTTCAAAGTTGCACAGCAAATGTCTATTGCCGTCAGAAAATTTGAGAAAACATTGGTCATGTTGTTTTCCAATGTCTTAAATTAAAATTATTATAAAGATTTTTAAAAAGTTTATTCTGAAAACAGTCCAAAAAAATTGAATAAATTAATAAAATTATTATTATTAGTAATTTATTTAAAAATTAATAACATTTGTTTAAATTATCCACAATGTGCACAATTTGTTCAAATTGATAACAGAAAAACTGTCGAAATATATCGTAAAATTTTTGTTTGAATAGTGCTTTCTTAAAAATCTTGTAAAGTTTAAAAAAGGTGAATTTAATTTGAAGAGATAGTAAACTTATTTTACAATTTCCAGAAATCAAATATCGCCATCAATCGACATTAATTGTTTTCGTTTAATAACAATTTAGGCATAAATTGACAGCTGTCAAAGTGCCAATCACAAATCACCGGAGCCATCTGAGCGCCAGATCCGATTCAATGCTTACCATTATAATCAAGCAATAAATCTATTATAATTGGTCATCAATAGAGCTCAATTAACAACAACGCGCTTCTTAATGGTGATTGGTTTAGAAATGTGCTACGACTGTCCAGTCCTCTGCAATCGCACTGGCGACAGATGACAGAAATGACGAATAAAATGTAACTAAACAAAATAACTGAAGATTAAAAGAAACGATATTGGTGTCAGTCATACATCAGTGAGAGACCTGAAATTCAACCTCAATCATTGTTAAATTCATTAATTGTAAATATGAAAATATCAATCAAAATATCAGCCTCTTGATAATCTAAAATTTCTATACCAAAATGTAGTTTTTGGCTGAAATTTTTATTTCTAAAACTAAATTCCAGCAAATTTTTACAAAAAAAATTTATTTATAAAAATTTTTAAAATATTTCGAATAATTATTTTTCAAAAATTCTTTTATGCAAATTATTACAGGTTATAATAAAATTCAATTACAGTTTTGTTTTAAATAAATGAAAAAAAAATTTTAAGTTTATTGATAAATTATCAACCGTAATGCTAGAACTGGTTGGAAAATTGAATTTTACAAAAATAATTTCCTAATATTAATTGTTTAAATTCTAAAAGTTATTTAATGAATTTTGGGAGATATTTAATAAAATTATTTTTTTAAAATTCCAATGTCAAAAAACTATGTCCGAAAATATCCAAATAAGTTTTACAGTGGATCCGGTTTTGCTGTTTTATCTGCAATAGTAAATTCCAGCAAAAAAGTCGAATGATGAATTCCATCGTACTAATAAAACCTTTCAAATTTAGGTAAGTAAACATTTTTTTAACATCAGGAAAAACAGAGGAAAAATCAGAACCTTATATATTATTGTTTAAGTTAAGAAATCCCACATTAAGAACTCTTTAATAGTTTGAACACCTCTATTCTTTCAGAAACTCAGTAGAGTTATGCACAAATAGCCGCTTCTAGAAGAGTATTTGACGGTTCTGAAATTTTCCCAATGGTGGATGAATCAGAAATTAAAAGGATGAAATAATTTATGGTTTATATAGAAAAAATTCCGACTCCAAATAAAAAAATCCACTTTATTGAATGTATAATTTTTATAAGTTAAAGTATTTTTAAACTTGTAATTGTAATCAAAATGTCAAGTTGAAATAAATCACGCAGATTATTTTTGCGTCTACGTTGATACCCTCAATGGAAGCGTTTTAGTTTCAATAATATAATTAATACTTCGCAGCAAAGGCTTTTTTTGTTATTCACTTATCTGATATATTAATTTATTCTGCTACCAAGTATTCACTACTACTACTACTACTACTAATACTAATAATAATAATAATAATAATAATAATAATAATAATAATAATAATAATAATAATAATAATAATAATAATAATAATAATAATAATAATAATAATAATAATAATAATAATAATAATAATAATAATAATAATAATAATAATAATAATAATAATAATAATAATAAATTATATTAATAATAATTTTATTTAATATGGCATCGATTTTGATATTGGCAAATTTATATTAAATATTTATGTCTAATTTATTTTTTAACTTCTTTTTACCAAATAATGTTAATTATATAATTATTTATATTAGTTTTTACTAAAATAATAATATAATCACCGACTTGCTAAAAGCTTTAAAATATACTCAGCTCGAAAATTGATGAACTGAAAATTGTTCACGGAAGGAATGTATTATTAGCACTGTGCAATAATAATATTAATATCTGTTAGTCATTATTACAAAACTAAAGCTAAAATTTTCTTTTCGAAAATATAATACAAAATATTACAGATTGTTTACTTTCTTTGCCCAGCCTTTTACCAATCTTTAATAATTTCATTATTAATTTATACTAATTTTCCTGAATTTTTTTCTGATAATTATTTTTTTCTTGGTGGGTTTAAAAACTTAAAAATGTGATTTCTAAACATTTCAAATTTTTGTAAGTCTTTTGATACTAGGAATATAAAGAAAGACATTGTTAAGATGTAAATTATTTCGCTCCTTGCCAATTTTAACTGTAAAATGGTAATCGTATAATGAAAACTTCCCAAAATATCGATATGGTTACTAAAAGGTTAATAAGAATGTTGAGAAGGGTCGTGAATATATACTTGTAAAAAATAAAATCATGCAGTTAATTCAATAATAGATTTAAATGTAAATAAACTTTGCTCTCTTTCCCGGGGCATCTTGACGTTCTAGGAGAAATACTGAAATTAGATACAGGAAATTACATTAATCCGATGGATGTTGTTAAGAGGTCAATTTATGAAGAAATAGATTTTGAATGACGAATGTCTATTTTCTTTGAATTAAAATAAATCACCGTAAGACCTTATAATAAAATATGGTCAAACGATTGGTGAAGTAATTTGTTGACATGAAGTTACATAATTTATTATGAGTGCCATCAATTCATATTTTATTGTATTCAGAAGTTATATTTCCATTATTAACAGAATATTTTAAGTCTTCTTATAAGCCACAATACTTTGACCGTTGCTAATGAATCACATTGAAGAATGATTAGAATCACTACCAAATAGTTCCGATTTGTCTTTTATTAAAGGCGTATAAAGACGTAAGCAACTGATTTCTTTATTATTATTATTATTATTATTATTATTATTATTATTATTATTATTATTATTATTATTATTATTATTATTATTATGATTATTATTATTATTATTATTATTATTATTATTATTATTATTATTATTATTATTATTATTATTATTATTATTATTATTATTATTATTATTATTATTATTATTATTATTATTATTATTATTATTATTATTATTATTATTATTATTATTATTATTATTATTATTATTATTATTATTATTATTATTATTACAAATGCATGACTTTTGTCAGTAGTATAGACACAAAAAGCCCCTTTTAGATTGGAATTCAAAAGTCTTTAGCGGGTTGTTAAAGTAAAAGGTTAAAATAAATCAGGTGTCTCCAAAATGGATACCTCCTTCGTTAGGGGTGAGTAAAAGAAAGATTACAAAAAGAAAAAATATTACGTATGAAATTCTTAGGACTGAAATAGTAGAAATTCACTAGTGTATAACAAGGATAAGTTGATATGTATTGAAGGGGGAGAAATAATCTCCAAGTTCCACAAGGGACATTTAAAAGATATTAGTTCTAAGAAAATTTTAGAAAACATCTGTTTTGATAACAGGAAAGTGCAAGATAATGAAAGTGAAAGAGAATGAAAAATTTTATATGGCCATGAAATGTGCTTCAGATTTGTTTTGATAATAAAAAGTTAGCAACATTTTCTCACGAAATACTGAAGAAAAATTTATTTACATTTTCGGTTATCGCCCATTTGATTAAAGTTTTTTGTCTTCGGTTTCTCCTCAGAAAGATTAAAAATGGCTCATTGTATACGTTACGTTTTGCACTCTGGAATTGGTGAAAAATTATTCAAAAATCTTCTAATTAATAATTAAAAATTAATTAATATTTTTATTTTTTTATGTACACTGTATAATAAAGTTTTCTGTAAAATCTTCAAAACAATTAGAATTCATTGACTAGGCTCATGTGTAATTTGTCATCCCGCAGTTCTTAAGTAATGATTCGTTATTAGTTCCATAACTGTTAGAAAATAAATAAGATCCAGTTCCAAGGAATGGAGAAAAAGCATTGAGATTATTTTTCGAAGTGTTAATAACTGTTGGTGAACTGAGAATGCCGGTTTTATTGAGATCACTGGTATCAGGAGAAAAGGTTGAATAGAAATTAGTCGGCATGGATGATTTTACTAAATTTGAACCCGAAGATGCTGAGGATCTTGCTGGATAAAGCAGTGAAGGTACTTGGTTAGTTAATCGGTTTGCAACAAGATTAGCTGCGGCTATGTTAGCGGCTTCAATTTCAGATGTTAACTGTCGTTTCCATTTATTACGGCGATTTTGAAACCAGATTTTCACCTGAGTTTCAGTGAGCTGCAATGCGTGTGCCAAAGAAGCTCTTTCTGAACTAGATAAATATCTCTTTAAGTCGAAAGTTGATTCCAATTGAAAAACTTGATTTCTTGAAAAAACGGTTCGGGTTTTCTTTTTCCGTCTAAGTGATAACTTTGTATTGTTAGCACTAAGATTGCCGTCTTCTGATTCTGAAGCTTGAGAAAAACTGTCGACTTCATTATCGATGACGTCTTCAGTGAAATCTCTACAAATATCGTCGAGATCTTTCTGATCGACTTGACTGCTTGAATCGATCAGAAATCGATTTTCTGGTTTTTCATTGTGAAAATCATTCACATTGTTTGATCGGTAGTGAATTAATTTCGATTTTTTCTGTTCCATTGAATTCGAATCTGGTGGCGATTTGGATTTTCGAATCAACGATAAATTCGGACTGGATTTTGAAAGAAAATTCGGTAAAATATTCCCCAATGGATAGTTGATTGGAAAATGGAAATTTTGCGGAAACATATTTGACATGTTGTTTTCTGTGGATCCTTTGTTAAACTTATCTTGAAGCTCTTTCAAACACATAATTCGATTAATAAAATTACTGTTACCTATAAAGAGGAAAATCCCATTAAAAATAATTAAAAATATTATAATAAAATAGAACCTCCATTTAAAAATAAATTTGTGTTTAAACGATTCGATTGGAAAGACGATTTGGTTTCAGGATCCCTTTTAGTGGATTCGTGTTTTTTACTATTATTGTCACACGGATTTTCGTTCAGCAATTGATCAATTGAAAATTGCGATGAATTTATTTTTAAAGTTTCTGACATGCTAAGAATAACTTTCAAAAAATATCAATAAAAATGATAATAATCATAATTATTATTTTTATGATTTATATAGGCTGTGATGAAGCTAGCGAGATAATTTGGAAGAAGCCACCAATCACTGACAACTTGCTCATCGCTGATTGGTTGTTAAAAATTGAGTACAAAATCTATCGCATCACTCAGTTTAATTTCAATGAAAGTTGAGAAATGCTTTTTTTGCTTTAAATTTATTGAAGTAAAGTAATTTTTTTTAATTTTAAATTATAATCCGATATTATTAGTGTAGTTTTTTTTTGCTTTCATACTTCTCAACACTTTTGTTTCGAATTTTATTCATAATGAGAGAATCGGGTTTTTTCCTCACTTATTACAAATACACCAGAAGACTCATTAAACAATTGACGTAAACTAAATGTCAAGAGACATTTTAATCCTGATTTTTTATCAATCAATTTTCACATTTTAATGCTAATTTATAATTTTAAAATGATTATTAATTTAAAATTTGAGAAAAAAGTTATTTTTGTTTAAATTAAATGTAAGTTTGAATGTATATTTTTTTTATTTTGAAAAGACCAGATATTAATTGATTTATTGTCTAAAAGTAATATTAGTCTTCATATTGTGACTTTATTGTTTATGAAGTATTACTCTGAAGTTACGTCTTGTACGGACGTTGGCGAAAGACGAGATAAGAAAGCCATACAATTTTCTATAGTGTAATAATTGGTTTTTGACAGTGAGATCAATCATTAAAAATACAACATTTGCACAATGAGTATAACGCTTTTATTGTAGGGCTGCGTCAACAAATTTTGGCAAAATTTACTCGTGTCCTGTGGCCAGCAAAACTATATTGCTTGGTCCGCCTACCTTACTAAGACTGAATTAATGTCATTAATAAGTGGCGCCGTAAGGTTATCTGCTTTAATTTTACAATATATATTTCAATGAATCCAATAATGAAGCTGAAACATATATACTAGTTTATATTAATTGAGATGGAAACAAATATTGTTTTGGGTAATAGTTGAAAAAGTTCCACGACTCTTGTTACATTGTGCTAGCTCCATATGATATTAAAAACAAATTCTAAACTGTTGACTTGTACTAAATATACGGCCTTTATTCGCGCATCACTAGGTGTTGTTTCTATTCAGTCTTTTCATCCAATTTTATGTCTAAGATCATTTAAATACAATTATGAACTTTAAAATAGAAATAACTAAAAACAAATTAAAATTTTCAGCAACTTATTTGTAAAAGAAGTTTCTATAATTTTTAGATTTTTTACTGTATTCTAATAAGATTTTATATGGCAGAGCAGAATAGTTCTTTCGTTGAATAAGTCGTCTGTAAAGATTATTATTAATTTGGGAAATTTTTTTTGTCATTTATTCAGTCATTTAAATGACTATAAATATTCATTGTGAAACTTTACTAATTTCATAATTTCAGAAAACATTAAATAATAATAAAAACAATATAAAAAACAAATAATAAAACAATGTAATAAAACAAATTAGAGAGACAAAAATCTTTTTTGGAAGAACAGCAAAATCTAAAGAATTATATAAAACTAATTTGTTTTAAAAATAAATCCAATAGTGTAGATATTTTTCACAAAATAAAAATGATGTATGAGAATATAATTAATTAAATAAATAATAGCTAAATAAATAATAATTAAATAAATTATTAAATGAACGTATGTTGTGGATTGATGTGGTATGTAAATTCCTTATGCTTACATTCTTCAAGAGTTTTGTTTGAATATTAGAAACAAATTTGTCAAAGCATTTTTTATCAGTAAATGCTGCAAAGAAAAATTTGCAGCAACTCGTGAGGACAGCAACTATTTGAATCGTCTCAAAGAAGCTTTCAAAAGTCCAATGAATTTTATTGGTGATCTTCAAGAAGCTCTCAAATATTGCCAAGAAAATGATTCAGCCAATGAATTCTGTACAAAAATAAAAAGCTCGCCAAACAAATTTTGAGACACAAATTGAATGAAGAGGAATTTTAGAAATACATCTAACAATGTCAATGGTCAAAAATGACCAAGCACATTGTGAGAGGTAAATTTGTTTTTTAAAATAAAAATGATTGAATTTTATTAAAATAATTCAATAATCATTGTCATTTGAATAAAAATAGTTCTTTACTATGTGAGGATTCAAATTTTAAAGTTATTAAAGTTAGTAAAATTTTACAAAATTTTTAAATAATAATTGTAAAATATTGAAATTTATTTTATTGAAATTGATTGAAAACAAATCTCAAATCAAACTGGTTTTTTAAATAATCCTCCAAAAAAATAATAATAATCGAAACTTTTTTCAACAATATAATTATTACTTCGCAGCAAGAGCTTATTTTGTTATTCACTTATCAGTTATATTAATTTATGCTGCTTTCAAGGAATCACCGTTTTATATTTATAATAATGAATTAACAATTCAGTGAATTATTTAATAAATTTTTCATTAAATAAGATTTGCGTTTGGTTTAGTTATTACAAAAGAAAATAATTTAAACCTATATTTTTTCAATTAAAAAAAATACATTTTAAAAATATTCTTTATAAAATTATTTGTTTTAAAATTAGTTACAGAATGAATTTTTTATATCCAACTGACAAATCTAAATTAAAAGAATCCCTAGTTTTATTGAGCACTTGAAATGATTGTTGACATAATTATTAACAAAATATTCTGGTTTAAAATTTAAAACAAAATTAAAAAAATACGATGACAACTTTATTTTTCTAGTGCAACTCTAAATATGCGCTCTTTCAATTGAAGTATCTTTTTTGTTAGAGCTGATTATGTGAATATATGTATTAAAACAAAAAAAACAATTTTCTTACCTCTAGAAATTTAACTCACTTGCCCATCTGAACAAAGTGAGTATTTGACTGAAGATTGTTATTGAACGGACGTAGCGAGCTTTTATTAATAATAACTTGAATATTAATTAGAAGACAGCTTATATCCAAAGAAAAAAGCTAACGTCAGTTTGAGAAAAATTCTCTATTTCAAATAAGTTTTCTTTTGCAGAGAGAAAAATGTGATTTCTCACAAAGATTAAAAGAGGCTAAGCTACTTGAAGAGAGAAAGAATCACATCAGCATATTGTTGCAATTAGTGCTAATTATTTCCTTGGATTTCTTAGTATTTTAAATGCCCTATCTAATCAATTAGCACCGTCTCAATTGTTGGATTATTTTTATTTCAATACATTTATTATGCTTCTCTAATGGATTATTAAATGCGAGCGATTTTGCAAATTTTTGGTGTTGATTTATTCTTTTTTTTATTCATTTATTATTGTTAAAGTTTATTTCTATAATTTTTCTGACAATTAATTTTTTTTGTTTAACTATAGGCCGATAATTTTCCAATTTTTGATGGATGAATGTTTTTTTTGTTGAGATTTTCGGTGAAAAATAATTTTGTTCTCTGAGAAATTGTCGGCTTTGTAAATTTGATATCAAATGTTATTAGATTTCGAAATAAATTTTATAATTTGTTTAAATATATAAAAATCGTATTAATATTAATAAAATCGTTGCCAAGCTTATTTAGTTCTTTAATAATAATAATAATTAAATACTTTTAAACAAATTTTTACAATTTTTTAAAAATAATTTTTTTTAGAAATATTTTATAAATTTAAATGATTTTACTAGACATAATACAAATAATTTTAAAATTTTAAAAATTGTAAACGTCAAAATAACATCAATTTATCACAATTTTAGATAATAAAACTATAAATATTTAAAATATTCGTAGTAAAAGCACGTTGCACATTAATTGTTACATGTAATGGGTGTAATGCCAAATACATTGGAGAGACTTCAATTCATCGCTGTACTCGAGTTCTAGAGTATGGTCGATTGAATGATTTGAACAATATTAGTGATCACAATAGAGGCTTAAAATGTAAAATAGGCATGTCAGATTTTAAAATTTTATTGAAAAGTTTTAATAATTATAGCGAACGTGTTATATGTGAAAGATTGTTGATAAGGTAATTAGATCCAAAAATTAATATGTACTTGTTCTTCATAATTTTCAGCTCGATAGTTCCCCAAGAATTTGTTGACGACTACAACATAGTTTTGCCAAGCGGAAGCTTCGACAACATTCATGGAAGAGGAGAAATGAACATCATGCATAAACTTGTGAATTTGAGGGCCAGTTTTTCATTACAGTCCAGGGAATGTTCTAGATAGATGGTAAAAGCAATCGCCGTCCTTTTTCGACGCTTTCACAAACTGTTTCATCAAACATAGTTTAATGTGAAATGTGGTAATATGATTTTTTCTCTTTCAACCGGTAGTTCATGGATAATGTTTGCTGCTCCCACATTCATTTGTTCTATTGTTGTCACACTTGCTTCACCCAATGCTCTTTCTTCGATCTGCTATCCCACATGCATAAGAAGCAAAGGTATTTCGTAAACCCACTTTGTTGGCCGAGCATGAAGTTCACCATTTTCAAATCTATGCAAATTAACCAGGCGATCTTCTGCAATATCATCGATGCTTTCATACGCTTCTTTCAGCCTTGTGTAATGTGGGAGGGAATCTGTGTCATGTATTGTATACCGATTTAGGGACGCTTATGTAATCATTTTAATAAATGAATTAATAATTATGAGAAAACACGGAAATCTAAAGCGAATGATTATATCAAAATTTTGAGCCAATTAAGAAAACCTGACATCATATTCAGAATCAGCAATGTTACTTTTTTCATAGCATGTTTATGAATTTCTTAAGTTTTATTAACTGTTTAAATCTTTTCAAAGGTTCTTATCAAATTTCTTAATTTTTGGAAATTTGTTAATTGGTCGAATGTTGTTGTTTTTTCAATCGAGACTTCTAGAAGAAATTAAAATATGACTTGATTAATGGCAACTTTTCTAGAAGGAGATAAAGAAAATGGAAGATATCTGGTGTTACTTTATATAAAAACCTGGAATTGCTGGAGATAATGCTATGGATTTGAAAATCGAAAATGTGGTGGCCGGACAAAATGGTACTGACCAAATGGTACGGGCAAAATGATATATCACATACCATATACCAGGGGTGGTCAACTTTTGCGTACGCAAGATATACATTTTATTTGAAAAATGTGTCGCGATCGACTTGTTGTCATATGAGTAGTCTAAGTCTAAAACTCACGTCCAGGGGAATTAAAATAACATGAATAATTGTTAACAATATTTATGAATTCAAATTAGGTACACATAAACAGAGATTTAGAAATTATTTTATTACTATAACCTTAATTGGAAGGCTGTGCTTGCATATCTTTAACCAAGAAATCATAATTTGGTGTATATCCTGACAAAGATAATAATAATGAGTCTTGAGTATGCGAATAAGTCAGGACAGAACGTTGTTTGCTCTTCGTTAATTTTAAATACGAAAACGCTGATTCACACAGGTATGTAGATCCGAAACACGAGTAAATATATTAACTACGTTTCGTTATATTTAGGTATTTTGCTCTGCTGACTTATTTCCAAAAATCATCTTCAAATTTTCTGGCTAATGCGTTTTACGCTTAAATCTTTTTTAAAAGGACAAGATATAAATTCCACAATTTCTTTATTTTTTTCAAAATCTTGGAATCTTACTTCAAAATCTTCAACTACTTTTTGGATCTCCGCGACGTATTTGTCGATGTTATAATTAATATTTTTATGTTTATGTGGGTTATCCGCCATATTTGAAAAATGATTCAGATTATTTTGTTGCAGATCTTCCATTAGCAAAACTGATCATATCAATTGCTGTTTTATTTTTACCTTTTTAATTCTAAATTTAAATTACTCAATATTGAAGTAAAATCAGTGAGAAAATGTAAGTCACTAAGCCAAGTTTCATCATTTAAATTTTCACATTTTTCATGTTGGTCGTCAAAAAAATTTATTACTTCAGGCAATAAATCACGAAATCGATGCAGAAATTTACCTCTGCTTAGTCATCTTACATCGGTATGTAGTAATAATTCAGGTTGCCTTTCATTGAGATGCATTTGGAAGAGTCAACGTTTGAGGTAACTTGCTCGAATTGAATTAACAAGTTTAAAAGCTATGTGCATTACCTCTTTTGTGTTTAGTCTCCTGCTGGCTAATGCTTGCTGATGAATTGGTAGCTCAAAAAGGCTGGGAATTCATCTTCATTTTGACATAGGGCTATAAATCCATTTATGCGACCTATCATTGCAGCTGCGCCGTCCGTTGTTATTGAAACTAATTTAAAAAGTGGTACTTTCAAATCACTGAGCAAGTTTTAAAAACCTTTGAATATATCTACACCTCTAGTTCTTTCTTTCAAAGCAATTATACCCAACAATTCTTCTTTAGATGTAAATCCTCAAAAACCGTACGAAATAAAACAAGTAATTGTGATGTATCACTTATATATGTTGATCCATCAGATTGAATAGAATTTACATACTACATCAATCCACAACATACACTCATCTGCTCAATTCGTTGCATCGCAGTGTTTCGAGGCAGTTGTAGATCTTGAATTTCATCAATAATTTCACTCTTGTTCTTAAAATGATTAAAAAGTGAATCTGACATTTCCAAAAAAATTTCCTTTGCAAATTCACTGTCCGAAAATGGTTTACATGTTTTTGCTAAAAGATAGCTTACTTTGAATGATGCAGTAGTTACTGCTTGTGACTTTAATGTTGGCTTCTTGAAAACATTTTGTCGATTTACTAATTAAGCTATTGAGGTAAGGATTATTAAGCAACAACATTTATCATCTACCAATGTAAAATAGTAAACTAGTTCCATTCTTCATGGAAATGATAAGTTTTTGATTTTTTTGGATTACTACTCATGATGAATATACTAAAATGCAAAAAAATAATAATTAAATTAAATATTTTCCTAGAAAATTCAAAAACTCATGAACATAAAGAAAAGGTACTTACATTTTAGACAAGAAAAATTCAAACTCAATGTTCTCACCGCAGATAATAATACTACTATTGTTTAATAATAATAATAATATTGTTAAGACTATGACAGCACCAAATATTCAAGCTAAATGGCGTTTGCGCGTTACATTCACACGTTGCTTTCGATTTCAAGTGACACATTGGTTACGTTCAGCCGCACCGGCTGACTTGCTGTAGAAAGCAACGTTTCTGTCGCTTTTAGTCATTAAGCAACGTTGCTGTTAGTAACCTGTCCGATTACTAACAGAAACTTAGAAAATGCTAGGTAAGCAGAGCACACAATTTTCTGCTGAGTGCTATGTCATATATGTTCGGCATGTTATTTGTCATTTTATTAAGTATGTTTTATTGAAAAGATATTATCTTATTTTACTCGACCGAATTATAATACATACTGGTAAAAATATGTTGTATAAGTTGCAGCATATGCATAATGAAACGTTATATATGTATAGCGTTAATGATATGGCTGATATACATGATAAATTAGAAAATGATATGTAGTATTTATACTATAATTTTTCACACTTCAAGATTATTTAAGTGCTTATTATAAATAATATAGAGATGTTATGATTTCATTTGTCATAAAACACTTAATTCCGTGTATATGGTCATAAGTCAAGACATCGCACGCGATCGACCAAAATTGGCTTCGCGATCGACCGGTTGGCCACCCTGCCATATACCGTATAGGACAAAATGATATATGGAAATAATGGTGCGGACAAAATTGTTCTATTTCCCACATTTTTAAAGTATATTAATATATGGCCTAACCTTGATTTAGCTTAAATACTCTAAGATAATTAACTCAATAAGTTTTATGCAATATCATTCTTAGAAGTTTCTTAACTAATAAAATTTACTAGTTGTTAGGGATTCTCAAACCGGAACGTTTAGTAAATTTTTCCTTGGCGCAATATAAGTTATTTTGACTAAATACATTTATAAGCTATCAGAAAAAATATATTGTTTAAAATATGGAAAACTAATTAAATTTTTAAAATCTGTCAAATAATAATACTTTCAACAACATTTAACAAAATTAGCACGAAAACTACAACAGTATCAGCACAGCACTGAACATCATCGCCATCAACTGGTGCTAGGAACAACAGCTGAAAAGAAGAAAGAATACATTCATATTAATGAAACATTTCACACCATGGTCGCAGATTATAACAACTGAGATCCGGTTACATATCTGGCATTATTGCATGAGTGCTCAATATAAATGCTGCCTGGCAGTGAATTTATGCAACAATTCATAAGAATATACGTAAACTTATAACTGAATAAATCATTAGTCTTAGATTTCTGACATTAATTTTTAACACTAAATAATTCATTTTCATTCATATATTTTTATTTTAGTAGTCTAGGTTTTTATATTGATTTTTTATTACTGTCAAGTGAATATATCAGACATTTACTTAAATAAAGGAAACCTAGCCTACTTAGTTGCTAACTTTTACTTACCAGTAATATATTAATGCTTTATGTATTAAAATAATTACCCATTACAGTTTTTATAACTGAAAAATAAAACTTGTTTTTCTATTTAAATCGATATACTACTTCATCTTGCTTTTATCGTCCTTATTTATACGTGAAGCTATTTAATTGGTGATTTTTGGTATCTATTTTTATTATCTACAATATGTCTGTATATTTTAGTATATTTTTTGTTTCGTGTTGTATTTTTATTACCTAATAACCTATAACATTGGTAGGAGAAATATCCACTCTTTGTAAACAATACCGTTACTGAAATCTCAAAATTTCCCAATCGCAGAGTCTAACCTTTTACTATAAAAAGGATGTATTATGTCATTATTAGATGTATCCAGCATATAATATAAAATCGTCGCATGTATAAGAAGGAGCAATGTTGATATTGGTATTGAATTGATTTCAATATTTAGTTAATTCCACATATTGAAGCTCATACATTAAAAGTTTTAATAAATCCAACTGTTTGACCGATGTAATTTGGTCTATCTGTACACATTGAATCTTTATCCAATATGGTTCCAATTAAATCATCAATAATTTTGATGCTTTTACTGAAGATTGGCTTCAAAGCACATGTAACCTTAAATTCTTTTTTAGATTTTCCACAGTCTTGCCATTTATATAATAGTTGAATAACTTATTATAATTTTTATATAAATAATTTTTGATTCAGTTATGAGATTAGTGTTACTATGGAATTATTTTTTGAAATTTTGTTTAATTTCAAAGAAATCCAAGGGTTCCAATTGGTTATGATCCTAAACCCTGGCTCGAAATCGTTTAAAGAAATCAGCTATTAAAAACACATCTAGTCTCAAATACACTATCATATAATCCCATATAGTTTGTTTCTTTGCATATTTTCATCTTTTGTTGATCCATTCCAGATTGGTAATAATTTATATGTGATTTCCAGTATTTCCAACGATTTCACGAAAATATATGGAATTATTCCTTTGAGTTAATTATAATTTCATTGAATACTGATCCTGCTGAAGGTAGACTGTTAGTGTCTTAACAGTTTTAGTTAATCAGTCAATAAAAACAATTAAATAAAACTAATACTAAAATAATTAAATTATAGTAAAAAATAATCAAAGAAAGACGGCAATGCTTTAATAATTGAAAAACGTCAATTGTATATTCTATATAATATTTCACTATATATTTCGACCTTTTATCCGTCTTCTCCATGATAAAAATCACATTAACAAAATCTAAATAAAATATAGAAAATTTAAACAATTTAATCAATAATAATCGTAATCAACTCATATTAAAATTAATTTTAATTTAAAAATAAAAATTTAAAATCTCGAAATAAAAGTTAAATTCTAAATTTAAAAATTATTTTTACAAAACATCACAAACAAATTAGATTAAAATATTTCATATACAAGTATTGGGATGAGTCACCTCCAGCACATGCCACATCCAGCACACCCCTCCCCTAGGGTGTCCCAGAAATTTTTTTTGATAATGTTTATGTTCACCCTCCTAAAAGTTTCTTTTTTAATCCCCATTATAACATCTGCAAAATGTGAGGACATTAAAATAATATTTAGTGGTTCTCCAAGGGTCGTGAAAATTTGGAAAATCAGTGTAAATTTTGTTCAACATACCCTAGTTAGAAAAGTTTCTAAGCAGCAACCATTGTTCCCATCAAAGGTTATTTGGCATGAATAGAAAGCTCTTGATTAGTAGAGTATATTATATGTAATCATTACAGTAAAAGCAAATCACGTTTCAACGTCCGAAGATGCAAAAAGTCAAAAAAAGTTGCGATTTTTGAATTCCCACAAAGTATGTATTTTTTATTTTATTTTTACTTACTTGAATTTGTATGTCATGTGACTAGCTAGACACTAGCAGACTTCTTTTTTTGTTTGTGTGTGTTGATTTTTATAGAAATTGTCTATAATATTTGTGCAATGTGCAGTTTTGCATTCAATACAATGAATAGTTGAATACATACCCGATTGGTTCAGTGTGTTATAAAATTATGACCCTGGACAAAAGTTCGATGAATAGTTGAATACATACCCGATTGGTTCATTACCTTATTTTAGTGCTATCTATTCCATTTACGACTGATTCAGTGCATTACTACTTTTGTTAAGTCTGGTGACTGCGTATTGATTATGTATAATACATCATATTAATGGGGTACAGCTTGTTTATTATTATTATTTATAGAAAATCCGACATAATGGCTGCTTCGACCTCGACCGCGACGACTGGTTCTCGTAGTAGGGATATTATCTGGTTGATTGGACACCCCAAGAATATGATAACAGATGCTCGCCTTCCTTCTGGTTGTGACATAATGAGTAACTTTGTAGTTAATGTCTGCCTTCAGTCATGGTTCACAGGTAGAGTCGTTGTTGATGCACCATACAATGACATTCTACTCATCTAAAGGCTAGATTGCTACGATGATTGCGGACTGTCGAACTGAAGATGATGGTGCGTCACTCCTGGTATTTAACCCAAGAGCTGGCAACCCTCTCCTTGTTCTTGCAACACCTCTCTTGTCAGGAGAAAGCACGGCTTGTGTCAACAATGAGACCTGATTGAGGACTGCATTTGCTCAAGGCTCTTCCTCATACATTGGATGAACTATCTGTCTCACAATGTTTCTTCCAGACTACCGGCATCGATGACAATTTCCTAAAGATTCCTGTTGAAGAATGGACTGAATGCCAATCTTAAAGGGCAGAATCCAGGCTTGTCAGTAACCTAGCCTGTGTTAATGACTGTGCAGAACGTTGTGTTGCCCTTATACAGAACTACAATTCCACAATAACCAAGGATGAAGAACAGAAGCAGTACCATTTACAAGTTGTTGAAAAACACAGGCGCGACTTTGCCAAGTGCAATCGTGACAATCTTCTTGAACTTTAGAACTGAAGTGATGTGTCTTTAAACTGTAATGCTGAATTGGTGACTGATAATATAATACATCATTGATACATTACTTGACATTTGGCACTAGTTACTTAACAGTGAATGACATACTGAATGGTATAGTAATCTTGTATGAACACGGTTTTGGTATTTTTGGTGTGTTAAGCTATTTTGTGTAAGTCCTGTTTAATCCAACATAAAACATTAGTAACTTCTACCAGTAATAACCTTTCTTGGGATGAAAAACAATCTATAATAGGACTGATGCTTGATTTTTTTTGCGAATTTAAGAAATACAAATTACACCGATTTTCGAAAATTTCAGGACCCTTGGAGGACCTCTGAATATTACTCAAATGGCCTACAAAAAATTGGGTTTTATTATCGGACACCAAAGAAACTTTTAGGAGGGTGTACATAAGAATAAAAAAAATATTTTTTTGCTTATTTTATGACACCCTACCCTCCTCCTCCTGGGTAAAAATTTTTTTAAATCTAAAAGTACAAATTTTTTCTGAGACAAAGACCATGAATCATTCAAGGTCATTGAATGACTCATCATATTTTTTTAAGATCATCCAAAATTTCTCAAGGTCATATTATTTTTAAAAATTTTAAATTTAAAATTACTACTTATTTTTATAAGTAGTGTTTTAATTATTAATATTTTTTAATTTTAATTTTTATTCTATTCCTTATATTATTACTATTTATCATTATATTATTATTATTATTATTATTATTATTATTATTATTATTAATAATAATTTGACTATAGTAAAATTGTCGAAGAGCTTTATTCAAAACCCATTCCACATACTTCCGATATCGGGCAGCGCAGCAATGACATACATCACCACATGGATATTCGAGTTCCATATCCTTTAACATTTTTTTTGTTTGACGTCCCATAGGAACTCATCGATTACGGAAATATCCATATAGATGTATAATTAAAGACCAAGTCTGGAATCATTGATGCTAGCTTATCCTTCAATATTTCGTGTATATCTGAATAATAGAAGTCTAGACGTTCTTTGATAACTTAATATAATCATCTACAAAACAAGTAAAAATAATAATAATAATAATAATAATAATAATCAATTACCATAATATTCAATTCTGTTCATCGCTTGAACTGCGCTTGGTACAATAACATACATTATAATGATAAAAATTGAAATAACATTTAGTTTTATACTAATTTAAACCAATGAGAAGTTAAACACACACAAACCTTTAACTATAAACAATAAATATTAATTTATGGATTTGAAAATGATTGAAGAAATTTTAATAATAATAATATTAGTTGTTAGTTATTGTAACATAATTAACTCAATTGTTGTAACCGTTCAAGGTAAAAATTCAAAAAGATGCGTATGTCCTGATACAGCCTTGTTGATGGATATTTTTTATATGATAGATAGGCGTAGATATTTGAAAACTCCAGTCAAAAAATTATCTGAAAGAATGAGTAATTTAGAAATCCAATTTGAGCTCACATGTGAGACTTTAAAAAAAAGGTCGGAACACAATATGTGATGATATTCTACATCTAAATCAGACCATAAGTATTATCAAAAATGAATTAAGAAAATCAATATTCAATTTAAATGAAAATCGAAAACTTAATGAAAAAATGATAAATCGAGTTCAATATAGTATAAAAGTTTAATCAGTTCAATCGTATAATGAAAGAAGTTCAACAGCCGATGAAACCAATACAACCGGTTATGCAAAACAGTGGTAACAAATCATCAATATTCACATTTCCATTATATATTTTTACCTATTTTCTTAAATAAAGACATTGCAACTTTAAATGCAATATCCATGCATGATTCTGATTGGTCGAATATAGTATAAATAAGCTTATACCTCCAAATATTTTTGTAAAATGCAAGAAACTAAATTTTTTATAACTTTGGTGAATGAGCTGGTTGCTAATAATGGAGATTATGATGATATCATTAAATACATAAAATTCATAATCAACCGTACCGAGAAAATCGTAGAAGATATCTCATTTGAGCCTATTCTCAATTTGCCAACATTGGAGAGAAAGAAAAATTCATTCCAATCGATATTTAGTTATATATTTGATGAAATAATAAATGGATGCGAATAATAGTAGGATTAATGTATATGAAACACATGATATTAAAATCCCGATCCGACTATGAAAATTATTTCCAATCGTCTTAGAGGTATATTACTATTTATTATCATTTTATTTTTATCACTATTTAGGTAATAGAAACAAAAATTGATCCATGTGTAGAAACATACGGTGGATGGGTAACAATTATTCAAGTTGCCACAGAAGCCAAACGTTCAGATATTTATATTGCAAATTGTAAATTTTTATTAAAACTATTAACTGGAGCATCTGTCATATATATCTGTAATAAAGTTTATCATAAATTTTAATAAATATTTCTTTGTTATTATTATTATTAATAAAAAACTACATTTTAAAAATTTATTGATTATTTAATGTACATTCTTCATCACCACAAAATTCTATCATAATATTTTCTATAACATGGTCAACACAAGTCTTAAAGTCGTTAGGCTCAGCTAAATTTCAGTAGAGGTTTCTTCATCATTATTAATTATTTTATATTTTATATTTTACCTTTTTCAGACATCATTTTTAAACAATTTTAAAACTAAATATAATGTTGTTTATAGAATATGTTGTAAAGAAAACAAATAAAATTTGTTTAAATACATTTATTAACACTAAAATATACATTAAAATAATTGTGAAAATTATAAAAGCAGTAACAATTTTCCAGATTGGAGAAAACACATCATTTTTATCAGATTTATATCCAGTTTTCCTGTTCTTTGAAACCTATTTCTGTAAATGCATCATAATATCTGTTATATTGACTGTGAAGAATGCATTTTCCTTGCATTTTAAATTCGAATTGATCTTATTGAAAACCGTATCAATATCCTTGATATCTATCATTCAGAGTGTCCCAGCGAGAGATCGAAATTGAGTTCGATTGAGTTTGACTGGATTTACCAATTGCATATTGATAGACTCCTTTAAAAAATACATTTAATAATTGTGGAACATCTGAACTGGTTGGATAATGATAGCAGAGCTCACTATTTTCTTGGGCATGTTTGATTTATGATCTTTATAAGGTGGTGACGAGCTTTTATACCCTAGCTAGATACTGATTAACCAATCAGAATCATGCATGTATATTTCATGGTTATTGCATTTTATGTGTGCCTCGATGTGATTATTTCTATATGTTTTAATGTGACAGATTATTATTGTTATTACTATATCATTGTTATCACTAATATTATTACTATCTAAAAAATGAATTCTATTAAAACCAAACAAATACTAATATTATTACTAACTATTTAAATGATGTCTACTATTAAAACCAGACTATTAAAAAAAAATTATTACTAATAAAACCAAAACAATCAAATAAACAATAAAACATTTATTTTCTAAAAAGTTTAAATTTACAAACATTTTGAACAGATTTGATGAGCATTTTTTTTTGATGAACACGATTTCATTGTGCATGTCTGTAACAATATTTTTGTACTCTATATTTCGCAATCCTAATATGACTATTTTCACATTGGCAAACACGTTAACACACATCGGTTTGTATTTTAAAAGCCTCAGTGCAGGAAATAATTCTGGCTCAAACATACAAAGACATGTTGACATGTTGTATATTCATGGTAACCATAATTGACTGGATTTTAATATCCTTTATTCAATATTGTAATTTATTGACATCTAAAGGTTTCTTGCATCCCATGATTCTGCATTTGCCGGATTTGAAAAATATTATAGGGTATTTTCCACTCATATCAACAATTTGCTGAGGTTTACCATTCGGAAACGTCATTTTTGACACATTGAAAGTTCCTTTATAATTTATATTTGATAACATAATTAAACAATAATGAAGTATTATTCTATATATATATATATATATGATTTTTGAAAGAGTTCATTAAATTGTATAATATAAACAAAAAACTATAATTATACAAATTAATAATGAAATTAAGAAATGATGTAGTATATCAAATCGTTGGGCCAAGTTGTAGTGGTAAATCTATGTCATCACATGATTTACACTGCATGATCATGACATAATTTACAAAGCCAGTGCATGATAAGTGCGTGATCAGTAACAAGGAACACATGAAACACACTCAAGGCTGCATGTAATTTATAAAGAAATCACATACATACTTTTGACTGTATGTGATTTACAAAGAATACATGCTACACAGTATAGGCTTCATGCATAAAAACCTCTCACCTACAGGTGTGTATTGATAAAATGTGATTGACTAAACCCTGAAAATTTGATTCTTTTTATAAACATTAACAATTTCCAAATTTGTCACAATTATTTAAAAAAATTTTAAAAATATGAATCCAAGTATTTTAAAAAATCTGTTAACATTGGAAACCGGTAAGGATTGTTTATTTTAATTTATTGGTATTTAATAACCGAATATCAAGGTCAGCTAGATGAAGTTATCATTATCGATGATGAAATTGGTAAATTTTAAACTAATTTTGGTTTATTTAGTAATTATTTTAGAAAATGAAGTGATTACAATTGAAGATGACGAAAATGAGTTAAATAATGAAGTTATTGATCTCGGTAAATTTTAATTTTATTATTTCAATATAATAAAAAACGTTTTAGATACTACAGTAGATTTGAACGCTAATGCTCATATTTCAATGGAATATACTCACATTTTGGTGGAAGATATGAATGCCATCTCTTATATAGAGAATAATGCTCACGTTTCGATGGAAGATCGTCAGATTTCAGTGGATGATATGAATGCCCACATTTCGGTGCAAGATACCCACAATTCTGTGGATGATATAGATGCCCTCTCTTCTATAGAGAATGATGACTCTTCAGATTCCGGGGATAAATGTTAGTTTATTATTTATTTTTATTTATTTTTATTTATTTATAAAAAATTAAGTTAATGATATTTGAAGTATTATTATAATAATACATTAAATATCATTAATTTATAATAAGTTTTATATTTATGATAAATATATTTTATAACAAGTTTTATGCTAATATAAGTTGATGAAATTTAAATTATTATTATAATAATACTTCAAATATCATTCTATTTGTGAATATTCAAAAAATAAAAACTTTTAATAATAATAATAATAATATAATTAATAATAATAATAATAACATTAATAAAACTTGCAATAATAATAGTAATAGTTATAAAAATAATAGTAATAATAATATATTAATAATAATAATAATAATAATAATAATAAAAATAATAATAAAATAATAATAAAAATAATAATAATAATATAATAGTATAAAAAATAATAAAAAATAATAATAATAATAATAAAAATAATAATAATAATAAGTAATAGATAAAAATTAAAATATATTAATAATTAAAGCACTACTTATAAAAATAAGTAGTAGGTTTAAATTTAAAATTTTTTAAAATAATATGACCTAGAAAACTGTTGAATGACCATGAGAAAAAATATGATGAGTCATCCAATGACCTTGAATAAGTCATGGTATTTGTCTCAGAAAAAATTTGTACTTTTAGACTTCGAAAAAATTTTACCCGGGGGGGTGTGTGCTGGATGTGACACATCCCACTACTTATACACAATTTACATTCAGTTACTTAAATTCATTCAAAATACATGTAGACTGAACATTTTGAACAATAATTATAGGATTTAAGATTTTATCAACAACGCCTCGCAAGTTATTCTTTCCCAAGAATTACTCAGATTTTTGACAATTACCTTGAAGTCAGACATATCTATTTCTTACTAATACATTTCCAAAAATGATTAGTAATGTGAGTCAATCCATTCAGTCGACAATGGGCAGCCTCTACAATTATGTGGCATTACACACATTACATGAAAATTGATAGACAAGCACAGAACAAAGACAAATTGGAGTTGGAGACTTATTAGTGAACATACTACTAACTTTGCAAGACATTGAAATAATCCTAACCTGAGTTTTATCTACATTTTTGAGGATCGAATGCTTAAATTCTCTGAAACCCTCAGAATAAAGCAAACCAACATGCATTTTGGTTCAATGTGTTTTGATCGATTTTGTTCACCTTTCAAACTTGACAACTGCTAATTTCAGAGTCAATAAGAATATTACTTGCAGACAAATGAGTACAACAATCATGAGAATTCAACACGCACTTATCCAGTCTCTTTTGCCATATGCTCAAGAAAAGATATCTATTTTAAGAGACCATGCGCGAAATACTAATCCTCTCACTATATTTCGCTTATATTTAAATTCACAAAAGCTCTCAGGTGCAGTATACAGACCATTATCAGTATGTTTCAATAGCGTGCTTAAATATCATGTGATAGTTACAAAGGCTCATTAATTATTATGAGCGCACATCACACAATAAAGACATATAAACAAAATAATAATAATTATAATAATATCAAATATTTTAGTTAAAATCATGAATAAAAAAGTAATAAATAATATTTAATTTTTGTATTTCTTAAATCTCATCATAAAAACACGCATGATTGATAGAAAAATGACGCATAGAATGAGTGATCCCATGGATGAGTCATGTATTTTTTCAGACAATAAGAAGCGACTGCCAGATAATTCACAACTCACTACTGGATACTTTTCCCAATAATATTCTAGCTCTTCGTCTATATCTTATCATCAAATTCATCTGCAGAGAAATCCATCTGTTTTGATATTTAAAGAAGTTAAAGAATTATCTCAGCAGCACTCAAAACCAAGATTGGTTGAGGGTATCGGCCTTGCTGAAAATAGAGGCAGATTTTTTGCAATCTCTTTATTTTTATGGATTTGTTGTTTCCTTTTTCTTGATAAGATGACGTTCTTTAATTTTATGAATTTTTTGAATTTAATCAAAAATAATTCAGAAAATTATTGTTAGGATTCATATAAACACTTTTTCTGTTAGTTAAATAAACGAACCTATGTTTATGATAAGAAGGTTTGTTCAGTATTAGTAAATCTTCTGGGTTTTATGGATCTTCTTCTTTAAATAATTTTCTCTCGAATTCGTGAAGATCTTGGTTGAAATTCTTTAGTGTTCTTAGTCTTTTTCTTCTTGTCTTGTTAATTTTATTATATATCTTATCTTGAATTTCTATAACTTTATTGATTAGTTTATTTGAAAATTTTTCCCATAGTAAGTTGTTTAGATACTTTAGATGAGAAATTTATTAATTAGCAAAATAATTATAAAATATAAATAAGGGCACAGGGTACAAGGACAGTGTGGGGATGAAACACGAACTAAAAAATGTAGTCCATAACACTGACATTTATTTAGAACTGTATATCGTAGTATTTAGTTTATTGTTTAACTTGAATTCTAAAACAAGGGGTTAGTTCCTAGGTTGGAGAATTTCACTAGATGTAATTTCTTCTCATAGCGATTATGACTTTAAATAATTTATTTAGGATCCACTTTTGGAAATGCACCGGGGAACCGTAAAGGTTTAAGTATGAGCCTGTGTGATATTTCTTGTTGCCATTATTACATATATCTTCAAAATTCAAATAGCATGAAATTTCTCAAACATTCTTCTTGTAGTTAATCCTTGTTCTGATTCCTTTTCCTTAACAAACTATCTGATTTTGGGACATTTTATGAACTTATTCAACAAAAAAACTTTGTTTAAATTTATTGAATAACATCATTTATTTGACATAAAAAACAAAATTTTTCGGACAACTTAATTGTCCTGCCAATAATTTACTCCACAATAATATGAATCGAATATTTTTACAAAAATTAAGATAAAAAAATTCATTATTTTAGAAACATTCTTATTTTTATATAATCTACTATCAAGAAATAAGTAGTGAATATAATTGTAATTTTGTTAGAAATCGCTATTACAAATTTATTATTTTAATTTTCAAATAAGCAATTATAGGTTTGTATAAATAAAATAATCTAGTAATAGCATAAATTTTATAATTTTTAAGGTAATTTGTAGTCTTTCTTATAGTTGGGATATTCAATCGAAAACCATGGAGATAAAGTGTTCAGTCCATTGTATTCATCATATAACTGAACTCGTGAGCTCCATATTTCTCAATTAAGATGCCCCAACTATAGTCTTAAAATGTCGATCTAACAAGAAGTACGGTTGTGATAGGAATTAGTTAGGATCTAACTGATCCCTATCACAATCCGCCTTTTGTTAGATCGACATCTTGATGTTGGTAATGTGACACAAGAAGGTATGGCCCATGAGACGGGTCAAAGATGTAAAAGAAATGTCTAAAAGTATCTTCAAACTTTTATGTGTTATGATTCAAAAATAGTAGTTTACAGCTATAATAATAGATAATTGAAATTAATATTGAAATAAATAATTATAAATATTGAAAAAATGATGACCCATTATTAATAAAAACTCGAGAAAGCCAAATAAAAGAAATATATTTCTAGGAAATTATCCTCATCTTCAGTCTGCCATCATAATCTATGTTAAATGCTATATACGGAAACAGTAATGATGTAATCATTACGATTTAATGATTTAATTTAATAATCTCAATAAAATTGTTTATGATTTTTGGGGATTGTGATTTAATTACCAAAGCCTCACATAAAATTCTTTCCCACTTATGACTGAAGTTTTTATATAAAATTTTAAAATATTTTAAATCAATTGTGCCTTGCTATGCTCAATAATATTACTGACGCCTCTCAATCATTTATGTTCCTGAACCCGTGTGCGAAGATGACGAGAAGTTTCTTTAATGTTTTGTTTCCTTAGTCAGTCTTTCTACAAGCGCCTTACAATATCCATTTTTATTCAAGAAAGAAATCAGCTTTTGCATACCTTTGTTAGACTTTTCAAACGTCTAAGATAATGACCAAGATTTAAAAATCAAACGCCTTAATGATATTTCTATTATATTTAAAGTCACAAAAGCTATTCAAAGTATTGTATATGCCTGTATCAGTTGGTTTTCTATAAAATCGGTTTTAAACCCCTTAGCCGTTTTTTCGACTAATAAATCTAAAAATGCAAGAAATGAATTAACTTCTTCTTCTGATGTGATTTTAATATTAGTGTGAAGCCCATTCATATAATTAAAAAAAGAACAACATCATCAGAACTAGAAAATACTAAAAAGATATCATCAACGAAAGGAAAATCAGAAATATGTTTCTCTAATTTTGAAAGAAAGTTTGATGTAATCATGTAGCTACTCCATCAACTTTGATACCACTAAAAAGAAAAGCAACATTAGAAGTGGCAAACCTCAACAATTCACCGGTTGGACAAGTTCTTCAACAAATTTTAATAAGCTCGAAATTTTCTTGGTTATCTTTGAATTATGACCTTCATAAGACCGTGCAGAGTTTTTATACCTTTACTAGATGTTGATCATTCAATCAGAATAATGCATTCGAAATGCGTCGATGTTGAATTTATATTACTCGTAATTTATTATTATTTTATTATTATTATTACAAAATCCAAAAGCTATTAATAACTATTATTGAAATTATTACTATTACTATATAAACAAACAAATAAAACAATAAAAAAACGTAAATCACCTACATTTACGTTTATTTACAATTCTACTACAGTTTCGAACAGATTTTAGCCGGCACCATTCTACATACCTCTGGTAGTGGAAATTGTGAATTGGAAGGTGATCTCACCGGACCACAACTTGATCAATAATGATCAATAATATTCCCAGAACTCATATCATCCCTGACAAGTAGAAAACCTATTGTACAGTTCTTCTTCTGAAAACAGGCAAGCTTGAACTTATCAATGAGGCATCATCTTGACGCCCGCCATCATGGATACAGCATACCGTGTTTTCACAACCTTCATAAATCACAGACTGTTGGCTTGGATCAGACATGGATCACTTATAAGCCAAAACCAGAGTTTTATATGCATACCAGAAAAATGTGATGAGCACAATGTGACGTCATTTTGTCATGAACTCCGCTATCAGAAACAAATGGAAATTCACATCAACTGGCTTGACATATCAGATGCATTTGACTCTCTCCGCATGACCTAATTTGGCAAACTTTATCCACGGTGAGTCTTAAATAAGAAACTATTTCTATTATTCTGGAGTTATATTGTGATGCTATAACCTTTTTTGATTGTTAAGGTCAATTATCTGACCCTGTCCTCATTGTTAAAGGTGTCAATGACGCTTTTTTGTTTTTCTATTGGTTATATTCTACGTGCCATTTTAAACAACTTTCCCTTCTTTTTGAAAATCCATTAAAGAAAACAATCAATCTTGCTTTCTTAGCTAACCTTAAATTTAAACCTTCTAAGTTTAGCTACTTTTCTTTAAACAACATCATTGCTAATATCTGTTGGTTTTGATCGTTAAAGTCGGTTGTTCTCTGACTCCTCGTGTCCTTTATGTAATAAATAAACAAACCGAACACAGAAAGACTTTATTTCATTTTAACACAAATACAAGTTGTCACTTAATTTGCACTTTTCTATCACTGATAATTATTGATTATCGTTAGGTAAGGCTACACAAAGATAAATTCCTTTCTGGTACGATAATTGTATTTACTGCATTAATAATTTTCTAAGTTCAACAAAACTTCGTCACTATTACTCTTACGCACAATACTTTCTTAGACCAACTGGCAACTCTTTTAATTTGTGCTCTCCTTTTATACTGAGAATAATTATCTACAATTATACAATTATAGTTATAAATCTTTAGGGATCATTGAAACAATACAACTCACTCGTAATGAATGGGGTAACACCAATTAGTTAAGATTATAATAAATTTTTGGTATAATTACCTATTCTTTTATATCCCTATCGTCCGCGTAAGTTAATTTTTAAATTTTAATTCATGGGATTTTGCTCGCTTTGAGTTTCCTCATCGCTCGGGTTTCCCATTAGCTCGGGCTGTCCATTAGCTCGGGCTTTTCATCAGCCAATTAATTATTATTATTACTGGAATCGTCTAATGATTTGGCGTTCAACCATACCCATTTCCCCGATCAATATTAATTTCAAAATTTTATAAATTTTTAATTAATTTTGCTCACTTTTGGTTTTTTGAGTGCACTCATTTTATTTCGATAATTTATTATAACAACCTCAACATATCTTTAAACCTTCACTTTATAGTGAATATATTCCATTTATTTCTACCGATAATGTCTATAAGTATCTAGGAGTTGATTTCTCTGAAAAACGCAAACACAGCATTGACAATCGTCTCAATGATGCTTTATATACACTACATTTGTTTTTGAGTTACATCTACACTCTTCTCAAAAACTAAATGCCTATAAAACTTTCATTTACTCCGGTCTTATTTTCACATTTCGCAATTGCTACCTTAGCCACATGTTACTTGACAGTGAGCGCAAATGTGCCGTGAATTCAAGAGAGAAACAAATTAGCTAAGATCAAAAATTTGAATCTTTACTTAGGAAATTACTTGGTCTTACCACCTCTATTTACGAATATCTTGTGCAAAGTATTACTTTCTGAATTCTCCAAACTTATCGTTCAGTGATATAATTGCTGGTGAACTTTACGATGCTTGCGGTAATGCTTCACTTGAAGCTGCTCTACAATGGATTAATGGCGACTTTAAAAAGTTTTCCCTTCTTCTTTCTTTACAAAAATTCAAAAATCTTCTTTACGCTTAAAGGCTAAATTTGGTATCTCTGCGAACATGCGTCTCTTTGATGGTAACTTTCGACTTGCCTACAAAGAACGGATTAATTACTTCGACGGCTAAAACCTTAAAAACATTTCATCTGAGTTACATAAAATTATTGGTGTTTTCTACATCTAACAATGGTGCCAATTACGTGTTCAAAGACATATTGCTAGAACAATTAGCAATAGCACAAGTGCTTCTTATCTTATAAAATCTGACATCCTTAATGATGGTCTATATCCTTTTCTTATTAAAGCTCGTAAAAATCTTCTTAAACTTAATTATAATCCTTATCGTCTTATAAACAACTTTAAAACTTTTTGCAGGCAATGCAACTTAGAAAATGAAACTCAAATACATCTTTAATCATTGTACTGCTCAAATGAATGTTTGACGTAATAAACAAGACAGAGTATCTCTTATCTATCTCTTTTTTCTTACTGATTAAGGCTTTGATCTTGACAATGAATAAAGTCATAAGTATGTCTCTACACCTACCACTCTTGAGCCTGATCTGATTATACGATCCAAAAGGAACAAATCTGCATACCATTTGGATTTAAAGGTATCTTTTGACTCCAGAAGCAATTAGCTCCATTTGATTTTGGTCGATCCAGAAATTACATAAAATACAGAGAACTCGCTAAAGAAATTGGAGATTTTTTAAAGTTGAATGTATAATCTCTGCTCTGGTGGTGGGCTCACTTATTACATGGAAAATTGTATTGATAAAATCAGAAATTGCGAACTTATCAAGGAAAGCCTGCCACCCAATACTTGTCGTTATCAGGGTACACACTCTAAACAATATTATTATTTTTTCCTTTAAGAATAATATTTAAAAATCTTTTAAAATTTATCTCGTCATAAACTTCTCGATAAATTTGTAAAGATTTGTAAAATGAAACGTCTTTCACTCAACATTCTATAATTACTCTAGAAACGTATCTTATTCATCTAATTTTTTTTAATGATCTCAATGAAATAATTACGCTCGACGATTTTTGAATTAGTATTATTCTCGATGAATTTAAATCGAGTAAATTGAGTAAAATGAATGATTCGAGTAAATTGAATGAATCAAAATGATACAAATGAATGAATCAAGTAAAATGAATTTAATCATATAATAATGAAAAATATCTAATAAAAATTGAATAGGAAATTAAATCAAACGTATTGTGAAATATGTAATGTATATATGCATACACTTTCGATATATAGACATGTTAAAAATAAAAAACATATAAGAAATCTAAAAAAAGAAGGTGATTTACAGCAATTAAGTTCTGAATTACCTGATTTTCCATGGTCTAAATATCCTGGAGAACATCATCTTCCAAAATTTCAGTATTTCGGTCAATTGGGTTCAACTGTGTTTTAAAAAAATAACATGCTAGTGTTTGCTAAATTTAGTAAATGCAACACCTTCAAATTGCGGGAAACTCCTAAAGTCTTAATCTGCCACTTCATTAGAGAAATTTAATGAAGGAACTCGAGTAATGACCGATCCCAAAGTTAAAAGCGATGAAGAATTTATGTACAATCCGCAGCGCGTCTCTTAAGTTTGTTATGATTAGAATATGGAGATTGTTCAGAGACCAAATGTTGGTAGGGATGAAAAGTCTAATCAGCTTTGATGATTCCTTAAAATATAGTCCGGCTCTCTTGGAAACTTGAGAGATATTCCGCCAGAAACAAAACTCGATATTCGCCTCGATGAAAACGATAATCCTAAACTTGGAGAAGAATCAATAAATCGAGTTGATGCAGGTGCTTTAAAACATGACATTACATATCGTCAAGAAGGAATAAGAGAAAGACAAAAACCAGACATAGATTTAATACAAGATCTTAATGAAATTGAAAACCCAACATTCGGAGTAAAATTTTCAAGAGCTATTGCAAAAGGAGCATTGAAAGCGAAGATTCTGTTAGGTGGAGAAATACCTCAAAATACTACTCTAGCGAACGAACTACATAAAAAATATCGAAATAATAAAAAATATTTAAAAGTCAAAGTCTTTGATAAAGATGATATTTGTTCTGCAGATTTAATTGAAACTGTTAATTCTAAAAATAATAAAATCTTTAGATAAATTTTGACTATTATAGATTTATATACTAGATATGTTTGGGCAATTCCATTACTAAATAAAAAAAGTGAAACAATCAAAGAAGCTTTTGAAAATTTATTTGAATCAAATCCGAATAAAATCCCTAATAAATTATATGTTGATAATGGTAAAGAATTCTACAATAAATTATTCCAAGAGTTTTTAGAGGAAAATGATACAAAAATCTATTCGACATTGAATCAAACGGATGAAAGAACACAAGGTCCATCACACAATCCTATTATCGATGGATTCAACAGAACACTTAAAGACCTAATGTACAAAAAATTTACTGAAAGAGGAATCAGAATTTGGTTTGATGTTCTAGATGATTTGATTTATTTTTACGGCAATAAAATCCACCGAACGATAAAAACAACTCCAACAGAAACAAGTAATGATCCAGATTCAATTAGAGAAATTAAAAATTAAAAATATAATGCAAATGATAATTTAATTCAAAAACAAAAATTCAATATTGGAGAAGAATATTCAAATACAATAACAAGTAATAACGCATTCACGGAGTAAAGAAATCTTCGTAATAAAAAATATCTATGATACTAAACCTATTACATATAAGATATATGATTAAAAACGAGAAGAAATCCTAGGACGAGTTAATAGGTTTTGTATTTATAGCTTTTAGAAATAAACTTCGATCATCCTCTGGTTTATTTAATAAACTATCAATTAATCCTTCTCCTTCATACTCATCACTATCATAATAATCACTATTGTAATATATTTTCCCACCTTTTGGATAAAAAAATTCCACCACCAGAAAATTTCTTTTTCTTTTTCTTTTCATATTCAAATTCAATGAAAAATGGTAAATGAAGATGAAGATTTTCAAATAAAATTAAAATCTATTATTGATTCAAATAAACCAAAGTCTGTTAAATTTAAAAATAAGAAAGTATTTATTACAAAAGGAAAAAATAAAGCAAATAAAAGATTTAGAATCTAAACAAGGAGGAATTCTTCCTTTAGCTGCATAATTACCATTAATTTTCGGAGGTTTATTTGCAGCTGCAGGAATCTCAACCACAATTAAAAACGTAAAAGAATCTGAAAAACCAGATGATGAAAAAGAGAAAGCAAAGCAGAAACTGAATTCATTAAATCTAAAACAGGTTCAGGAATTTTTTTGGATAAATTTCAATCAAAAGCTCTTACGAAATATTTACGAAGTGTTTCTCCTGAATTAAATGATCATTTGAAATTAATGGGGAAAGATTATATTAATATCCAAAAATTCTGTAAATGTAATATTCTTAAATCCTCATGATAAAAATTGATGATATTCTTCCAATTTGGAAATATAATCTAACGAAATTCAATCATATTCCAATTCTTCCAAGGTCATTTCCAATGTTGACTATTGGAGCATCTGGATGTAGAAAAAAAGTGTGTTGTTATTAAAAATGTTATTTTATCCGAATTATTTGAATTATAATAATCTTATAATATTCAGTAAAACTATTCATCAACTGGAATTTCAATTATTGTATCATGGATTTAAAAATCACTTAAGTAAAGAAACTATTTTAAATATTTTCAAAAATCAAGAAAAAATCCCTGAGGAAATGAAAATCTCTGATTTATGTTAATGTTTTCCTCGTGATACTAAAAAACAATAAAATGTAACAATGAGCAATAAATCCTCAGATATAATTCCATGTGAAGATCTTAATAAATCCCAAAAGAATTTAATTGTATTTGATTATTGTGTCAATGATAAAAACCAAGAAATCATGGTGTCTTATTTTACAAGAGGAAGACATACGAATTGTTGTTGTGTCTACTTATCACAAAATTATTATGAGCTTGATAGACGATCAATTTGTGGAAACTCTAATTTGTTTATTTTCTTAGAATTGAATAAAAAGGATCAAGATAATATTTACCACGGTCAATTGTCAAATATTATAGATAAATCAGATTTTAATCATTACAAGAAACATTGGAGTAATCGATATAATTATATTGCCCTGAATTCAGACACAAAAGAAATACACTTAAATATTATCTAATAAAATGGATCAATATTCCAAAGTTATTGTTTCAGATCCTCACGAATCATGAACTTCAACTAAATATATTAAAAAAAGCCAACCAATCCTAGATGAAGTTTTTATTCCTGAAGGAGACACACGAGGAAGGAAATTACTTGTTGGTGATGTTATATTTATTATTACATATGAAGACGATAAGTTTTATAGTTTCAATTCAATAACTTCTAAGAAATATCAAATAACTCAAGATCTTAAAATATGCATTGAAGGTAATGATTTTAGGGGGGAAGCAAGTAGATGGTTATAACACCGCTAGACCATGTCACCGCTGGACCACATACCCCCGGCTAAAAAATTTTTCTAAGTCTAAAGGTACAACTTTTTAAAAGTACATTTTCCCTGAGACAAAGACAATGGCTCATTCAAAGGCATTTAACATTTTTCAAGGTCATTCGATGAATCATAATAATTTTCCAAGGTCACTTAAACAAAGACCATGACTCATTTAAGGTAATTTAAAATTTCTCAAATTTTCTCAAATTTACTACTTATTTTTATAAGTAGGGTTTTAATGTTTTTTAATTTTTATTCTAATATTATTATTATTGTAGCAATCCCAAATACGACTGATGTTTGATGTCAGTCCCCCAACAACTTCACATCCTTTGCTCTCATGGTATCGGATTTACCTAATAAACTATAGCACTTGGGTCTTAAGAAAACCCACTCCTTATACCCGAGACCTTTACTTTCGTCTTTAAATTTTCCTATCACTGAATCTAGTTTTCTCGAGTATAAGGGATGTGCCGGGTCGTAATTTGAGGTATCTAAAAGGTTGTCTCTTATCATTCCCGGCAAAAGAATGTCAAGCTTACAGTGCTTAACCTCAAGGAAAAACGAATCAGTGTTTTAGTGATATTGCAAAATCATAAGGAAAGATACGCTTTGCCTTAACAATAAGACCATCAAAAGCAGAACAAGTTATAGGTAGATCAGTTAGAGTTTTCACAGCCTTAGCTAAAGAGTAATTTACAAATTGCATACTATCTATAAATCTAACAGCCAATTTCTTTATATTTACAATTAGCGATATGAATTTCTCAGTGGTGGTAGGAATGATATTTAATTTCCAAGATGGAAATTCATTTAAACCATACTTTAAAATGTGATGAAAGTCATACCCTCTCAAATTATGAAAGACAATGGGTAGCTGTTTACTTATTTTCCTATTAATATTACAGTTATGACAGGCAGCACCAATATACTGACCTGTAAAATGATCATAGTCCTTAACCATATTTCCAATTAAATTTTTACAAAGATAACAAGTTCTACATGCGATGAACTGCTGTTCCTCATTAGAAGTAAGATTATTCATAGGTTTTTTACCATGATTTTCATAATACGGTAGGACAATTGTGACAGCAATTTCCTCTACTTTCTTTAAAAATCCCAAAACACATTCCAAGCCTATAAAATTGAAATGCTGAGTTGTGTTTGTATAATTATTGATTAATAATAAGCCTGCTGATATCGGCATGTGTATTTGGTGATGTTTTATATCTTTAGGCAAAACAGCCTCAAAATCCGCTTAAATTACGAATGGCGGGTAATCATTTTAAAGTAGTTTTTAAATATCAAGTTTTTATTTTTAGGGAGCGTGTATAGGATTGTTCCTATTTGATTTTTAGTGCACAAATCAACATGTGCCTTAAATGTTTTATCATAACAAAAACCATTTAAACAATGGGGACACCATTTTATGCTAATTCTGGTGTTACACTCACTACTAGAATGGCAATTCAATAGTTTATTCAAATTAAAAATGGCGGTTTAATGATAATTATCACCGTCTTGTAATAATAAAAGATTAATTGGGTTACCGCCGATAACCTTTGTTCGATGAATTAAGACGAGGTGAGGATGGTAAGGTACGTAATCAATATCATTCAATTACTTAGAATGGGTGGTGTTATATTCAAAAACATTGATTGCCAAATTTTACTCGCTATTGTTTCTCTCAAATTTCTGGATGCTACAGAGTCTCATTGGAAAATCTGTAATTGGATCGTAATGTAATTCATCCATAAAAGAAACACGCTCCTTATGCATTAAAACTATATCACGCTTTAAAATCGCTAAAACACTATATATAAAACACGAATGATCTGTGTTTTTAACATTTACAATCGCCTTTTTACCTACTAGAGATTCAGGTGTAGGGATAAAACTATGTCCAGCTAATCGACTTATAGGATAATATGTGGTTAAAATAAAATCGATTTCACGAATCTTAACTACGTGCCACCCACTTCCCAAATATATGAATTTTTCGAATTTCTCATTTAATCGACTCACCCCATCAGCAAGAAAACTATAGTAGAAGACACTCGCGCTATTAGAAAAGAAATTATCTCTTATTTCCCCATATTTTTCGAATTGAATGAGAGCTGTAAACTGGACTTTTACAGATCCCATTTTTCTTTATTTCATTTTTTAATTTATTTATAATTTTATATTTTAGGGCGATTTGATTAAGGTTTTAATTTTCTAAATCAAATCGAATATTTTTACGGGAACCCCTTAAATCAACTTCTATTTCAGGTTCATCGTTTACATTTATTTCATTATTTACTGAACCACCTATTTGATTATTTTCATATTCGTCATCACTAATAACAATAGTTTTAATTTTTTTTAATTTTAGCAGGTATACCCGCACGATTTTATCAGCAGGTCTTTTTGATTTTTTATTATTTGTTTTATTATTTGTGTTATTATTTATGTTTTTAGTAACATTTGTATTATTATTATTATTATTAATATTTTTCTCATTAATCATTTGAAATAATGTCTTTTTATTAATTTTAAATTGATTTAAATGGGTAGAGTGTTCCTTATAAAACTCGAGATATTCAATATCATGGGCGGTATCGCATTTAGGGAAAATAAAAAAGTCGGTGCCATAGAATCTATGACTGTATTAACGTTATATAGTCTTATGGCATTTTGAGTTATGCCCAATTGCAGATTGGCAAAAGTTTTTATATAATCGACCTGAGAAATTTGTAAATTATTATCAAATCTTTATTATTATTTAAATCATATATGAATCAAATAATAATATATAAATGATGATAATTATCAACTATGTGAATATTTTAATAAAAATTATTATTTCAGTTTATAAAGCTTATCATAAAAAATAATTATTTAAAATCGAATATTTGAATTCAATAGATTTCGTAAAAATAATTCAATTCATGAAAAATAATTCAATAAATCAGATATTTCAATGTAATAGATATCGTAAAAATAATTCAATTCATAAAAATAATTCAATAAATCAGATATTTGAATTCAATAAATTTCGTAAAAATAATTCAATTCATGAAAAATAATTCAATACATAAAAATAATTCAATTTATAAAAATAATTCAATAAATCAGATATTTCAAATCAATAGATTTCTTTAAATAATTCAATTCATAAAAATAATTCAATAAATCAGATATTTCAATTGGATAGATTTCTTTAAATAATTCAATTCATAAAAATAATTCAATAAATCAGATATTTCAATTCGATAGATTTCTTTAAATAATTCAATTCATAAAAATAATTCAATAAATTAGATATTTCAATTCGATAGATTTCTTTAAATAATTCAATTCATAAAAAATAATTAATTAAAATCAGATATTTGAATTCAATAGATTTCGTAAAAATAATTCAATTTATGAAAAATAATTAAATAAATCAGATATTTCAATGTAATAGATATCGTAAAAATAATTCAATTCATAAAATACAATTCAATTCATAAAAATAATTCAATAAATCAGATATTTGAATTCAATAAATTTCGTAAAAATAATTCAATTCATGAAAAATAATTCAATTCATGAAAATAATTCAATTCATGAAAAATAATTCAATTCATAAAAATAATTCAATAAATAAGATATTTCAAATCAATAGATTTCTATAAATAATTTAATTCATGAAAATAATTCAATAAATCAGATATTTGAATTCAATAAATTTCGTAAAATAATTCAATTCATAAAAAATAATTCAATAAATCAGATATTTCAATGTAATAGATATCGTAAAAATAAATCAATTCATAAAAAACAATTCAATTCATAAAAAATAATTCAATAAATCAGATATTTCAATGTAATAGATATCGTAAAAATAATTCAATTCATAAAAAACAATTCAATTCATAAAAATAATTAAAATATCAGATATTTCAAATCAATAGATTTCTTTAAATAATTCAATTCATAAAAAAATTCAATAAATCAGATATTTCAATTCGATAGATTTTTTTAAATAATTCGATAGATTTCTTTAAATAATTCAATTCATAAAAATAATTCAATAAATTAGATATTTCAATTCGATAGATTTCTTTAAATAATTCAATTCATAAAAATAATTCAATAAATTAGATATTTCAATTCGATAGATTTCTTTAAATAATTCAATTCATAAAAATAATTCAATAAATTAGATATTTCAATTCGATAGATTTCTTTAAATAATTCAATTCATAAAAATAACTCAATAAATTAGATAATTTCAATTCGATAGATTTTTTTAAATAATTCGATAGATTTCTTTAAATAATTCAATTCATAAAAATAATTCAATAAATTAGATATTTCAATTCGATAGATTTCTTTAAATAATTCAATTCATAAAAAATAATTAATTAAAATCAGATATTTGAATTCAATAGATTTCGTAAAAATAATTCAATTTATGAAAAATAATTCAATAAATCAGATATTTCAATGTAATAGATATCGTAAATATAATTCAATTCATAAATAATTCAATTCATAAAAATAATTCAATAAATCAGATATTTGAATTCAATAAATTTCTTTAAATAATTCAATTCATAAAATATAATTCAATAAATCAGATATTTCAATGTAATAGATATCGTAAAAATAATTCAATTCATAAAAAACAATTCAATTCATAAAAATAATTCAATAAATCAGATATTTGAATTCAATAAATTTCTTTAAATAATTCAATTCATAAAATATAATTCAATAAATCAGATATTTCAATGTAATAGATATCGTAAAATAATTCAATTTCATAAAAACAAGTTTTCAATTCATAATATTCAATAAATCGACAAACTAAAGACATAAATAATCATTTCATAAAAATAATTCAATTAAATCAGATATCACAAACAAAACCAATTTCATAAAATATTCAATAAATCAGATATTTTCAATTTGATTAGATTTTTTTAAATAATTCGATAGATTTCTTTAAATAATTCAATTCATAAAAATAATTCAATAAATTAGATATTTCAATTCGATAGATTTTCTTAAATAATTCAATTCATAAAAAATAATAATTTAAATCAGATATTTTGAATTCACAGATTTTCGTTAAAAATAATTCATTCATGAAAATAATCATAAATAGATATTTGAATTCCAATAAATCCTAAAAAACAACATTGAAAAATAATTTAATTCATAAAAATAAATTTATTCATAAAAATAATTCAAATTCATAAAAATAATTCAATAAATCAATATTTGATTCAATTAAATTTTCGGTAAAAATAATTCAATTCATGAAAAATATTTCCAATTCATAAAAAATATTTTAATTCATAAAAAATAATTCAATAATTAGATATTTCAATTCGATAGATTTCTTATAAATTAATTCAATTCATTAAAATAATTAATTTAATCAGATATTTGAATTCAATAGATTTCGTAAAAATAATTCAATTATGAAAAATAATTAAATAAATAGATATTCTCATGTAATAGATATTCGTAAAAATAATTCAATTCATAAAAAAAACCAATTCAATTCATTAAAATAATTCAATAAATCAGATATTTCAAAAATCAATAGATTTCTTTAAATAATTCAATTCATTAAAAATTAATTCATAATACACCCAACTCATATATTTTTTTAAATTAATTCGATAGATTTCTTTAAATAATTCAATCAAAAAAAAACCCAAAACAATTTCAAATCAATAGATTTCTTTAAAATAATTCAATTCTAAAAATAATTAAAGTATAAGATATCAATAAATTTCCGTAAAAATAATTTCAATTCAATAAAAAACAAAAATCAGATATTTCAATGTAATAGATATCGTAAAAATAAATACAATCATAAAAAACAATTCGATTCATAAATAATTTCAATAAATCAGATATTTCAATGTAATAGATTATCGTTAAAATAATTCAATTCATAAAAAAACAATTCAATTCATAAAATATTCAATAAATCAGATATTTTCAAATCAATAAAAAAAACATAAATTAATTCAATAATAGATATTTCAATTAATTAAAACGGATAGATTTCTGTTAAAATAATTCAATTCATAAAATAATCAATAAATTAATATTTCAATTTCGATAGATTTCTTTAAATAATTCAATTCATTAAAAAATAATTAATTAAAATCAGATATTTTGAATTCACTGATTTCGTAAATACTATCATGAAATAATTCAATAAATCAGATATTTGAATTCAATATATAAAATTCGTAAAAACATGCATAATAATTCAATTATAAAATTAAAACCAAAATAATTCAATTTCATTAAAAATCAAATCAGATATTTGAATTCAATAAGTAAAATAATCATTCGTAAAATAATCAAAATAAAAAATAATTCAAAAATAAATATATTCAATCAATAGATATCGCTAAAATAATTCTTAAATCAAAATCATTTCGTCAATAGATATCTGGAATTCAATAGTTTCGGTAAAAATAATTCAATTTATGAAAAATAATTAAATAATCAGATATTTCAATAATAGATATCGTTAAAAATAATTCAATTCATAAAAACAATTCAATTCATAAAAAATAATTCATAAATCAGATATTCAAATCGAATAGATTCTATAAATTAATTTAATTCTAAAAATAATTCAATAAAATCGGATATTTCAATTTGGATAGATTTCTTTAATAATTCATTATAAAAAATAATTAGTAAACATCAGATATTTGAATTCAATAGATTTCGTAAAATATCCAATTAATGAAAAATAATTAAAATTAAATCAGGATATTTCAATGTAATAGATATCGTAAAAATAATTTTCAATTATAAAATAACCTAATAAATCAAAAAATAATTCATAATTCAAATCATAAAAATATTTCGTAAAATAATTCATTAAAAACAGATATTTCAATCATAGAATCTAAAATAAAATAATTAAAAAATCAATATTCAAATTTCATAAAAATAATTCAATAATCAGATTATTTCAAATAATAGATTCTTTAAAATTATATTCATTCATAAATAATAATTAAGTAAAATCAGAATATGATTCAATAAATTTCGTAATAATAATTCAATTCATAAAAAATAATTCAATAAATCAGATATTTCAATGTAATAGATATCGTAAAAATAAATCAATTCATAAAAAACAATTCAATTCATAAAAAATAATTCAATAAATTCAGATATTTCAATGTAATAGATATCGTAAATAATTCAATTCATAAAAATACAATTTCAATTCTTAAAAAATAATTCAATAAATCAGATATTTGAATTCAATAAATTTCGTAAAAATAATTCAATTCATGAAAAATAATTCAATTCATAAAAATAATTTAATTCATAAAAATAATTCAATAAATATGATATTTCAATTGGATAGATTTCTTTAAATAATTCAATTCATAAAATAATTTAATAAATCAATATTTCAATGTATAGATATCGTAAAAATATTCAATCATAAAACATTCAATTCATAAAAATAATTCAATAAACAGATATTTCAAAATCAATAATTTCTTTTATAATTCATTCATAAATATTCAATAAATCAGATTATTTAATTTCGATGATTTTTTTAAATAAATTCGATAGATTTCTTTAAATAATTCAATTCATTAAATTAATTCCCAATAATTCAGATATTTTCAAATCAAATTTCTTTAATAATTCAATCATAAAATATAATTCAAAAATCAGATCTTTTCAAATTCGAATAGAAGAGGATTTTTTTTAAATATTTCGATAGATTTTCTTTAAATAATTCAATTCATAAAAATAATTCATAAATCAGATATAATCAATGATTTCTTTAAATAATTCAATTCATAAAAATAATTAATAAAATCAATATTTGAATTCAAAAATTTCTATAATAATTCAATCATTAAAAATATTCAATAAATCAGATATTTTTCAATGTTAATAGGATATCGTAAAATAAATCAATTCATAAAAACAATTCAATTCATAAAAAAATAATTCAGAATAAATCAGATATTTCAATGTAATAGATATCGTAAAAAATGAATTCAATTTCATAAATACAATTCAATTCATAAAATAATTCCTAAATCAGATATTTCAATCGAATAGATTTCTTTTAAATATTCTATTTCATTAAAAAAATAAATTCAATAAATTAGATATATCAATCGATAGATTTCATTTAAATTATTCAATTTTATTTAAAATACAATCAATTCTAAATTATTCAAAATATAAATCAGATATTTCAATTGGGATAGATTTCTTTAAATAATTCAATTCATAAAAATAATTAAGTAAAAATCAGATATTTGAATTCATAAATTTTTCGTAAAATAATTTCAAACATAAAATAATTCATTAAATCAGATATGTCAATTGATAGATTTCTTTAATAATTCAATTCATAAAAAATAATTAAGTAAAAATCAGTTATTGATTCAATAGATTGTAAAATAATTTCAATTCATTTGAAAACAATTCAATTCATAAAAATAATTCAATAAATCAGATATTTCAAATCAATAGATTTCTTTAAATAATTCAATTTATTAAAAATAATTCAAAATCAGATATTTCAATTTGATAGATTTTTATAAATAATTCGATAGATTTTCTTTTTTAATTTTCATCATAAAAATAATTCAATAATGTAGATATTTCAATTCGATAGATTCTTTAATAATTCAATTTCATAAAAAATAATTAATTAAAATCAGATATTTGAATTCAATAGATATCGTAAAAATAATTCAATTCATAAAATACAATTCAATTCATAAATCAGATATTTGAATTCAATAAATTTCGTAAAAATAATTCAATTCATGAAAAATAATTCAATTCATAAAAATAATTCAATTCATAAAAATAATTCAATAAATCAGATATTTCAAATCAATAGATTTCTATAAATAATTTAATTCATAAAAATAATTCAATAAATCGGATATTTCAATTGGATAGATTTCTTTAAATAATTCAATTCATAAAAAATAATTAAGTAAAATCAGATATTTGAATTCAATAGATTTCGTAAAAATAATTCAATTCATGAAAAATAATTCAATAAATCAGATATTTCAAATCAATAGATTTCTTTAAATAATTCAATTCATAAAAATAATTCCATAAATCAGATATTTCAATTCGATAGATTTTTTTAAATAATTCGATAGATTTCTTTAAATAATTCAATTCATAAAAATAATTCAATAAATCAGATATTTTAATTCGATAGATTTCTTTATATAATTCAATTCATAAAAAATAATTAATTAAAATCAGATATTTGAATTCAATAGATTTCGTAAAAATAATTCAATTCATGAAAAATAATTCAATTCATAAAAATAATTCAATTCATAAAAATAATTCAATAAATCAGATATTTGAATTCAATAAATTTCGTAAAAATAATTCAATTCATGAAAAATAATTCAATACATAAAAATAATTCAATTTATAAAAATAATTCAATAAATCAGATATTTCAAATCAATAGATTTCTATAAATAATTTAATTCATAAAAATAATTCAATAAATCGGATATTTCAATTGGATAGATTTCTTTAAATAATTCAATTCATAAAAAATAATTAAGTAAAATCAGATATTTGAATTCAATAGATTTCGTAAAAATAATTCAATTCATGAAAAATAATTCAATAAATCAGATATTTCAAATCAATAGATTTCTTTAAATAATTCAATTCATAAAAATAATTAATTAAAATCAGATATTTGAATTCAATAAATTTCGTAAAAATAATTCAATTCATGAAAAATAATTCAATTCATAAAAATAATTTAATAAATCGGATATTTTAATAGATCTAGTAATATTTCTATTCTTATTATAAATTAATGATATTTAAAGTAATATATTAATTATATTATAAAACTCTACATATTAATAACTTATATCTTAAAGTAGTCATTAAAAATATCTAAAAATAATGAAAATCTTACACTTTTCATAAGATATCTCGTCATGTTCGTCCACCAGCATCCACAGAAACGGGGGCATCCACAGAAATGTGGGCATCAGTCCCAGAAATGTAGGTATCAGTCCCAGAAATGTAGGTATCATCCAAATCTACTGTATTATCTAAAACGTTTTTATTATATTTAAAAATAAAATTAAAATTTACAGATATCAATAACTTCATTATTAAAGTCATTTTGAATTGTTTTATCATTCTCAATAATAATGACTTCATTTTCTAAAATAATTGTTAAATAAATAAAAATTAATTTAAAATTTACCTTTATCATCATCGATAATGATAACTTCAGTTGCAACATCTAACTGATCTTGCAATTCAGTTATCAAAAACCAATCTAAAATAATAAAAGAATAATAAAACATAAAATAAAAATATAATTTACCTGTCTCATTCATCAAAAGAGCTCTTAAAATATTATTTTGTCTTGCCATATTAAAATTTTTGAATTAATTGTGACAAATTTGGAAATTTTCAATGTTTATAAAGAGAATAATATTTTCAGAATTTAGCCAATCATATTTAAGCAATACACACATATAGGTGAGAGATTTTTACGCATGCAGCTTATGTTGTGTAGGTATGTTTTCTTTGTAAATCACATACAAACAAAAGTATGTATGTGTTTTTTTTGTAATTCTCATACAAAAAGTATGTATGTGTTTTCTTTGTAAATTTAAAACAGTCTTGAGTGTGTATGCATGCAGTCACGCATTTATCAAGCACTGGCTTTGTATATTATGTGATGATCATGCAGTGTCTTTGTAAATCATGTAATGATCATGCACTCTCTTTGTTACCATTAATTAATTAAGCACATAATAATAATAATAATAATAATAATAATAATAATAATAATAATAATATTAATAATAATAATAAAACATAACAATAAAACATAATACAAACATTAATACATTTATTATACATCAAATCGCTTGACCACATGTTAAGGTCTATGGTTTTTGATACATAGTTTTATTATACTCAATAGGTTTACTCATTGTTTGCAGTTTCGAAACCATTAAAGCCGGGATATAGAAACCCATAGGATCAAATACAAATATCTTGCTAGGTTTCATATATATTGCTAACCAATGTTCTCCACCGAGATGAGACGATTGAGTATTTACGATTATGGCTTGATTATTACGTAAATATGGAATTTTATCAAGAGAAAATACCCCTAAAAATTCATGTCCTAGTATTTGTTTTCCAATTCGATAGACCTGAACAAAACTACATCAATAATATTAATAATGCATAAAAACTAACTCGATGACAAACTATCATAAATTATATATACATTTATACCAACATTTTCAAACTAGTAATGTTCGTTCAAACCAACACGGTTCTGTTTGCAGTTATTTGAACCTCATTTTCAAATACTCCATATATTACAACATGAACCGGTTCAATCGTAGCTTTAGCAAACTTTATATCTAATCGCAAATTTCCATTTTGAGGTAATTGACTTTGATTTAAATCAAAATCGGGTGCAAAAACAAATGTAAAGAATAGATATTTGCTTTTAAAATTATCAAGAGTTATACCACAGTTAAGGTTTTTATCTAAATAACCCATATTTCTCACTATAATTTGCATATATATATATATATATATATATATAGCACAAAAATTATCATTATCGAAATCTTGAGTATATGTTTCTCTATAATCACTATTTTTCGATAAAGTGAGCGATGTTACTCCAAAATTTTTGAAAATTGAGCTCGATGTTAAGTATGATCCATTATATTGAGATTCACTTTGAAATGTTACCAATATAAAGTTGGGCATTCTTCTATCTCCAAATAGTTGTTCCTTATAGAAAGAAGCTGAACCTTTAGCAATAGCAAATTGAACAATTTCCTTTGTTTTCAATGGATATATTGCACGCTTAGAATTAAGCCCTAATTGATGACCTGCTAATATAGAGTGTCAACACGAACTCTTCTCACCAATAATTTTGCATCAACTAATTGATGAATTGGTGATGTGGTAGCACTGGTTAGTGATAATGCCGACTCAGATCTTTTCAATCTAATGTGTACATTAACACCTGGGAGTAAATATTTCGGTTGATCCATAAATTCGAGTTGTAATGATGAGCACATGGTAAATAATTTTGAACCCTTAATCCACTTTTTTCTATCGTCATCACTACCATAACCCATAGGAGTTAAACATGTATTTTTAGTATCGCTATTGTAATTTATAATAGTTTCTATTAAAGGTTTGTGAATATATGTACTGTTACCACCCTCAATCTTGATATTATTAAATCCGAGTACAGCATTTTTAAAAAGTGTATGAAACAAGAAATTGTTTGGTATTACATCACTAGGTTCACCCAACGGTTTTCTATTTTTATCAACAACTTTGATCTGAACAATTAACAATGTATCGTTCAAATCTAAATATTCAGTTTGGGGACCATTAATATAAAATTCAATATCAGTTTTACTATCCATAATAGAATTCATCGGGAATACGTCTTCAAAGGCTCCAATTTCAATTACTGCTTGGGGAGATGGTCTATCAAATAAGCACAATTCAGATTTACCACAAATCATTTTTGAAATATAGTTACATGGCCTTTCATTCGTTTGTTTATATATTTATGATGTCTTTTACGTTTTTGAGTTGGTGCTGGTGTCGGTTCCTGTTTTTGAAACATACCTGCAACACTTGGTAGAACTTTCCCTAACTCGGATAATGCATTTGATTTCAAAGATGGTAATATTTTCTGCTCATTCATTATCACATCTTTAGCGGTTTTCATACCAAAACTACCAAGGCGTTTAAGAATAGGAAGTGAAAATCTACCAATTGTTCTCAACCATCCTGATCCATACTGTTTACCAATAAAATATGGTAATTCGCCACCACTTTGGCTACCACTATACATACTAATAATATCGTTAATGGCCATCTAATTTACGAAAATGTAATGTCAAATGAGTTTTTGTATCTTTACTAAATTCAATAAATTTACCGCTATCATCACGAATATTTATTTCTATATTGTTTATACATGATGTTGATACCGGTAAGTACATAGGATTATCGATATTTATATTGACAACTTCATCTTGGTCATGTTTATCAACCCAAACAGATTTCAATAGAAGAACCAAAGAATCACCAACAATTATAGGATCGATGATGTTAGTATATATGACCATTTGTCTATGAAGTTTTATTATTTTTGGTTTGCTACACCAAAAGCACTTGCCTTATATGTTTGCTTATCTAATCCCAATGTATTAGCCAAATTTTTATCAAATGTAACTTCACAAATGTTATTATTCAAACTGAATTTGCATAATCCATCTTTAACAAATTCAATAGTTTTAAATATATGTAAACAATTGAATGAAATATATTTATGTAATTCTTCAAGTGTTTCAATATATAAATCTTTAGTAAATGTAAATGTATCTTCCACCTCATTAATATATGATACAGTTATTTTGATGCGTTCATTCACAGGGCCGACATCAATAAAAGTTTTGAAACGTATTAGGTATTAAGTACCAGGAACATCAATGTTAAGCTTATCACTACCCATTCGCTTGGCATCCTCAATACTTTCAAACTTTATTGTAAATCCATCTTTGAAAAACATGCCACTATTTTTATCTAAATTCATATTCGGAATATGACAATATCGATCAATATTATTGATTGAGAAAATACCACTACATGTTTTGGGAACACGCTTCTTGTAACCGATTTTACAATGAATATAAAATGTTAATGTATTGTACACAAATGTAAAGTCTTGCAAAGCAACTTCTTAATTTCAATGTAAATAAATAGGATTTTGAAGATCAACCATAAATTTACTTGGTTCATTTTCCGGATGGATTAGTGGGCAACTATTGCTCGGTAAAATTGTATAGAAACTCATTTTACCAGGTCTTTTGATGATATCCATGAGGGGTTTTGATATCCATGCCATTTGACATAGTATTGTTTATCCTTACCCACCATTTTTGTTTACAGTATTTTCTGAATTCTGAACACTGTAGGTTTGGAAATAACTTGTAATTCCTGTTCATAGAATATCCCTTGTATTACATTGATATCACTATCTTTAATAACATACATTACAGGACTCTGTTTAGTATTAATTTTAGTAATTTGAAATACCTCATCACTCCAATTACTATCAAAGTTTTTGATGAAAGGTGAAGCAGATATTTGACTAATTCTAACGTGATCACCAACTTTATATTTTGGTTTTGTAATAGTAACTTTTTTAGACTGTATTCGTGTTTTCGAGCTGATATCTACAGGTCTCAAACCATTCAGACCTCGATGTGAGGAATTATTATAACTAACAAGTATTTTCGGTAATACATTTATCCATATTTTATTACCTTGATACACAAAATATTTCTTCAATCTATCCCTCAATGTCCGGTTAAATCTTTCAACATGGGCGGCTTTGTATTGAGAATGTACAGAATAATGATTTATTTTGAGATGATCCAGGATTTGCTTAACTTTACTATTGTAAAACTCCTTGCCTATAATAATAATGATAATAATGATGATGATAATAATAATAATAATAATAATAATAATAATAATAATAATAATAATAATAATAATAATAATAATAATAATAATAATAATAATAGTAATACCTAAATATGTTTGCAAATTGTCAGGATGCCCATTTTTAAATAAAATATTAATTGCTTTAGGTATTTTCTCTGCAGATTTTGTCTTTGTTGGTACACCGCGGGCAAATCGACTGAAAACATCAATACACGTTAAAATATATTCATAACCCTTGTTAATCTTCAAATACGGTATCATCTCCATCAAATCCATTTGCCATAAATCATTAATACCGAATGTCTTATAAGCTCTAGTTGGAAAACATTTCCGCATCGGTTTGTTTAAACTGTACGTAAGCTGATCTGACAACCACTTTTGCGTTTCCTTTTTCAAATTTGGAACTCTTTTTTTTAACTTTGCCACTCCACCGAAACCTGCTTCGTCTTCTGGGTTCGTCAAAATCTTCTCCATTACAACAAGGTGATTTAAATTTTAATTTAACATTAGGTAATGATTGCCCCATCGTTTATTGTGATATTAATGATATTGCTAATGGTAACATTGCTCCGATAAAACCGCTTTGTTGTTTATATATGATTTTTCTCATTTGCTTACGATTTTTATTATTTACAAGCGATAACAAAGGCTTACGATGTTTATTCAATACTAGTCTTTTAGATTTACTGATTTTAATTTTACCTCTGACTACTTTTAGTAAAATTTTGAGTAAATCCTCGACAACAAAATTTGGAAATGATTGTAAAATAGACATTTTTTTCATACTCGAAGCCTTTAACAATGCATTAAAATATGGGAAACTCCTAAGATTTTTTACAATTTTAACAACTTTATTTTTACTCCTTTTAATAATGTTTTTCGAAATGAGATTCATTGCGGTGAAATTCTCGGTTATTACTTTTTTAGATGGTGTATAACTAGTCTTTGGTGGAACTGTGTTCTTTATTTTCTTTTTAATACTTTGTCTAAGTTTTCTAACATTTTTAAATCTGGATTTCATAAACATTTTTACATGTTAATGTTTTCAACTTTGTTTATAAACCATGGCACCTTCTTTATTGAAAATATCTGTTTTTACCCGTAAATCATCATTGCATTGTTGTGTGAAATTAAGAAATATATATCCATGTGGTGATTTTTGTAGCATCTTGAAATGCACTGATGAAAAAATTACGATTATTAGGGTATGCTTGTCAAGCAAGAAAATCAATAACTGTTGCATCTCTAGGATTCTTGAAAATAACTAATTATTGAACATTTAAATTCTTTGTTCGATGTGCGCCACCTTGATGAAATAGATTTTGAGTAATAAAGATCACAGTAACACCAACATGTCGACTGAATTTTGTGAATAAATTATTAAAATCCTTTTCTTTATTAGCTTCCAGATACAAATCATTGATAATGATGACATCACCTTTCCTTAAACGACTTGACCAGTTTTTATCGAAACCCTGTACTATTTTCATGTTTTTCAATTTACAGAAATTATCTTGAGTTAATCCATGTTCTTCATCTCTACTCCTATGCTAATATATCTTGTTGAATTTTGTTTGAAATAAATTAGATTTCAGTAATTTACACACAAACATAGTTTTACCACTACCACTTGGGCCGACGATTTGATATACCGCATCATTTCTTAATTTCATTATTAATTTGTATAATTATAGGTTTTTGTTTATATTATATAATTTAATGAACTCTTTCTAAAAATCATATATATATAAATTAATATTTCTGTATTGTTTAATTATGTTATCAAATATAAATTATAAAGGAACCTTCGACGTGTCAAAATGGCGTTTCCGAATGGTAAACCCCAGCAAATTGTTGATAGGAAATACCCTATAATATTTTTTAAATCCGGCAAATGCAGAATCGTGGGATGCAAGAAACCTTTAGATGTTAATAAATTACAATGTAGAATAAAGAATATTAAAATACAGTCAATTACGGTTACCATGGATATGGGACAATCTATCAATCTATACAATATGTCAACAAGATGTCTTTGTATGTTCGAGCCAGAATTATTTCCTGCACTGAGGCTTTTAAAATACAACCCGATGTGTGTTAATGTGTTTGTCAGTGAGAAAATAGTCATATTAGGGTTGCGAAATCTAGAGTACAAAAATATTGTTACAGACATACAAAATGAAATCATGGAATGGTCGATATCTGATTGACTAATGAGTGATTAAAACAACTTGGTTATTCATTTTATTTCATTTTTAAAATGGAAAATACTATGCCAATGACAAGCTCAATATTATCAAAGAAGGAAATTGAAAATTATGGTAGATTTATTATTTATTATTATTGTCATTGTTTACAAATAAATATCAAGAAGTAATTTTAGAGCGTTTGTTCTTCTTTTACCCTCAACTGCGAACAATTCTGAAAGAACAACCAGAATCAATGATTCCAGATCTGGTATACACCGAAACAAATATCTGGATATTAAATATCATAAATCAAGCTTTATGGGATGTAAAGCTTGATCGAAAAATGAAGGAAATAGAAAAATATGTCGAATGGTGTCTAGTGAAATCGGTTAGAAATGCTTGTAAATTTAAACTTTTAAGACAATAAATGTTTTGTGTTACATCTTTTTGTTTTTAGTTTGACTTTGTTTTGTTTTTTGATTTGTTTTTAGTATTAACGAGTTTTATTAATAATCATTTTATTTAGTCATTGTTTTATATAATAAACGAAATAATAATAATAATATTAAAAATAATAGTAATAATGATCATAATAATCATATTAATAACAATAATAATGTAACACTTAATAAGTATAGAAATACACACACATATAGGTGAGAGATTTTGATGTATGTGTTCTTTGTAAATCACATACAAATAAAAGTATGTATGTATTTTTTTTGTAAATCACATACAGTCTTGAGTGTGTATGCATACAGTCACGCACTTATCATGCACTGGCTTTGTATATCATGTGATGATTATTCATTAGCACAGGCTTTGTTATAATTAATTAATTAATTAATAATAATAAAAATAATAATAATAGAAATATGTACATGCATGATTGTGATTGGTTAATCAGTATCTGTCAAGGGTATAAAAGCTCGACACCAACTTATAAATATCCTAAATCAAACATGACCAAGAAAATCAATGCTATCAGTATCCAACCAGTTCAGATGTTCCACAATTATAAAATGTATTTTTTAAAGGAACCTATCAATATGCAATTAGCAAATCCAGTCGAACTCAATAGAACTCAATTTCAATCTCTCCCTGGGACTCTCTCAATGATAGATATCAAGGATATTGATACGGTTTTCAAAAAGATCAATTCGAATTTAAAATGAAATGAAAATGCTTTCTTCACTAGTCAATATACCAGATATTATGATGCATTTACAGAAATAGGTTTCAAAAAACAGGAAAACTGGTATTTAACAATAGCAATCCAAGGATATAAAGCTGATCAAAATGATGTGCTTTCTCCAATATGAAAAATTGTTACTACTAGACTTTCACAATTATTTTAATGTATATTTAGTTAATGTTAATAAATGTATTAATGTTTTGTTTTCTTTGTTATTCTATAAACAAAATTATAATTAGTTTTAAAATAGTTTAAAAAATGATGTCTGAAAAGGGTAAAATATAAAATAATTAATTAATTTTTGTTTAGAATATTTAATAAACTTTTTGTTTGATAAACTTGAAGAAATAACCTGTGTAAAAATTAGAGATATGTTGACTCTAGTTGAAGCATTGAGTAAAGAAGATTCATGTTGTGATTCAGAATGTCAGAAGGATGATGAAGAAATTGTTAATGAGGAAGAAATTATTAATGATACTGAAATTATTAACGATGAAGAAACCCCTACTGAAAATTTAGTTGAGTCTAACGAATTTAAGACTTGTGTTGATCATGTTATAGAAAATACTATGATAGAATATTGTGGTGATGAAGAATGTACATGTAATAATCAATAAGTCTTTAAAAATGTAATTTTTTATTAATAATAATAATAACAAAGAAATATTTATGATAAACTTTAACATAATGAAGGGTTACATGCCATAGAAAAATCATCAACAAGGACAACGATAAGAAGGACTAAGCGAACGGACATAAAGATAAGTAATATGAGAGTATAGGTTAACCTTTGAAGGAGATAGGAGACTAATGGGACCTATAAATCAAAATCGAGCACAGGCCTTCTATCGGCAGCTCGTTGGACCCATGGATCGTTCGGTCAATTAATGCATTAGCAATAGCGCTCACTTTTTGCGGACAATCCACCCACTCAAACACGGTTCCAACGTTGCTTAGAAACGGGTGCCGAGTGGTAAGCGAAGGATATTTGTATGGGGTTGCCTTGGTAACAACCATATAGTTTCGAAATATCAACACCCAGAAACCCACCACTTTCAAGAAATGTGTCAGATTTGAATTGGCTCAATCGACTGTAAGATTTAACTATTATTGGATAGATAAATTATTTTTCATTTAGTTTCCGATTATTTAATGAAATACCCTTTTAATTTCTGATTGATTTATATTATATTAAAAGAACAAAACACCATTACATTTTTTATTTCTGTGCCGTAAAAAAGAGATGAAGATAATCCGGTATTTAAATCAACAAAATTTAAACTCAAATAATCAAACGGCATTTTCTCTTTCGGTCTAAATTTCTTCATTTTTACCATTTATCTTATGCGATTATAATGGTATTTTTTATATATTAAAAAATCTTGTTGATCAGACAATATTGATCAGACAATCTAAGATCATTTAAAATTTCATACTAGAAATCTTAAAATAATAACTCATTTTAAATTTCACTAACAATTTGAAAAATAATTAATAATTTCAAGAAAGTGCTGACGTCATCGATTTCTCTTCTCATGCCTTCACTTGAATGGACAAAAAAGAAATTTGCTTCCTAAACACACAATGCTGCGCATCTCAATTGTTATCAGTCTACAATTATAGAATTAATCAATAAGTTACTCAATAAGTTACCAATGCTATTTTTATTATGGATTATATATTTTCCCACTTCTATTAAATCAAATCATTATAATAGTTATTCAGAAAATATTCCGAAAAATTTGGATGGCACTCTTTATGGAGATATCTACAATTGGGTGGACATGATTCAAAATTATATCAAACAATTGGCTTTAAATGGAATTAGAAAAGATGTTACCCAATCTTTGTTTGACCAAGCTAAATACAAACTGGAAATAAAAGATGGAATGGAAATTGTCAAAGATATTAGTGAACAGCTCGGTTCTTATTTATTCAATCGTAAAAAGGCTGCTTTACGAATAGCAAATGCTGCTGTAGAAATATATGATATGAATAAAAGACGCAAAGGGAATTTCTCATATGAATTCCTAAAAGATCTTCCAACTAATGAAGTAATGGATTCTGATAATCCAAAATCTTTGCCTCCAATGACATTTAATTCTTATTTCAAGCAAAATGTCACTGAAAAACATTCTACTATAAAGATTGCTGATGAAGTGCCTCGTTCATTGAATACTACGATTTTTACGGTTCATTGGACCTATAAATTAGAAGAAATAATGAAGGAAAACGCCAAAGAGGATACGAGGATTCGGTGGCAATATTTCGGTAGTACAGCAGGCGTTTTGAGATTATTTCCTGGGCGAGAATGGAGTAGTAATTTTGTAGGTTTTTATACAGATTATGATCCAAGAGTGAGAGCATGGTACATAACTGCAACAAGTGGACCGAAAGATGTCATAATACTTATCGATTGCAGTTTCAGTATGACTGGAGAAAAGTTTTCCATTGCAAAGGAGGTTTCAAAAGCTATAATACAAACTCTGACTAAGCATGATTATTTAAATGTGATATGCGCACGAAATAGTCACTGGGATGAAATCGGAAAGTGGCACCTGTATAAATCCCATGCTTTAAGTTGTCGACCAGACAGTCTGGTCGCAGCTACAATTGCTCATAGAAAGGATCTTATTGAAAGTATTGATAATTTAGTCCCAGGAGGCACAAGTGAATTGGAAACTGGATTTGAATTAGCTTTTGATTTGTTAAAAAGTGTTCCTAGAACTGGTTGTCAAAGTATCATTGTATTTCTTACTGACGGGCGGGATACTGACGGCGAAAATGTTCGGTGTGGTCCCGGTTACTATACAAGGTCTGGATATGTTCCTGGACCAGTATGTAAGTATAACTGGACTAAAGTCCATTCGATTATTAATAAAACAAATATGGGTTTGACTGTTCCAGCAAGAATATTCAGTTATTTAGTAAAGGATGACGGTGAAATGCTACCAGGCTCAATTGCATGTGGTCATGGAGGAAGTATGCGTAAAATCGTATATGGAGAAAATATAATATCCCAATTATCCAATTATTTTGAATTCCTAGCCAAAGTTACACAAAAGAAAGAGGGATTATGGACTTCTCCTTACATTGATTCTTTAGGTACTGGTTTACTCATTACACATGCAGTACCGGCTATTAGTACTGAAGATGGAACCCTTCTTGGTGTTGCTGGAGTCGATGTCACACTGGAAGAGATTGAAATGTTAATCGCAAGATATCAGTGGGGATCTATGACTTCCTTTTTCATAAATAATAAAGGAAATGTTATTTTTCATCCTTTACTAAAAGCAAGTACGACTTTAGAAGATGATCCAATATTTATCCATATTCAAAGTCTAGAACAAAACAAAGCTGGAAATCCTAAAGATTTCTCAAAGGTTGTAGATGATATGATAAATATGACAGCAGGAAACCGACGTATTATTGATGGTAGAAGAGGAACTCCAAAAGGAGACTTTAAAGCAGGAGTTAAGTATGATAAAATGCCGTTGGAGTATTATTATGCACCTTTGAAACATTCAAACGTATATTCTATTGCTATTGTTTTAGCAGATACAGATAAAGTGTTTCGAAGACTTGAAGAACCATCAAATATTAGTCAACCCGTTCCAAGTTTCTTTAATTTACTAATCGAATATAACAGTACAAAAGTTCTTAAAGAATATCCCAATATTTTTAAAGAACTAGACGTTCGATTTAATGAAACTAAATATCCAATGCTGAGAGTTACTTATAATTATTCAAGCATATTTTTTGCTCCTAGCGTCCACTGCGATCCTAGCAAATACTTTTTTGACGATGATCTTGCTCAAAAGACTTTAGACGCTCATCGATACATGAATGAATTGACGCACAATTCTGATCCGGGATGTGATGTCCCAGAAGGAAAATACGCTCAAGGTACAAGAGCTTATGTACTTGTGACTGAATCTATAGAAAACCAATGGAAAAGTAGAAATTTTGAATCAATAGATGAGGTTACATGGACCTATGTTGGTATGAGGTCTGGAGTTTTTCGAACTTATCCTGGACACCGATCAACTAGGCTTTATGATCCAACAAAGCGTCCTTGGTATAGAAGAACTCTGGCTAATCCAACTAAAATTTCTATTTCTACACCATATTTTGACGCTGCTGGAAGTGGGAAAATCATAACAATATCACAAGCAGTCTTTGAAGGTATGCCTACATTATCAAAAGAACATTGTAAAAATATAAATTCTTTAAAGCCTGGTGGTTGCCATTGTGTGAAAGATTCAGATTGTTTAAGTGGGTATTGTTATATCAGTAAGGCACCGGGTCCAGATGCACATGAAACAAGATGCGCTACAGAAAGAATAGAAGCTATTACAAGTCTTGATATAGGATATGACAGTTTTCATAAAAGGTTATTTCAAATTATGCAGGCTTCAGATGGTGTAAAATCATGTAATTCTTCCTATAAATGTCCTGATGGATATCTTGATTGCTGGACAAAATGTTACATTTTCGATGATAGAGCAAATATTATTATGGCTTCAGAATTTGTTGCTGCGACCGCATTCGACACAAATAAGTATCTTGGGATTACAGTGGGAAAGAAAGAAAGTGAAATAATGAAAGATCTAATTTACCATCATAAATTTTTTCAAAGAAGTGAATCCATCGACTTTCAAGTAAAACTATAATTGTATAATTTATATAATATTATTTAGGGAGCATGCACATACGTGTCTAGTTATCCACAAGTAACATTAAAGGGCATTCCGAGAACTCCGGAAGATTTTGATAACTATTACAAAACGAGAGGACCTATTCCTAGTTTTATTAATTCATATAGTTGCATTCAAGATGTAGTGACTTTTTCAGCGAATATATCTGCCTTGGGCCCAAGTAGAATGATTGTGGGAAATGTGTCTGGTCCATGTACAACTGGCTTTTATTACGTCACCAGCATGCCTGAGACAAATCTTTTTCTTTTAGTAGTTGAAAGTCGATATGATAGAAGTGATTCGTTTTTTTATAATTTTAATTGCGAAATATCAAGAAAGATTGTAGCAAGCGGAGCATATAGGATTATTAATGGAACTTGTGCTCATAAAGAAACAAACAAACAGACCCTTGCTGAAAAGGGTACCTGTCCAGAAATTGTCAAGGTCAATATGACTTGTGAATATAGCACAGCTATGAATTTTCAACCCAACTATAAACTGTTAGTTATTAATATTTTATATTTAGTTCACAATTTACTGAACTGGAGTTTATTTTAATAATTTCTCAAATTTTTGACCAGAAATCAAATTGTACAGGATTTTAATTAATTACATTTTTTAATAACTCAAGACTTTTTCATTTATTTACCATAACAGTCAATAAAAATTCATTTGATAATTATTATTTATTAACTAGATTACTGGCCATCAAACTTTTTCGGTAGAGGGTCAAATTCAAAAAACATTATTCGGCAGTCTTACATTTTATTGCACAGGATTTTTAATTGGACTTTGAGAGATAATATAAATCAAATCATACATGGTGCGCCAAATAGGTATTTAAGCTCAACAAGAAACAGGCAACATAAAAAGGTTGATTTCTCAATTTAAGTTCCCGCCAACGTTTACCTATTTTCGTCATCATAACACCAAATCCAAAATTCCTTTTTTATAAAGGGTTTTGTGGTATGAAATAGATGACTCCATAAGATGCTGCTTCAAATCACCGGCACGATCAAAGAAACTTCCACACAAATTCTTCTTTAATCGTCGGAAGTAGTAAAAATTCTTGCCGCAAGGTTTGGACTGTATGGTGGGTGAGTCAATTGTTACCTTTGTAAACTGCGATATGTGGATTGGGGAATTATCATACAATAACCAGAGTACATTACTTCCACTTTTATGCAACTTTCTTCTTTTTCCTTTGCCAGTTGTACATAAAAGTCGCTGTTAATTTTGACATCTATTTTGAGAAAGCTTTTCATGTTTCAAAAAATTTTGAACGTCAGACATTTTTTATAAGATATGCTAGTTTTCATTTTCAGTGATGATTTCTTCTCTGGCATCTTCGACTCGGTAAATTTACTTGTAGTTTTAGGTATTGATAAATTAGACCCTTTAATATAAAGGTGCGCAAACTAGAGGCCGGCCCCCAAATTGGGGCGCGTGATAATAATTTTGGGGCTCAGAAAATTTTAAAATGTAATAATTCTTTGTTTCTAGAAAATTTTAAAATTGTTAGATTTTACAAACGAAGTATGGTTTTTTCGTTGAATATTTATTATTTTTTTTGCTAAAGCATTAGAACTGTTATTTTCATAATATTTAATTTGTTCAATTTACAAGAAATAGAAAAATACACTTTGTTTATTTTAAAGATGTTTATTTTATTTACGTCTTTTTTATTGTGGCGTTATGATTTTTTAGTAAGTCGGGGGCGCCAAAAAAATAGGTTGAAAATGGGGCACAACTTAAAAAGTTTGCGGAAGCCTGCTTTAATATAAAATAAATAATTAATGTTTTGACAGAAATAAGTTTAGATAAAAAAATTATAATATTTTAAATAAAATGTTGACTAAAGTTTGAAGAAATAAAATTATCTTTAGAAATTAATCCAAATGTTATTATTAACAAAAATATCATTTACTAATTTAAATAAATTTGTTGTCTTTATAATATTTTTATAATTTCTTACCTTTATAACAAAAAAAATCTGATTCATAGTCAAATTTTGTAGAAAATATTATGTCACTTATAAAGAAATCAAAGGTGAAAAAACAAAAAAATTGTCCTTATAATAAAAAAAATAGTTTTAAAATATTCAAAAAACAACAAAATAAAATAGATTGTATTTATTATGAATATAAATCAGTGATTCTCAACCTTTTTCAGATAGTGGCACCCTAACGGAAAATTTGACGGCACTCTACCCTTTTATAATAATATTTCAGCTATAAAAATAACAGCAAGTTTTGTAAGTTCTATATTTAATGAACTAAATCCTTTATAACATATATTAATGTGAAATTTGAACTTGATGCTTTTTGCATATCTCCTTATTATTAAGCCGCGTATTTCACACACATACTCTTAACTCATTCTCAATTGAGCTCAGTTTTTGCCTTTTCTTGTTCTTAATATTAGCCAAAAATCATTGTACAGTTATTTTAAGTAATTCAATTCTAAGATAGTAGCCGTTTTTAATATCAACCCTTATATGAAATTAATGAATTTTCAATAATAAAATTAGCAGAGCTCACGGCACACTTTTCATATTAATACGGCACCCCGGTTGAGAAACACTGATATAAATAGTCATAAATTCTAAAATAGTATTTTTATTAAAATATTTTATTGGATGGAAAACATAAAAAAAATGAATCAAAGAAATTGCTTATTGAAATAATAAAAAAATAAACTCTGGATTAACGCAAGCGAAAACAGGGTTGTCATATTTCGAAAACATCGTGTCGGGAGTAATGAAAAATTTTAAATTCAAAATGTTAAGTGATGCCAATTGCTAGGAAAACCTAATTTAGAAAACGGTAGCAGAATTCGAGGGCTTTTACTATGCATATCGGGAGTCTGGAAATATACTTTTTTAACGAAAGATTCCCGACGAAATCGGGAGGTCTGGCAACCCTGAACGAAAGGTTCAATAAGACCTCCAATTAATTGACCATTGGAATGAATAGAAAGAATAATTATTAATTACTTTTGATTGACTAGTTCCTGAAATAAAAAAATATATATTATAAAAAAAATGTATATATTTATTAAAATAATTTCAAAATATTTATTGTAAAAAAATTTTAAAAATTAAAATTACTAAAATTAGTTATGAAAAACTTACATTTTATAGTGGAAGAAATAATTAATTAATTTGATAAACAATTTGTTAGCCATATTTCATATAATATTTAATCTAATCTAATTTGTTTGCAGTCCGAACGTCCAATGGATTCTATAATAATCAATTCTTATAAGAAAATATTTTTATTGTTTAATTAATTTCTCAAATCTTTATAATTCAATTTTGGATAACTGTAAAAATTGGGCTTTTGATAAACTGGTTAAGTAGAGCCAAATTTTGTCATTTTTAACCATTTTTACAGATTTGAGTGGCCATTCAATAATTAAATTTTATTTGTGAAAAAACAAATAAATAAATAAAATATAAACATATTATAGCACGTTTATGAACGTGATAGTTTTATAGTTCAGAAAAACAAATTAAATAATGCTGGTGTACTGGGTGTAATTAATTTGTTTAAATCTGTGCAAAGCTTATTCAAACCTATTTCCCTCTATCAAAATACCTTCTTTTCTTAGGGTCTATGCTGTCTCACCCAGACGCCCCACAATTTTAATCCTACCACTATATACCCATGAGCAAGCTCATGTTGGTACTGTATATAGCAGCTGAAAATTCATGAGCAGGTGAGCTCCATTTCTAGAACTACTCCTCATGATATTTTCACTTTCGGGTTCCTGACTGCCGATGGAAGGTCTTACGTCTCTTTCTATCTATACACTTGTCCATACTCATCTATTTCTACAATTCCTATATCAATTTGTCATCATTACTGCTTATTTATTAAAATATTTTTCAAAAATTTGGGCAGCGTTCCGCCCTTATTTTATGGAAAATTCAATGTTTCATATAAACGTTAGCCTATGGTAAATAGTCCAACAACTCATATTTGCTTTCCTATGGTCGCCACAGTTACCACCATTCGTAAATCTCTATATTATCATCTCACAGATCTATACCAAAATGTATCATTTTATTTTAATTTTCCACCTCGATGATTATCAAACAATGTACGTGATTTAACCCTGCTTTATACTTTCGTTGACCTAAATCTCTATCACTAGTCGTACCCTTGACAATATAATAATCGGCATGAGTTAAATTAAAAATTCAATTTTCCTTCTTAAAATGAAATAAAACATTAAATAAAACAAAATAAAAACATAACAAAATTAAATAAAACAAATATTAATTAATATCATTGAAAAGTCTACAGATACAGAAAGAAAAAATATATTTCTTAGCTAAAATATTTCTTAAAGCTGAGGAATAAGGACGAATCCCTACACAAAATTTTGTTAATAATATTGATAATAATTATAATAATTGTAATAATAATAATAATAATAATAATAATAATAATAATAATATTGATAATAATAATATATAATAATAATAATAATAATAATAATAATAATAATAATAATAATAATAATAATAATAATAATGATAATAATAATAATGAGGATAATAATAATAATAATAATAATAATAATAATAATAATAATAATAATAATAATAATAATAATGATCATGATACCTATAATAGTAAAGATAAAAATTATGATGTTAATAGTAGTAATATAATAAATTTAATGGTAATTATATAGTATAAAAATAATAATAAAGGTAATAGTAGTAACAATTAATAAAGGTAATACATATAATAGCAACAATTATAATGCTAGTAATAATAATAGGGAACATTGTAGTTATAATAGGGATAAGAGTAAGAGAGCTAGTGTGTGAATATTTAATATAACAAAGGGTGTACAGGCCAAAGAATAATCATCAACACGGACGACGATAAGAAGGACTATGGGAATGGACATGACAATGAATGATATGAGAGTATAGGTTAACCTTTGAAAGAGATAGGAGATTAATGGGACCTAAAAGTCGAAATCGAGCACAGGCCTTCTATCGGCAGATCGTTCGACCCATGGATCGTTCGGTCAATTATAGCATTAGCAATAACGCTCACTTTTTGCGGACGATCTACCAACTCGAACACAGTTCCAACGTTGCTTAGCAACGGGTGCCGAGTGGTAAGCGAAAGAAATATTTGTATGGGGTTGTCTGGGTAACAACCATATAGTTTCAAAATATCAACACCCAGAAACCCACCAAGGGTAAGAGCAATACTGTGTGGATATTTAACATGACGAATGGTTTACAAGCCATAGAAAAATCATCAACACGGACAACGATAAGGACTAAGCGAATGGACATAAAGATAAATGATATAACAGTATGGACCAACATTTGAAGGAGATATTAGAATAATGGGATCTAAAAATCGAAATCGAGCACAGGCCTTCTATCGGTAGATCGTTCGGTCAATTATAGCATTAGCAATAACGCTCACTTTTTGCGGACGATCTACCAACTCGAACACAGTTCCAACGTTGCTTAGCAACGGGTGCCGAGTGGTAAGCGAAGATATTTGCATGGGATTGTCTGGGTAACAACCATATAGCTTCAAAATATCAACACCCAGAAACCCACCATTAATAATCGAAAATTGGGTAACCACAGCAAAATTATCGATAAGTGTTATTTGATAATAAGTTATATAAGTAGAGGAAAAAATTAATATTACAGAAAAAGTCAATAAAAAAAACTACTGATGTTTTTTTTCACGTGTAATTGTTTATTTTGATATAATTTAAAGCATTTGTATGTAAGTTTTGAATGCAATAAAACAAATCAAAACTCATAACTGTTGAAGCCCAATACAAATGTGAAAATATTATAAGTAAAAAGTTTAATGAGTACTCTTTGTATAGCAAAAAATTATGAAACTATAAACTTTATATCTAAAATTAGAAGATGGAAAATATATATAATTTTTTATTAAATAATTTTTGTTATATTTTTAAATGAAATCTTTTTTTTATTTATTTGTAAGATATTTGAACTTTATTATTTCAAAGTATTCATTTACATTATAATTCATTTGTTTTAATAATTTTAAAAAATTGATATATTTAAATTTTTCATTAATAATTTTTAAAATGTCTCTTATTGAAATTTGTGGATTAAACGAGTCAACATTTAAAAAATCTGATGAGATCTCTAATGATGCTCATTTAGACATAAAGGAACTTAACTTTTATGAACCACCTCGAGAAATAGTAAATTTTGATTCTTTTTTACAAAATTTATGTATTTTTAGAATCAATTTACTAATATTAAACATGGCATGCGTATTGGTAAGACCGAGATTAATTTCGCTCATGGAACTACTACGCTCGCATTTAAATATGGAAATGGTGTCATTGTAGCTGTTGATTCTCGTGCTTCAATGGGGTCGTATATTGCTTCTCAGACTGTTCGAAAAGTAATTGAAATAACTCCTTATCTTTTGGGTACTATGGCAGGTGGTGCAGCTGACTGTATGTTTTGGTTAAGAGTGTTGGCGAAACATTGTAGATTATATGAACTGAGACACAAAGAAAGAATGAGTGTTGCCGCTGCGTCAAAGTTGCTGGTTAACATTATTAACCAATATAAAGGATACGGATTAAGTATGGGAACTATGATAATTGGGTATGACAAAATGGGACCCGGCCTATTTTATGTTGACGATGAAGGAACTAGAATGACAGGAAATATGTTTTCATGTGGATCAGGCAGTACATATGCTTACGGTGTATTAGACACTCACTACAAATTCGATATGACTAATGAAGAAGCCTATGATCTGGCACAAAGAGCAATCTATGGGGCAACCCACAGAGATGGTGCGTCAGGTGGAGTTTGCAATTTATATCACATGAAAGAAACAGGATGGGAATTTATTTGTCAAACTGATGTTGCTTTGTTACATTACAAGTACCAAGATGAAAAAGCAAACATAAATGCCATTTGATATTGAAAATTTACTTATCTTGTTGGTTTAAATAAATATTTCCATTTTACAATTTTATTAAAATATTAAATTATAAAAATTTTTTTTAATTGATACGGTGATTTTCAATTTTACATTGATTAGACACTTATTAATTATGATTACTGTAATATTTTATCCTGCGCTATAACATAAAGTTATGTAAATATTTACATGGGCTTTTTGGTTGCTATGGCCGAAAGTATCTGAATACTTTAACCTTACCGATTTTGAATGATCCATGAATGAGTTAAAATGGTTTGAGGCCCACTATAGGTGTTAACAGTTTGGTACTTTGAAGCAAGGCCGTGGGGCTGAAGGGTCTAACCTTTATTAAAATGGAAATAATTTAGATTTTAAGAACAAAGTATAAAAATGATTTTTCTTAGTATCGTAAAAAAAAGCAAATCAATAAATTTCGTGAAGAAATGAGTCTTGTCATATAATTTATCTCTTGAGAGATTTGGGATTTTTAACTATTTTTAATATTTAACTGCTTCAAGAATTTTTAATTACCAAAATCAAACACAAATAAGATTATTATTTAATAAATCAAGTGAATAAAACAATTATACAACTATCACAGTTTTAGTTCATACGGGCATTCAAAACCCGTTCGCATTTAAAATGTGGCTCACGTTCTTTTTTGCCAGGCCGGTTTTTTTTCGGCACTTCCTCTGTCTGACGTGAGAATCTTCACCTCAATATCTTTGCCTGTCACATTCCGAATGACTATCGCCTCTTGCTCGGCCGATAGTATTGTTCCGCTTGGACGATCCAGTACGGATCTCGTCTTTTAACTTTAACTTCTTAATTTCCTTTTCTTGCTCCTGGGTCTTCTGCTCAGCTTGTCTCGAAGCCTCATCTTTCTGTATTAACTTGAGCTTCAATGCTTCTATCTCCGCTTTTAATTTTGCCACTCCTTCGGGTCGAAGCCATGTTTCTTCCAGGTGCCTCCAGGGATGAGCACGCATTTAAACGTGGCACCGACCAACGCAGCAGGAACACTGTTGGGGACACCTTGGGTTACCTTATATTCCCACTAGACCAAAACAATATCAAGGACCATAACAAAAATATTATTAATTGCTATAATAAAAAACTAAACCCCATAATAAACAAGAAATTCCCAAATTAATAATAATAATTATAAAATCAATAACAATAATAATATAATGATAACAATAACAATGCAATTCATGCGAATTGGATTTATAAAATTTACCATAAAGATCTATAATAGTAATTCTAAGATTATAATAATAATTATATTCATAATAATATTAATAATAATATTAATAATCCTGATTTAAAAAAAAAGAACTATATAGTGTTTAACTATAATAATCGTGGTATTAATACTATTAGGGGCGATTATGAAATGATAAAAATAATAATACTAATGATAATAGTGTTGAACCAGAACACAGTTTGTTTCAATGAATCGGTAATAGCGCGCAAACAAAGCAAGCAGATTTAAAATCAGACCCTAAAACACCAATTAACCATGCAAAATTTGAGAAAGAAATAAATAAAATATAAAATTAAAGACATAAAAATAAATAAAACTATTAACAGAATGCAACAAGATCCGCACGAAACAAACATAGAAATAACACGAAAACACGGAAAATTTGACCGAAAATTGACAATTTAATCAAAGAAACAAGAGTTCATGAAAATTAGAACTAAAATAATATAATTTGGATTAGAAATAATTCAATTATTTGTTAAAAGAATAAATTGTCAAAATAAATCAAAAATTTAAGAAAATAAAGTTAGAAAATACAAAGAAATTCCCAAGGTCAAATTTTGTTTTAATACATCAAATTTAACACGCAAGGCTAGGGTCACAGAATAGGTATATATACCGATTCATTTTCACATAGTTTTAATCCGGCGCAACCATCATTCCAACCAAAGTCTCGTGCAAGACCAGGACGAGCAGAGAGAAGAAGGCATAAACAATGCAAAGTACAACTAGGACAAAAATTAAACTGATAATGTCGTGATCTAGTAAATAAAATTCTTTTGTCATTTCTTACTTACCATGTAAATTTATTAATACAATTTACTGAGGAATAAAACCAATGTGAAGTAAAGTAAAGAGGGTAAGAGACCTGAGAAGATAAGACGAGCACAGACCTTCTATCGGTAGCTCGCTGAACCACCTGTAGACCGGGTCTTAGCAGTTTTGGAAACAAAGCTCACCTTTGACGGTCACAGAACCATTGGTTACAGTACCAACGTTGCCTAGCAACGGGTAACCAGTGGCAGATAGAAGAAAGTTTATGATTGAGGTCAAGGTCACGTACACCGAGTACCTATAAAACCCCACAATAGCAATAATAATAACAATATTAATATTAATAATAGTAACATATATTAATAATAATAAAAATAATAATATTAACAATGAGATTATTAATATTAACAACATTAACAATAATAATGACTCCAAAGGACCCTAATAAAGATAAATTGGGATTATAAGAACTATATAGGGATTAACTATGATAATCGTGGTATTTATACTATTAGGGGCGATTATGAAATGATAAAAATAATAATAATACTAATGATAATGGCAATAATAATATTAATAATATAATGACAGTAATAATATTAACAATGAGATTATTAATATTAACCACATTAACGATAATAATGACTCCGAAGGACCCTAATAAAGATAAATTGGGGTTATAAGAACTACCTAGGGTTTAACTATAATAATCGTGGTATTAATACTATTAGGGGCGATTATGAAATGATAAAAATAATAATAATAATAATAATAATAATAATAATAATAATAATAATAATAATAATAATAATAATAATAATAATTATTATTATTATTATAATTTTTATGAAAATTTAAGGTAACGATTAAATGAATATATAAAATTAAGATAAGATGGGTCTAATTGATACAGTTTGTACGTCGACCCCCGTTTCAGAGGTAAATATATATTTCCAACTTTAACAATAAATTCGGTAACTTAGGGTAATGGTGGGTTACAGGGGTTCGAAATTTGTTTAAATTAGCCTGCGGTTGCCCAGTAACGCCATACAAAATGATACTAACTGCCACTTGGCACCCGTTGCTAGGCCACGTTGGTAATGTGTTCAAGTGGTGGATCGTCCGCAAAAATTGAGTATTACTGCTAGTACTGTAATTGCTCGGACAATCCTCGGGTTCACGAGCTGTCGATAGAAGACCTATGCTCGCTTAGCTCTGTCCCACGTGTAGGAAAATCCATGGCCGAATGTGGAGAGATGGTTAGAAATCATGATGTAAGTGTTCCTATTAACACCTGTACGTACGTGCATTTAGGAAATAATTTAACTACAATTAATTTATTGAAATCAACATAGTGAAGGTTTAATGTGAGTTAATGAGGTAGATTTGCTGCTCGGCGTCGAGCACGCTCTTTGCGTCCCGGCCGACGATTATTTCGTTGAGTAGTAGACTGATCTGCTGGTTGAGGATTCTTCTGCGTCATCTGGGACGGAGCGAAGATGAGCGGGTAGGTGACTGCTTCCCCCTCCCGACAAACTGCTAAGGCGACTTCTAATCCTCGGATTTGAGTGCGCAGGCTCTGATTGAGCTGTCGCTCTTCTGCCCAGCCTTTCTGTGCCGCCGTGAGTCGGTGGTAAACCGCTTTCGTTTTTGCTGGATCTGACCATGTTGCCCTTATCTACTGTACCTCTTTGGTCATCTGGAGTATTTGATGGAGGAGATCCGCATTTGCGTTCCGTGCGCGATCTAATTCAGCTTGTAGAATTTGATTGGTGGACATAACTACAATGACAAGATCGTTAAATTTTTCTAATGGTTTACATAGTTCATATTTATAACTATCATAAACATAATCATTGAAACGGATCTATTCAGGCAAACGATTAAACGAAATGACAAGCCATCAAATATTTATTAAAAGGAAAAACGAAACTAAATCACAATTGTGGTTAGTGTTTTCGGAATCGCTGTTTTCCGTGGCATGGTTTCTTTGAGTCCTTCTGCGGGGTAACTACTGGGTAGGGGCGTCGGGTATCGCGGACTGGACGAGGTGGGTAGGCTTCTGCAATCCGCCCGACGAGGATGTCTTCTTCTACATTGGCGAGATACATCCTCGCCTTGACCACTTGTAGATCCACCTGTTCCTGCACCCGTTCCCATTGGGTGAGGAGATTCCGTGCATTGATATATGTCTCCGCTGCAGGATATTGTTGTCCGGCGAGTCCACACGGGTCGCTATTTAGGCCCAGTAGCCTCCAAGTAGTGGGGTACGGCCACTGTTGTTGGATTTCCTGGAAGATTTCCGCCCTTGGGGGTGATCCTTTTCGAGATTGCTCATCGGTCATTGGAGTGTCGTTCCATTTGAGCGGCATATTCTTTTCTAAAAATGCATCAAGGTCAACTACTTGCGTGTATGGGTGAAAAGTAGTTTATTTAATTTGTTCGCCCCATTGTTGTATTAGACTCACTAATGACTAGGGTGTTGCCATTGGGCTTATCAAAATTCAAACTTATCGAATTTAAATTTATTGCTTTTGATTTTGATTGTAACTTGTTGTGAACCTACTGGGGCTGTCTATGCTATATTTCGTCAACTATATCTTCTCATGACGTTCCTACGTATTTTTCTAAAGATTTTCGTGATCTGTAAGCGAAATCGACACACTCGTTGAGTTATGGGCCTTCAGGGTTTTAACAGTAGATCAGTTGTAGTCTAACAGCTTGGCATTGCATATAGTAGTACACGGTTGTTAATTTGTTAATCGTCGTTAAAACGGGGACAACCTTGATGGTTATTACCTCAGACTTTCACTCTAGTAATTTAAGCACAGGAAACTGTGGGAGATCACCGTATGAGTTTGGGTTTCGAATAGAATCTATTTATGTCTACCTCTAGCGTACGCGGAATATTGACTATTGTAAGCATGTGGGTTTATTTAATTTTCGTCAAATCTACGAATGACCATTGAAATGTCGCTACAAATAATTTAGCGTTTACATGCGAACGGCGATGTTTGGATCTATGTCCGGTGTTTATGTTAATTCAACCATTTAGAATTTACGAGTGAACGGCGATATTTGGATCTATGTCCGGTGTTTATTTGATACTTGCCAGCGCATGGCGATAATGAATTTTCGTAGGTGTATCCGGTGTTTACATTATTCTGATTTCAATTTCAGGGTTTATCGATTTATCTATTTACTGGAATTTAATTTTACAATGGTGTTGTAGCGATTTGGTAAGTTGGTATTTCGTTTAATTGGATATATTTTATCAACCATTTAGGACAATCTTTACTCGGCTCTATGGCGGATCTCGCATGTGGACTATATCATTGGATTTTATTTGGTATTTTTTGGAATAGTTGGATTTAATTCATTGTCGTTGGTAAGCATAACTCTATGACTATTTGATTTGTGTAATATTAATATAACATTTCTCTGATTTACCTGTTAACTTGAATTTTTGTCGTTTTTTATTTGTGTAGATTTTATCTTAACCTATTTTTAAGTGACAACCTATTCTTTGTGTTGGATCCATGAATTTATATTTATTGACAGAAAATTTTGGTTTTTTTTCAAATCAATACATTTCATCACTTTTATTACTATACGTTTTAATCTATAATTACTTTAATTTAGTCCAATTATGTAGATTGTCATTACTCGAACCACTTATTATTACCTTAACAATCATTAAACTGTTAAATTACTTTGGGCGATGGACCACTTTATCTTGATAATTACTTGAAAATCTTTAATTAATGAATCAAAACTACATTCCAATTTTATTCAAATATGTACGGAATTGTTGTTGAACATTGTTTTGCTTTTAGATTACCCCATGAATTAATTCCCGTTAATGAATCTACATTATTTAGTTTTAATCTACAGGTTACGCAAAGGGAAAATGTTATTTGTTACTCAATGAGTTTCGTTAATTGTGTTTATTAATTGGTTTAATTAATAATCATTTTACTTTTAATCAATAATTTATGATAACCTAATTTAATGAATCGCTTAATTTTACCCAATAACCGTTTTAGTTTTAAATTATAATACTTTAATTTTTCTTCGTCTTTAATCAATAACTACTTTACTTAATTTAACTGAATCAATAAATTTAACGATTTTTCAGTAATTTTATCTAATTTATTCCAAAATGTTAATCTAAATTAGCCATATCAACGAATTCAATTTCGTTTATTCCCGTACCTTTTCCCTTTAGTAGGCCTTAAGCGCAAATTGTGTTTATATTATATTTACTGAGTGCCCACTGGACTACTCGGTGTGATGATTTTGAGCCGTGTGTAGTATGATTTTAGGTCGATTTTACAGAAATGAGAAACGAGGAAGGAGTCGGAGACTTCTCCCTTATTTCTCGTTTCAGCTATAGGGATAATATTGACGTTACGACCCCTGCGTTCCGCACGCTGAGTCTTCACGGGTACATATCATTGGCGATTTTCCACGCTCTTACACAAATCTGTACTATGTAGATTTTGCTTTCTTGCGTTATGTGTTGGCTGTGGGCCGGAAAAATTTTGACAAAATTATTTATTATTAAACATAGAAAACAGTTTATCAATGTTAATAACATTTATTAATTATAAACAAATAAACATAATTACCATCCATGTCAATCCATAAAAATAAAAATCGCATAATATTGCATATAATAAAAATTACCTCTCCCCCCACGCCGACATCCAAGCAGAGCTCTACCGAGGTTGCAAGGATGTGACGTGGAGAGAGGGCTCCAAAATGAATATTTCTCACCTAAAAATAAAATTTCACAGGTACTTTGAAAAATGGTTTTAAAACGGTTTTAAGGTTCTAAAATTGGGTTCAAAATGGTTTGAAAATGGTTTATTTCGAAAAACGGTTTTAAAAATGGTTTTACAAACGATTTCAAAAATGGTTAAATTTAATGTGAAAATGGATCAGTATTTATACCTATTTTCTGTCCCTAACCTCGCATGTTAAATTTGATGCAGTAAAACAAAATTCGACCTTGTTATTTTCTAGTGAATTCTATTCTTTAATTTTATTATTTTTTGATTTATTTCAATAATTTTTCATTTAGAATTTTTATTGAATTATTACTAATTCAAATTTTCTGATTTAAGTTTCATTTTCATGAACTTTTATCAATTTTTCAATTTTGTCGAATTTGTTGTGTTTTCTTGTTATATTTGTGTTGGTATCGTGCTGATCTTGGTGCGTTTTGTTATTATTTTAATTTATTTTTATGTTTATAATTTTATTTTTAATTCTCTTTTTCTTCATATTTGATAGGGTTTACTTGGTGTTTAATAGGTTTATTTAAATTGCATGTTATATTTGCGTGTGTGTTACTGATCCCTTTAAACATTCCTCAAGGCCGTTTACGTTCTGGCCCAACAGTAATAATATCCAAAAATTGATAATAATAACAATAATAACATAATAATCTGAATATTTGTCTGAACGAATGTGTATTCTGAGTCTCATTTTGAGATGATTTTATCAAATATGGCTTTTTATGATCGGTCGTGAGGTACTAATTCAAAATGTCTTCTAAAAATCACATTTATTCGATTATTCCTTTGACTAAAATTTATGTAAACTAGTAAATTGTTTTGGTTTGTCTTTCATCCTGCCGTCTGTTATTGGTTTATTTCGTCTACATGGACTTCTTTATATGTCTTTCATTGTCATATGTTGACCTTTGTATTTAAACTTTTCCCAGGACCTCAACACTACTCTCTCGAGGGTTGGGCGATAAGATTTAGGAAGGGAGAATACTGAGTGGTTCCAGCTACTACCTTCACCACGGGTTCCCGCTAACCACCGGTTTGATCCGGGGTAACAAAAATTTTATTTTACTCACTTGCGTGGGTGTGAGTTATTGTATATGAAAAATTTAATTTAGAGTAGACTTTCAGTTTAATCCTCGTGATGGAGGTTCGAAAAATAAAAAAAAATCGTAAGAAAATTACTGCGAACATGAAACAAAATAAAAACATATTTTGGGCTAAACTTTATTTTCAAAAAAAAATGTTTTCACAATAATAAAACCATGTTATATAAGATTTCCAATAATAACAATAAAATAATAACATTATAATAATAAAAAAATTTACTTTGTTTTCTTTCGTTCCAAACCAAATTTCGTAAAAATGCAAAAATGTAAAATAGTTTAAATAGAGAGTAATTAGAGAAGTAAAGAGTAAAAAGAGAGTTTTTTGCTCGACCAGCAATGCCTTATATATCACGATTTCCCGTGTGTGTGTTTTTATACGGTAAAACAAGGAATTTTCCAGAATATTCAAAAATTATAATTTTTTAATTCCTCTTGATTTATTATTAAATTTTTACATTTTTTGTATAAAAATTTTATTTAATTTTAATTTTTTTTATTTCTCTTAACATTTTACATTTTTCTTTTTAAATTTAAGTTTCCGTTCAAAAATACACAGACATTTCCTGAATATTCATAATCATTTATAATAATAATATACATGAGCTTTTAGATCAAAAGTTATAATTATAAGTTTGAATAATGATTTAATTTCCTTGTAAAATCATATTTCAACTCTTAAAACTTTATAACTTTAAAAAATAACTTACTTTGCAGCCATTTCAGAAATGGCTGAAATCCATTGATTTTTCACAAAAAATAAATTTCAATAAGTTGATTTATGTTTCAACTTGCATTATAGCGGAATTTATCTGAACTTCGCTTGGTGTATTCGGGTCAGTGGGTATTTTAATAAATTTATTAATTAAATATCTTCAGATTAATAAAAAATAAGTTTAATTCAAAAAACAATTACAAAATATTTTCAAATTTTGTTATTAAACTAACAGCATTTATTTATTTATTATGAACTCTATTTATAAAAGATCTCTTCGTTATCAATGGCTTCCCTGATGCTGAATTTGTGACGTCAATTTAGTTTAGTCTAGTGAATATTTAGTCACCTTAAGACGAATACAAGCATCTGAATTTTGGACCGTCACACTGCTTCAGGTCTTACTTTAAATATAATTCATGTTAAAATATTTGATCGCATTTGTGTGTGAATCCAAAAGCAGATAAAATTGCAAAGGCAATACGTCGATATCATAAAAAGAATATCTTCTGTTTTTTCCAAATCTTTTCGTAATCTTGAATTTATCACAGCTGAACACTATCAGTTATTTCAAGATATACGGAAATGAATCAATCAGTATACCTTTCTGTGAATGTACCTCTGCATTGAACATTCATTATTGAAAATCGACCCATACAAAAATTAAATTCCTTTGTAATATGCTTTATTCGTTACTTTCTTCAGTTGGTCGAGACTTTATGACACATTCTGTAGATGTCTATGAGCCAAGGAGATACTTTCTAAAACTATTTATAAGACTGGATACGTTGTTTATTGAATCCCATTATCCATCATAACAGTTATGAATACAAATAATCTTGAGATTAGCACGTCCAGTTACATTATGCCTGCGCCGATCACATAATGTGTTGAATTCTGAATTGGTATTGTCTGCATCATTTGATATCTACTCATTTTACAATTTCATATTTCATTCAAACTCATTTATAACGTCCTATATTAATTCATTTTAAGTAGCATTTATATCATCATCGTTTGAAATATCTACAGCCATTTCTAAATGTTTCTGGAAGTGTCATTATTATTCACTGTATTTTCATCCTTTTGATTTGAATTCAGATTACTATACCAAGTTGGATTTACACTTAAACATTTTGAGCTTTAAGTCCAGAGTTTTCGATATATTCTTCTTCTAATACGTTATCATTGATCAACGGTAGTCATGTTGTAGTCATGATCCGTGTAAAAACAATGGCTGAAATGATAAGCTTTGCATATAATAATATAAATTTTCCTCAAAGCATCTACATTGAGAGTGTCAAAGAGTTTATATTGGTTTTAAAATTATCCAAAGATTGACTTAGATTATGGAGTCAAGATCTAAATCAAATCAAGGTGGAGCATTATGTTACTTAAACTAGAAATATTTGGGTTGTACAGTGAACAAAGCCCCTCATAAGCATTTCCAAAATTGTAACTAATCATCCAAGAAAAGGATCTTTTGAGAATATTTGATCTTTCTTCTTCTCCGCCAGTTCAACGTACTGCACATTTTTGAGTCACTGAAAAAGTCATTACCTACTAAATTACAACCACCAGGTAGCTTATAGACTGACAGACTATATTCACATTTGCTTGACTAAGCTTTGCTATAGTGTGTTTTCCTTCATAGATTAAAAAATCTTCTGATATTTTAGGAATACCCAGCTTAGAATGTGAAAGATATAATTACTAGAATGGGTGAATTATTTACATCCTCAAATGGATTTATAGTACTAACGTAAAAATCGGTGGGTGCTTCGCTACAAAATATGTGCATAATAAAAGTAGGTACTGTCATAGGATTAAACTATGTCACAACTGAGAATGAAATACTTAATTTTTACAATTGCCTAACACTTTGAGTGAAATTTTGAATTTGGGTCGCTACTCATCTTCAGATAACTCTTACTGTTGAATTTTGAAATAAAAGTTCATTTTTTATTTTTTATGTAAAATTTACTTTTTAGTTTGTATGTTGTTTATTCGAGTTAATGTGTATTAGTTTTTTATGGCGGAATTGTGAAATTTAAAATTGGGTTTGAATTGTGGTCAAGGTTGGATGATTTGTAGTTTGAATTATTTTTTAATAAATTAAATTGCTAACAATAAAACGAATTTGTCTTATAAAAAAAAACAAATTTTTAAAATGTTTCATATGATCGGTAATGATTTATCTACTATTGATTCGGAATCAGAAGATTTTTCAGCGGAAATTATGAAAATTGATTATTATATTTAAATTATATTTAAGACAATTATCTCTCTCTTTACAAAGTAATAATAAAACATTAAAAGAATTTCTTGAGTGGAATCAAGAGAATAAGGAACGGGAAAATCAAATCCAACACTTATAATGTGTCAGAGATTTCTGATAAATTATATTTTAAGGTTTCTAAAGCTGATACTCTACTTAGTCATTTATTATCAGAATGAGGGCTACCAGTTAATGAAGGTGCATTACTTGAAGCTATGGAAAGTAGTGGGATGTGTCACATCCAGCACAGTACTCCTCCCCCCCACTGAGAGAAAATTTTTCTAAGTCCAAAAGTCCAAAAAATTTTTAAGACAAAGACAATAACTCATTCAAGGTCATTGGATGACTCATCATATTTTTGCAAGGTCATTTAAACAAAGACCATGACTCATTCAAGGTCATTGGATGACTCATCAAATTTTATAAAAAATTTAATTTATTATTTTTATAATACACTTATATTGTTTAATCAAGTCAATTATTTTATTTTTAAATTATATTAATATTAATTGTTTTTTAATGAAGTGAATATTGTTTTAATCAAGTCAATAAACATTACTTATTATTTTATTATTAATATACTAAAATTTTTGTTTAATCAAGTCAATTACTTTATTATTAAATAATTATTAATATACTTTAAATTTTGTTTAATTCAAGTCAATTATTTATTATACAATAACATATTATATTGTTTTAAGAAAATAATATTGTTATCTAGTCAAAATATAATTTATTTCATTATTTTATTTTATATTTATATACTATACTATTTTGTTTTTAATCAAGTCAATAAATTATTTATTTATTTTATTTATTTCTATATGAATAACTAATTTTTTTGTTTCAATTAAGTCAATATTTTATATATTACTATAAAAATATATTATATTATTATTGTATCTGTTAATTGTTAATATATAATTTATTTATTTATTTATTTTATTTATTTTATATATTATAATTTTTGTTTAATCAAGTCAATAATATTATTTATTGATTTTTATTTTATTTATGTATATATATATATTTTATTTTATAATATATAATATATATTATATATTATATTATTACATATTATTATTAATGTTATATATTTTATACATATCATAATATTATATAATTATTATTATTGTATACTATTATATTATTATATTTATTATATTATTATTATTATTATTTATTATTATTATTATTATATTATATTGTTATATTATATTGTCATTATTTAAATTATAAATCTTTATGTTACTATAATAATATATTAATACTACGTTTTACTATTATTATTATTATATTATATTTATACTGGGTTTATTTAAATTATTAAATTCTTATATGATTTTAATTATTAATATCGTAATTATATTAAGAATATAAAAACAAAACAACACATAAAACTTTATATAAGGAAATAATTTATATTTAATATAATATTAAATCATTATAATTTGCATGATACTTATAATATTGTAATTATTTAATTATATATAAGATATAATTGTATTATTAAGTATATTTTTTTATATTATATAATTAATAATACGAATAATATATATATATTTTCTCTATATTTTTCTTCTTAATATATCATTCAAGGTCATAGATGACTCATCCAATTTTTCAAGGTCATTAAAAAGTAGTAAGTCATTGTGATAATCAATATTTTTCAAGGTCATTCAAAAATTTCATGGTCATACGATTTTACATTTAAATAACATTACTACTATTTTTAAAAACTTTAGTTAATTTATTATTTTTCTTATTTTATACAAATTTAATATAATTATACTTATTTTCTATAAGTAATGTTTATAATTTATTATTATTATTATTATTCAAGTTATGGTATGAGTCTATATTATTCTCAAGTCACTGTTAAAAGTAGGTCAGGGGCATTAATATTTTAAACATAATCTAATAATACTACTTAATTTGTTTTTAAGTAAGTCTTTTAATGTTTTAATAAAATTTTTATTCTTATTATTATTATTTTATTATATATATTATTAATTATTATTACTTATCTTATAAGTTAGTATGTTTTTAATACGTTTTTTAAATTTTATTCTATTATTCATTATTATATTTTTAATATTATTATTATTACATATTACCAGTTTTATATTAATTTATACATTTTCTTATATTTATATTAAATTTCAACAAGTATATAAGAAATTAAATTGAAATAGAAAAAGTTTCTTCAATTGTGGTCAAGTATCGGGATGAAACAATGTAAATGTTTGTAAAAAGTTAAAGAAAATTCCTTATTTTTAAGAAAATATGTGCAATAAATATCAAAACTAATTATGGCTCAAATGTGTGTGTTAAACCATCGATATGTTACAGTGTTTATGGAAAAACTTTAATGAAAATATGTGTAATTTTCAACAATTTATGAAATATTATTTTATGGCTAATAATGTGTATGTGTTAAAATCATAAAAATAGTTCAATATTTATGTAAAGTTTGAGATTGTTAAGAAAATGTATATAATTTATGATACACACGTGTTTTTGATTGAAATATGTGTGTTTGTTTTACCGATATAAGAAAAACTATGGACAATTTTTAAGAAATACACGTAATTTATGATTATCATGGATTAGAATTTGATTAAAGTTGTGAGAAAGTTGTTAAATTTGAGATAAAACTGATTAATTTGTAAATAATGTTATTACTTAGAAGAAATTTTAAAATAAGACCTTCAGCAAATTGGTAAGAAAATAGTAGTTATTGAGTAATACTTATTAAAATTACCAAAGTTTTATAATTTTTGACAAGTCTTGATAGATCTTTAATAAAATTTGTTAGTACTTTGAATAAGAATTTAAAAAAAAAGTTTCAACACAGTAGCAAATCGTAAAGAAACTAGTACTTATCAGTTAATTAAATTAACTAAGTTGTAAAATAATTGAAAAAATTTGTTAGATTTTTTAAAATTTTAAGATTGTTAGGTAATTGTTCTAGGTACTTGTTGAATAAAAATTAATGTATTTATCAACAGCTCATAGTTTTTAATCGTACAATTTCTCTTCATTCCTGGAAATAATCGTAAATATTTAAATTATTCAGAAATTGTCAATAAAAACATAAATAATAGTAACCAAATATTTTTAAATACTAGTCAATTTTAGTTTTTAATTTAATTACAAATATAATAATAATAAAATAAATACTTGTATACAAATAGTTATATGAATCAATCAATTTCTTAGAACTGAAATCTTATCGATATATTCTGATTAACCTTAAATCAATGAAAAAAGTAACAATTTTCCTAAGTATTTTATAAATTCAACCAACTCAATTCCCTTTAAAAAAAAATACTATAAATTCGACTCTCAACGAATCATTCCTCTTCAAATGTCATTTTTAACTCCATTATACCAACTATATTCATAATTTTTATAAAAGCCTATCAAGTAGATAATATTTACCTTTTGAATACCAATATTCATTCCAGTAAATTTCTTTAGAAAATATTATAAATTACTCTCTTGACCAATCATTTTCCATCAAATAACAATATTTCCAGCCATATTCAATATTTTTCATAAAAAAAAATCATAAAAAATACCAATTTAGATAATATTTACCCTTTAAATAACAATATTTAACCAATTCAACCCCCTTAAAAATGACAATAAACTTGTTAATTGACTATTTCTCACTAAAGTAAATTCCACTCTAGACCAAACATTTCCCATCAAATAACACTTACCCCTACCCTACCAACTATATTCATTATTTTTTATAGAAATCACCCTTTAAATAACGATATTTAACCGACTTAGTACCTTAAAAATATCAACAAATTTGTTCTTAATCGATTATTTCCTTAAAATATCATAAATTTTCTTCTTAGCCAATTGTTTCTCACTAAAATAAAATAAAATTTACTCTCAACCAATCAATTCTCTTTAAATGACATTAATCCAAGCTATATTCATTATTTTCATAAAAAATCATCGACTTATATCGATATTCAACCGAATAAATTTCTTGAAATCCCCTTAAAATAGAATTCATCTCGTGACCAATCCTTTCCCCCTTAAAAGATCATAAATTTTCTTCTTAACTAATCATTTCTCTTTAAATGACAATATTCCCACTCTCTCAAAAGATTTACACATATTAATATCTATTTGAACAAATCCCCCCTAAAAATATTATAAATTCCTCCTCTATATTCTCCATTTAGAAAATATTTACCTTTAAACACAGATATTCAACCGACTCAGTACCCTTAAAAATGGCAACAAACTTGTTCTTAATCGATTATTTCCTTAAAATATCATAAAATTTCCTCTTAATCAATAATTTCCCTTGAAATGACAATTTTCCTCACTGCACCAACAATATAAATATTTTTTGTAAAAAAAAAAGTACAAGGTAAAGTTTCTTTAGAAATCTATATTTAACCGAATAAGATCCTTAAAAATCCATCATTCGGATCATATTTACTGTATGTATTCAACCAATCAAATTCCCACTTAAAATTATCATAAAAATCAAATTTTTACCAATAAAAATAAATTTTCTTTAGTATTACAAAATTGTTATCGATACCCAACATTTTCCGTTGAAAATCACCACAATTTGATTCTGGCAAAAAATTCTATCAAATAAAAAAAAATTCATCAAAAATGACTAAAATCGAATAAAGTCTATGTTTCCTACATAAATTAAATTATTGTAAAATCACAAAATATATATCATATTGCTCATTAAAATTAATCAGTAAATCAAGTATAAATTCAATAAAAATTACCAGTCAACCCATAGAGATATATCAATGATTTTCATAAGTATACTGATAACCACACTGAGCATTGTCTTAAAAATCTCTAAATTATACTACTTTTGTGATTGATATCCATGAAATCAATAAAATTGAAAATGAAAGTAATTATCGATCTCTTTTTTACACTGTAAAATCAATTAAAATTTTAGGTTTCACTAAAATATTTTTAAAAATTAACTGATTTAATCAACTATTTAAATAGAACATAAAATTATAATTAAAATATCATTATCAGTCAAATTTGATTCTAATTCTTAAATAATTATCTTAAATAGATGTTTCATAAACATTTGATCCTAAATTTAACTTTATTTAAAATAATCCTAAATCAAGTCAAATCTAATAAATTATCAAGAAATTAAGTGTTTCTAAAATTATAGATTTACCTAATTTCTTCAATAATTTCATTTAAAACATAATCAAACCCTAAATCCATTAAAATTCAAAAGAAAACCATAAATTCACAAAGATGATTAAAATTTACTAAAATAAATACATCGTAAAACTAGATATAACTTAAATTATCATAAAATTTCCCTAAAAGCTCTAATTGATTTACATAGCCTAAAATTATTTTATTTTTGTCGAATACAAATTTTCAGTGAAGAAGTAATATTGGTGAGAGAGTACATTAAGTAACTAAAATCGGTGAAATTACTGAAAAAGTGGGATAGTTAAAGATATCTACTAAATAGATGAAATATCAATTGCTATATTAAACACTTACAAAGGTAATATACTTTGAATGGAGAAAATATACATCGAAGGGGAAAATATTCATTGAAGAGAAAAATATTCGTTGAAGAGGAAAAAACATTCATTGAATAAAGAAAACATTAATTGAAGAGAGAAAATATTCATTAAAGAGGAAAGCAATCATTAAAGTGAGAAAATATGAATTGAAGCTAACAAATATTCAGTGAATCGATAATTGCTTATAATAAATTAGACGGTAAATTTCTCAATGATGAAATGAAATATCAATTAAATTTTGGGAAATACTTTAAACAGAGTCTGAATTATTCACTGATCAACAAATATACTTAAAAGATGAAAATATTCACTGAAAATGAATTGTACTTTAAGAGTGGATGAATTACTATTATATTCAATTAAAACTTTTTAACAATTGAGTAGATTTTGTCGGTTAATTATATTTAAATAGGGATATATATATATATATATATTTTGATGGACACTTATGGACGGAGAAATAGTTATTAAAAACAATAATATTTATTTATTACCATAAATTTATAAAGAGATTATTCAAAATATTCTTAGTTTGTCAAAAAGTTTTATTTGATTATAAATTTTAAACTAAATCAAATATTCTATTTACAAATCAATAAAAATTATTTTAACTAAATTTCAAATATGATTTTAAATAATAGAATAATTTAAGAATTCAAAATAATATGTTGTCAATAGTTACAACTAAAAACAAAAAGTATTTAAATATAAGTTTTATAGAAATTAATTACATTTAGACAATAATTCTTAATAGCAATAAATTCCATAATGTTCATTCAAAATATTGAATTTACTATTGATATAATATTCATGTTATAGCTTAAAATATGAGAAAAGTTTTATATATGCTATTTTAATAATAAAAATTAATAAAAAATCACAAACATAAAATAAATCCATAAAAATATATTAACATCAATCAAATAAAACGTCAATTTCTCGACTGAAACCACTGTAGGAGCTGTTAAAGCTTGGGCTGTAGTACTCTGATAGCTGGGGCTGTGCGATACTTGTGCAATGTCATCGATTCCAAAATAATGGCCAAATGCTAAACTGGATTTTCTACCCACCCAATTACGCTTATCGATATATTTGTTGGATTTGTATATATTCGCCGGATTAATATACGCGCGCGCGGTTATTGTTTTTAATAACTATTTCTCCGTCCATAAGTGTCCATCAAAAAATATATATTATATTTAAATAGGGATATATATATATTTTTTGATGAACACTTATGGACGGAGAAATAGTTATTAAAAACAATAACCGCGCGCGCGTATATTAATCCGGCGAATATATACAAATCCAACAAATATATCGATAAGCGTAATTGGGTGGGTATATAGGAGTGAAAAATGACATTTGAAGAGGAATGATTCGTTGAGAGTCGAATTTATAGTATTTTTTTTTAAAGGGAATTGAGTTGGTTGAATTTATAAAATACTTAGGAAAATTGTTACTTTTTTCATTGATTTAAGGTTAATCAGAATATATCGATAAGATTTCAGTTCTAAGAAATTGATTGATTCATATAACTATTTGTATACAAGTATTTATTTTATTATTATTATATTTGTAATTAAATTAAAAACTAAAATTGACTAGTATTTAAAAATATTTGGTTACCTATTATTTATGTTTTTATTGACAATTTTCTGAATAATTTAAATATTTACGATTATTTCCAGGAATGAAGAGAAATTGTACGATTAAAAACTATGAGCTGTTGATAAAATACATTAATTTTTATTCAACAAGTACCTAGAACAATTACCTAACAATCTTAAAATTTTAAAAAATCTAACAAATTTTTTCAATTATTTTACAACTTAGTTAATTTAATTAACTGATAAGTACTAGTTTCTTTACGATTTGCTACTGTGTTGAAACTTTTTTTTTTAAATTCTTATTCAAAGTACTAACAAATTTTATTAAAGATCTATCAAGACTTGTCAAAAATTATAAAACTTTGGTAATTTAATAAGTATTACTCAATAACTACTATTTTCTTACCAATTGCTGAAGGTCTTATTTTAAAATTTCTTCTAAGTAATAACATTATTTACAAATTAATCAGTTTTATCTCAAATTTAACAACTTTCTCACAACTTTAATCAAATTCTAATCCATGATAATCATAAATTACGTGTATTTTCTTAAAAATTGGTCCATAGTTTTTCTTATATCGGTAAAACAAACACACATATTTCAATCAAAAAACACGTGTGTATCATAAATTATATACATTTTCTTAACAATCTCAAACTTTACATAAATATTGAACTATTTTTATGATTTAACACATACACATTATTAGCCATAAAATAAATATTTCATAAATTGTTGAAAAATTACACATATTTTCATTAAAGTTTTTCCATAAACACTGTAACATATCGATGGTTTAACACACACATTTGAGCCATAATTAGTTTTGATATTTATTTGCACATATTTTCTTAAAAATAAGGAATTTTTCTTTAACTTTTTACAAACATTTACAATTGTTCTATCCCCGTATACTATGAACCACAATTGAAAAAACTTTTTCTATTCAATATTAATTTTATATACTTTGTTGAAAATTTATATAAAATAATAATGAAAATTATAATTAATAAAAACTTGTAATATTAATAATAATAATAATAAAAATAATAATAATAATAATAGAATAAAAATTAAAAAACATTAAAACACTACTTATAAGATAATAATAATAATAATAATAATAATAGTAATAATAAAAATAATAATAATAAAATAAAATTTTATAAAACATTAAAAAACACTACTTAAAAACAAAAATTAAGTAGTATATTAAGATTAAAAATGTTTAAAAATATTATGCCCTTGACCTACTTTTAAATGACCTTGAAATAATATTATGACTCATCCAATAACCTTGAAAATAATAATAATAATAATAAATATTAAAACATTACTTATAAAAATAAGTAGTAAATTATATTAACTTGTAATAATAATAGTAAAAATAATAATATTTAAAACTAAAGTTTTAAAAATAAGTAGTAAATGTATATTAAAAATGTCAAAAAATACTATGACCATGAAAATTTTTGAATGACCTTGAAAAAATATGATTAGTCATCCAATGACCTTGACCTACTTTTAAATGACCTTGAAAAAATATGATGAGTCATCCAATGACCTTGAAAATAATAATATTAAGAAGAAAAAATAATAAGAAGAAAAATAAATAATCATACTAATTAATCATATTATTAATCATATTAATAATAAAAAAAAAATAATATTAATAATAACAATTATAATAATAATAATAATAATAAAAATAATTAAACAATATTAATAAGTAATCATGCAAATTAATAATATTAATAATCATATTAAAAATAATAAAATTATTTCCTTATAATAAAAGTTTTATGTAGTTGTTTTGTTTTTATTATACATTAATAATAATAATATTAATAAAATTAAAAATCATAATAATAATAATCATAATAATTTTAATAACAACAGTAATAAAAATAATAATACTAATAATAATAATAGTAAAAACGATAAGTATAATAATAATAATATTAATAATAACAATAAAAATAATAATAATAATAAAAATAATGATAAAAAAATTATAATAATAATATAATAATAATAATAATAATAATAATAATAATGATAATGATAATAAAAATAATAATAACAATAATAATAATAATAATAATAATATAATAAATAATAATGATAATGATAATAAAAATAATAATAACAATAATAATATAATAATAATAATAAAAAAAAAATAATAATAATAAAATAATAATAATAATAATAATTAATAATAATAAAAATCATAATAATAATAATCATAATAATTATAATAACAACAGTAATAATAATAATAATAATAATAATAATAATAATAATAATAATAATAATAAATAATAATGATAAATAAAAATTATAATAATAATAATAATAATAATAATAATAATAACAATAACAATAACAATAATAATAATAATATAATTTAAAAATAGTAAATAAATAATAAAATATTGACTTAATTAAAACAAAAAAAAATTAAAGTATATTACATAAATAAAATAAAATAAAAATAAATAAATAATATTATTGACTTGATTAAAACAAAAAATTATAGTATATAAAATAAATAAAATAAAATAAAAATAAATAAATAATATTATTGACTAGATTAAAACAATATTCATTTCATTAAAACAAACAATATAATAATAATATTATTTAATAATAAAATAATTGACTTGAATAAAACAAAAAATTTAAATATATTAATAATATAATTTAATAATAAAGTAATTGACTTGATTAAAACAAAAATTATAGTATATAAAATAAATAAAATAAAAATAAATAAATGATATTATTGACTTGATTAAAACAATATTCACTTCATTAAAACAAACAATTTAATAATAATAATATAATTTAAAAATAAAATAATTGACTTGATTAAAACAAATAATTAAAGTATATTAAATAAAAATAAATAAAATTAAAAATATATATTATAAAATTTGATGAGTCATCCAATGACCTTGAATGAGTCATGTTCTTTGTTAAATGACCTTGAAAAAATATTATGAGTCATCCAATGACCTTGAATGAGTCATGGTCTTTGTTTAAAATAAAATATATATTATAAAATTTGATGAGTCATCCAATGACCTTGAATGAGTCATCCAATGACCTTGAATGAGTTATTGTCTTTGTCTTAAAAATTTTTTGTACTTTTGTACTTAGAAAAATTTTCTCTCAGCGGGGGGGAGGGGGTACTGTGCTGGATGTGACACATCCCACTACTATGGAAATTTACAAAATTTTAATAAATGGGAAAATAAAAATTATTCATTAAAAATAATCAACAAATCAAAATTAATATTTTTCGGAAGAAATGGGTATGTGCGATGCAAATTGACGAGGCGAGTACGAAAATAATAATATATAATTAATTTGGGACCCGTTATTAGGAAAAAGTTATTAAAAAAGGACAAATTAATTAATTGAAATGACGAAAAAAAATGAATTAAATTTGGGAGAAATTCTCCAATTTTAATAAATTTAATTATCTAAGGAACTAATTATTCCTTAATGTAATTTGCGTTACAGATTTCTGCCGGGGAACTGCCGAAGCGACCAAAAGACAAAAACAATTTACTCCACTAGTTCCCCAGGAGCCCAATCAAAATTTTACTAAATCAGATTAGTTGTTGAGGAGAGATTCCTATAAAAAGGAATCTCGAATCAACAACTTTGCCACAAATATTTCAGACAAAATTTGAGCAACCAAAAGTTACAAAAGTTTATTGAGAAATGGTACGAGTTTGTGATATTGAAAAGAAAAATATCGTGTCAAGAGAAACAAGACAGAAAACTAGTCAGACTTGTGTCAAGGATACATTTTTAGATTTAACATTTTATAGAGTATAAGGCGGCTTTTATATGGATCACTGCCAGTATTAAATTAATTTGAATGTGTGAATCATTGGGCTATTGTTGGTATCAATAAAGATTTTTCCTGTGCTGATTTATTTCAGTGTTACTTAAAGAGTACATGAGGTCAGAGGAACAGTTCCTGCTGAACCATTCAGAATATTAACTCAATAAACTTATCAGGTATAGGTGACAGAATTGAACTAAAGATTTCGACCGAATCTCAAACTGCACCGTTTATTACTAAATCTGAGCAATCGACAGAACAATGTACTTGAAGTGGGCTTAGAGCAGTGATTAAAGTAAGTTGTGTTTGGGATTGTAAAATTGTAATTCTTATAAAAAAATGGAATGAAAACTAAATGAAATATAAATATTGAGAGGTGCCAATATCCAGGAGTTTCAACAAAACCAGAGTAAGAAGTACCAGATACATACTGTAACAACATTGGGAGCAACATCACATCAGCGGCATGAAGGATTGCATATTAATGACAGATAGAAAACATCTGAAGGACAAGTGCCCGTTGCACAAGCATATACTCTTGTAATTGATAACAAAACAATTCTATAGGAATCTATGGCACAGGTCATATTATTAACATACATTTCGTGATATATCTTTAAACTTTAAAATTTTTTTGTAAAAGAAGTTCTGGTTTATTAACTTCAAAACAGTATGTTTTAATCATGGATATTGCAGCATGCATCAGTTATATAATTGTCATTATGAACATTAGCAGACCTGTAACCTTTATACATAATTTAGCAATTTGATTTTTTTTCTATGGTTTAAATTAATAGATTTTATTATTGTTGTTGTTTAGTTGCCAGTTAATTGAGCCCAATCAAGATTATATTACTTTTCAATTATACGTAGGCCCATGGCCTGTAAGAAGCATTTAGAGGCTCAGGTCTGGTAATTAATGTAGCCCCACCTACTAAAAAATAAAACAAAATTGCACCATTTTGTTAAATAAAACATTTAATTCAAAATATGAAAAAACCAAAACGAAATTTAATAATTAAATTTTAAAAAGTAATTTTCGAGCCGTTAGAGGTGCAAAAGAACTTACCAATTCGGAATAACCTAAATTCCTTGCAATATCCCAATTAATGTTGAGTGTCGCCAGACCATTTAGCGATCTTGGACCATTGTTGATTGCGTCGCCAACTATAGTTATATTCGATTCTACTACAGGTAATTTTTTGTTGCCTTAAAATTTAGGAACTACATAAAAGTGCGAAGTAAATTTTTTATCATTTTTTATAGTTTCTACTAGTGTTGCTAGCTATATCAAATGACCCTCCTGACCTCCCTTTTGATTTTTATTAACTGTTAGTATAATTGATTAAATTCACATGGCTATATCTAATTTTTATGATTCATTAAAACACTACATCTCTCTTCCAGAGCCTGTGTAGACCTGATATATGCTAACGAGATGTCACATTTCTCAAACCCTTCCATTGTTATACCTAATCACAAATGTCTGACTTCTTCTCACTCTAGGTGCGTGTATTCATCTTCGAAAAGCGCCTTAGGAATAGATAAAAAATAAGAGACAATAAGTTTAAGAATTATTAATTATCTATTAATTAAGAGCAGCCAGAGTTAATTAAAAAACAAGAAAAATTAATTATATTGATTCCAAAGTTTGATTATCACGATTACCTGATTAATGACAGTCAAAGGAAGAAAATATTAAGCTATGTCAAAGTAGAAAACAATTCATTAATTATTTTTATTATTTTAAGTTTTTGTGATGAAAACCAAAGGAATAGTAAGAGAAGAATACCTGTACGTTACTCATAAGTCATTAATTAAATAACTAGCAAGATTATAAAGAGTGAAACTTTAGACATTCTTTACTTTACTGGGAGTAAGGAAGAACTTGAGTTTAGGATCAAAATGATAATAGTAAGGACACTTAGGCTTATATTACGGTATTTTAAGAAAAATAACAAATGATATCGAATCATAGATACAGAAATTTTTATTCAAATGATTATTATTTCACTGTACAAGGTCCTTCAGGTCAAGCCTAGTAGACAGCTTAGTATATTATTTATTCCCTATAACGTACATTCTGTATAATTTTTTAAAAATCTTTAACAATTGATGCACTACAAAAATATATGTTACATGAGCACGGATCTAATTTACACTCTTAATTAGACAATATAAATGACATGACGTTTATCCTAAACCCGTTGGCTTCATCACTCTAAATGCGCGACGTACTTCTAAAGTCCGAATATTCCACTTTAAATAATAAACTATAGGCATTGTTTGCAGATTATTCCGTCCAATGATGCAAATAAGTTATTGAATATCAAGTATTTCCTCGATTGCGCAACCCTGCGTAGTGATTCATGTAAAATTCTTAATTTAGAACTTGAACTTTAGTTCGGCAATTATAGGCAACTTCATAATACTCTTATTATCCATTATAAAGCACGATAATTTTGGACACAAGCTAGGAGTTTGAATTTTGTTTATTTTCGTGTTTATAATTTGATACGCTTTTACATATCTTTTAGATATAGCTTCAATTTCTTCTTAATAAGAGCCGTTTGATTTTAAAATCAAAGAAACACATGAAAGCGATCTTTTTTTACTTTAAAATGTTAAAAAGAAATGCTATAAGTTGGAAAATGGTGGCAATTCAATGGAGAATTGAATTTGAATTCCGTCCATTTGTCGACCATAAACCTATATAGTTAGGGTCCGATCCCAGATCGGCGATCCGTGCCTAAATATTCAATTCACTTCTTTTTGTCGAGTCCAACGAAGTTCCCGATCTTCTTCGGGTACAATACTGGTTTTATAGTGGAAATTTTAAAAAAATAGCTCCTTTAATTGGCATTGTTACGAAGGTGTCATTTATCAAACGAAAAATCACCTATTAATATCGGGATTAAATTTATTATGAGCATAGAAAAATGAAAGATTATACATTGAACGACATCCTACTTAAAAATAGAAATTTATAAATAACATGAACTCCTTTTCAACACATTTGATAAATGCCAACGCAATCATCAATAGACTACTGACAAATGTATCAGCTTTAATAATTACAGTAAAATTTCAAATTAATTTGAATTTTCACTCCTTGTAATTTTTACTAAGTCTTACTAAATAACTAACCAGAAAATTTAAGATATTTTGATAAATTAAAAAAAATTAAAATTAAAATTTAATAGAAATAAAATCGCTGTTAACATAAACATTGAAAAATTAAAAGAAAATTAATTTCTGCTTTAAACAATTATTAAATGAATTGAATTAAATTTAGTTTATAAGATAAATTGGCGCTTTATATTAAAATTTCCTAATTTTTGGATTTTCGAAGCCTTAATTATACCGACAACAAATAAAATGATTTCTGAAAATTGAAACAATGGATATAGAATATTGATTGAAGTTAAAATACGGTATCCGTTTTAGATATTGCTAAACTTATTCAGTGTATGAGTGTGTAATAATGTCGTGTGTAATACTGAGTCATAAATTCGCCTTGATTTCATTGGCTGTTTACTAGTGTATACATGTACTTTGAGATAAAACAAGCTAGTATGTATATAGAAAATTTTTAATCATTAATTTATTAGGTTATTTCATTGGTTGCTGTCGTAGAGCCTCAATTTTTTCATTCCTAACATTTTAACGATTTATTCAGTTTTGAGCACAATTCTTTAAGGATTATAATGTATCAAGTAAGAATCTTCAATAAATTTTGTATATCTTTAAATTATAAATTTTCAAATAAATCAAAATTTAAAAACTATAATTTAATAAAATTTATTTAAGGACGATTATCATAATTCATACAACTCTGATGCAGATACCACTCATGGTTCGATAAATTTCCATACAGAATCAACTAGCCAAGTTAATAGATTGGAAGATGGTACAATCGAAATCACAGACACTTTGCCAAAAAAGGACTATTACATGAGTTTAAGAAAAAGCGATAACAGGTTAGGTGGAAGTATGAGCAGAATTGGTGGTGGTTCAAATGCTGGTTTTGGTACAATGACAGGGACATTAAGATCTGGATATAATGCAAAATCTCAGAGCATTTTGGATTTTAAACCTTCAGGAAAGTTAATGGAATGTTTAGTTATCATGCTTGATGGAACAGAAGAAGTGTTTACTATAGACGTAAATTCTAGTGAAATATTTTTGAAAAATCTATTAAACTGAAATTTAGAGAGCGTCTTTTGGGCAACATTTGTTTGACGCTGTTTGTGATCACTTAGAATTAAATGAACGCGAATATTTTGGAATTTCTTATAAAGATAGATGTAAAATTATGGTTAGCTTAATGTAATTCATGTGATTTAAAATTCTCGTTATAACTCTTCTAGTTTTGGTTGGATTTCACTAAGAAAATCACAAAACATGTGCCAGGTATTATTTTTTTTCCTGGAGAATTTTACTAATATGATTTTATTAAATATTTGTAAAATCGTAATTTATTCCGTTTGATGTATTTAAATCAAATAATTAGAATATGAACTCAACTCACTAAATTTGATGTTAATTTAATATTTAATAATTAACATGTAAAATTAACAATATAAAATTAACGAAAAACATTTACATTCAAAAATAGATGAAATTTTTGTCTAATATATATATTTTATTTTAAACCTTTTACTTGAAATTTCTATCGAAATCATCACTATTTAAATGTCACACGTTTTTGTAATAGTAGGGCCCAGTGCAAATCAGGAATAATCAACAATAATAAATTAGAGCGGAAAAAACTTTGAATTTTCATATATTCTATCAAATGACCAATTTGTAAATAAATATTCCAATGTTTTGTGAATTGTTTACTGACCGTTGTTATTTATATGAAGTTTAGTCATTTTAATAAAGTATTAATAATAGTACAAATATAATTAAAGAGAAAAATTTCTACTTTTAGTAACGCGGTTATAAATATGTCAGAAGTTTGTAATTTAAATTCATTTTCATTTAATAATTACATTCTTTTTAAGGAAATATAATTCTATAAATTTCATTATAATTTTGGAAATTATGAAGAATATTTTGAAAAATATAAACAAAATTTTGTAATCACAGTCATGGAAAAGAATATTTCTAAATCAAAACTTCCTAAACTTTTTCGCTCAAAAATAATTATTTTCAACATTGTAAAAAATTTTAAATTAATTTATGCAATTTTTTTCATTTTCAAAAAGTTTGTTTAAAATTAAGACAAATTTTTAGACTTATCTTGTATCTAACTCGATCCGTTGTAAATTGCATTTTTACAAAGTATGTTTCTTTGTAAAAAAAGTACGAAATTCATTATTATAGTCAAGTGAATAATTGTTTGTTTGTATAAATTGTTATCAAATTTTTTGCGTCATCATACTACAACGTCCATCAACGTCCCAAAAACCTTTGTTGCTCTTTTCTAAATAATGTTAGAGTTTAAAAAAACAAAAATTTTTAGTTTTGATGAGTTTATTTTTATGAAAAATTAACTGATATTTAAAAAAATATTTTTGTTAGACTAATTAATTGGTTAGAAATTTAAAATTGATGAATGATCTTTTACCTATTATTTTAAACGTAAACGGGATTTGATATTTTAAATTATTACTATTTAAATAAACAGTGATGGTAATTAAAAAAATAATTAATGGTCTTAAAGAATAAAAATTGAAATTTATTGAACTTAAGATTACAATGTAATTAATAGGGCAACGTTTTATAGGTTTTTGCAACTTGTTATTAATCTTAATAACACCAATGATGTTAAAACACAGGAATTTTAACCCGACGAGTGTGTGAATTATTTTTTACTGCATATTAATTCGGTAGAAGTCGAATAATTAACTCAAAATGAAAATGAATAAATTTTTGCTATAAAGGTTTTTATTTTAATATTTATGCAATATTTCGTTTATGCAACTTTTTATATTGAAATGCAACATTTAAGCTGCCTAGTAATTAATATATTCTTTGATTATGAAAACGCATGAATATCATCCAACGTTGTCAGCCTTAAATTGAAGCGCAAGTTCTTTAATCAAAAATTTTTATGAGATGGCAGTACGTTCGCAAACTCGTAAATCTTATTATAAGCAAATTGTATTTTTAATAGACCACAATTATAACCATCTAAGGCAGTGTTTCTCATCATGTTATGATCTATGTCCCCAACTAATAGAGTTTAAAAGTCAAATTTCCCCAGTTATTGAATTAATTTACAAGCTCCTACTTAAAAATTTCGATTTTGGTTATATTTTAATTATTAACATATATTTTCATTGTTAAGAAATTGTTTCTATCATAATATAAATATATCTAAAATACGACGTATATGCTTGAGAAAAATTATGATTTATCAAATTTTAAAAATCCATTAATTGCGATATTGCCCCAACTAAGTCCCTAGGGCCCCAGATAAGAAGCACTGATCTAAGACATGTACCCGCCTCAAGGTGTACTATATAGTGACGCTGATTTAGTTCTCAAATAAATATTTTTACTATTTAATGCATGAAGGCGACTGCAGGCAAGATTACCTCTATACAACAGCGGAGAAAAGGTTGACAGTATTCATAGTTTTCCTGTAACATACAGTTGAAGCTTGAATTGCTTATAAATGCAGAAGAAAATTCATGCATTAGTGGGATAAATAGTAAATTTAAATAATGTTCAATTACTTAGAAAGGTAAATTTTTTATTAAATTTCACTTAAAAAATTTAAAATATTTTTTTAACAAATGTCAAATACAATTTTTTATATATTATTTCTATTTTATAAATACCGGTAAATGCATGTTATAAAGTTTTACAAATCCAATTTTAATTTAAAAAATATCAATTATTTTTTTAAGCAAGATTATATCGCTAAAATCTAATATTTATAATTAAAAATTTAAACCAAAAATATGAAATCCGTTATTTTGTAAAGTTTTTACAAGAATTATAGTGACTTTTACAATTTTAATTATAAAAGAATATTTCCCATTTAATATTTCTTTTCTAGACAATCCGATTTTAATTTAAAAAATATCAATTATTTTTTTAAGCAAGATTATATCACTAATATCTAATATTTATAATTTAAAATTTAAACCAAAAATGTGAAATCCGTTATTTTGAAAAGTTTTTACAAGAATTATAGTGACTTTTACAATTTTAATTATAAAAGAATATTTCCCATTTAATATTTCTTTTCTAGACAATCCGATTTTAATTTAAAAAATATCAATTATTTTTTTAAGCAAGATTATATCGCTAATATCTAATATTTAAAATTTAAACCAAAAATGTGAAATCCGTTATTTTGAAAAGTTTTTACAAGAATTATAGTGACTTTTACAATTTTAATTATAAAAGAATATTTCCCATTTAATATTTCTTTTCTAGACAATCCGATTTTAATTTAAAAAATATCAATTATTTTTTTAAGCAAGATTATATCGCTAATATCTAATATTTAAAATTTAAACCAAAAATGTGAAATCCGTTATTTTGAAAAGTTTTTACAAGAATTATAGTGACTTTTACAATTTTAATTATAAAAGAATATTTCCCATTTAATATTTCTTTTCTAGACAATCGATTAGTATTTGAATTCCAGGTGAAATTCTACCCACCGGAAATCTCAATGGTAGTGGAAGATCTCACGAGATATTATCTCAGTTTACAAGTCAGGCAAGATCTAGTATGTGGAAAGTTAGTTTTTCAGTGTAAGTATAATTGAATTAAATTGATTTTAGATTACCATGTTCATTTTACGTTTACACTATTTTGGCATCATATGTAATACAATCTGAAGCCGGAGATTACGACCCACAAGCCCATCGTGGAATTGAATACATTAAATCTCAACCGTTAGCTCCTCAGAAATTTCAAACTCAAGATTTCATGGAGAAAGTCGTGGCCTTACATAAATTACACAGGTAAAATCCATTTAATACAATATATTATATTAAGTAACTTCAGAGGACAAACTCCTGAAGAAGCTGATAAAAACTTCTTGGATAATGCAAGAAAATTGGCACTTTACGGATTGGATATGCATAAAGTTAAAGTATGATTGATTTGAATAATGAAATTTAATTAGAAATACAAAATAAAGCAACTTAAACTGCAAACTGATTATAATTTTTAGGTATTTGTAAAATAGGATAAAAGGTGGTTGACAATCAATTATTTCTGATTAATCACCGACTTCCGTTATTGTCTCAAAGTTCAACACAAACAATTATTATTTCATAATTTACAAATTAAATTCCATAGCAACAATCAGACCCGTTCCGCGTCATGGTGCAGTGCACAGAACGATACAATCTTATCGAAACAATCATAACCTAAAATTTATAACCATAAAAATACGAAAAAAATTGTATAAAATCATGGATTTTATTGAATATATCGATATAATATTAAATCATATATAATATTAAATCGATATAATATTAAATCGTCTCCATAAAACGGTAACCATAAAAATCCGAAACAAAAAATTGCAATCAATTTAATTCTCAATTTTGAAATTAATATTAATAAAATTTGATTTTTCATAAAAAATTAATAAACTATATTGACTCATTGATTATAGTTTTCTGTTCCAATTCATCTCACTGTTTTCAATTGTTCTCAATATCTTGAAATGTGAAATACTTGGTAACCGGACATCCTCTCCACCTCTCCACGATACAACTACTGCGTTTCAAAATCCAATTACTAAATCATTTAAGTTGTATTTGTTGTAGAACCTATATATTAGTAAATCATTCAATTTCATGATGATGAAAAGACAGTCAAAAATTCTTTAATTATAATTTTTAAAAAGAAATATAGATTTAAATTTTGACCCCTCTTGAAATTACATCGGGTTTTTGACACTGAAAAATAATTTTTAATTATTTATAAAATGTAATTATTTGACGAAAAATTCAAAAGAAATGTGTACGGTAAGTTAGTGAATTTTTATGGTTTTCAATATTTCTTATGAGATATTTTTACCATATACTGTTCATTTTCATTGTCAGTAAATCAAAACTAATAAAATCCTTTATTGTAAACGAGATAAATATTTACTTGTTAATAATAATGACAATAACAATCATTACTTGATTATCACATCCATTACATAATTTATCAATGAACTGCACATTTAGTTGCGATTGATGTTGATTTGTCGATTTGTGTATAAATCTATTAACTTGTGTATATTATGTGCAATTTTGAAAACTTCATTGTTAATTGAATGAGATTTTTTAATGGTTTTTATTTGTCTCTACCTATCAATTATAAATTTTTATTGCTCATTTATGACCGTAAACAAATTAATTCGGCAAAGTTTTAATATTTTATAAATTTATAAATATAAACAACCGCTAAGCAAGATAAATATTCTAAATTTGATTGTGAAGAGAAATGAAAAATAATATTACCATAATATCTGCATTTAATTTACTTGTTTTTATATACACCAAACAAACATTTTGTGCGTCGAATGCATTTCTAATTGATTTTGATATAATATTGAATTGTTCAATTCGGCCGTGTTGTTATTTTATCGAAAATTTAGTTAAATCCGACGTCTATGCACGTTTTCCCACTGGCTCCTGTTACAGTATAGTAGCACACTTTGACAAAACCAAGCACATAAATAGTTTTCCAAGAGTGAGAAAGATATTTTTATTTTTTTGTAACTCTTTGAATGATATATGTTTGTCAACAATAGATAGATCGCGCCTACAGTACTCTAACATAATCACAAGTCAAAGCACTGTATAATCAATTTAACAATATGCTATTCTTACTGATACTGAACGGAAGTGAAGAAAATATTCTATAAAACTGACAATTTAAGCATTTTTATCTATTAGCGTGATTGACATTAGAATTTAAATGTGCTAATTTCTAATTTAATAGTTTTTTTTTATTTTTAATTAAGATTTGATATTTTATGTTTTAATTCTTATTAAATATTTAATATAAATTTTGATTAAAGCTTGATTATACATCTATTAATTATTTGGTATATAATTTTTTCACAATAAAATTATTAATAATTATAATTAAAAAATTAACATTATCAAATTGACATTATAGAAATTAACACTTAAATAAACAGTTAACATTAAAATTCTGTGTAATATAATTCTGTTTGTTTGATGATCAAGCAGTGTTCTCCCCAGGCCGCCCGGCTGATTTTATGAACCAACCGTTTATATTTTGATCAGTCCATATTATAAACTGTGTAGTACACTAATTATGGAAGCTTATTGCAAAAACAAAATTGTCGGTTAATTATCAATTCATTTATCTGGTTTCTTTTATAGCGTTGAGTATTTTGGTAGTAATATTGCATACTCTTTTTTTATCCACCCGCTTACTATTTCACTTCGCCATGCTTGTAAAATTCTGTGGGGAGAACTCTGATCAAGCAATCTATGTGGTTGACATGGGAAATCTCTGACAATAAATAATGATGCTATTACTTAATTGAAAATTATTATAGTAGTACAGTTGTGGTAGCACATCCTTTATAATGTTGAATAGCATTCGCATAATCACCGAATTTATGACATATATATTGCATCATGAAAACGGAATTCTCGTTGTTTATATCGAATTCTTTAAATTCATTAAGTTGAGACTGATAGCAACCGAAGTTGAAAATCCGCCCATATATCACTCAGATCTAATATTCGTCATTATATAATCAACAGCGAATTGAAATTATTATTAATAAATATTATTATTTTATTGATAAATGGAAACAGCAGGAATTTCGATAAACAATATAGATTTTTTTTCTCACAAACTTTTTTATGTAAAATAATATTTCCAACTACAATTAAATAAACACCAATTTGTTTTTAACTGTTTGAACAATCACCTAAAGGAATATTAGAAAATAAATGTTATCATTCCTAGAGCTCAAATCATTAAAATGACATTTACCGATATATTTTGAATAAATCAAATTGACACAAATTAATATTCAAATTTTACGGGTTTTCAATAAATTTTAGAATTCGGAAGGAGAAGAAATCATGTTGGGAGTCTATTATGGCGGTATTGTTCTTTACAGACAAAAAGTTCGAGTCATTCGATTTTCATGGGCTCGTTTAATTCAAGTTAGTTATAAGAAGAAGAAATTAATTATTACGGTTCGAGGAGTCAATAAAAATGACAACAAAAAGGAATTAACATTCAAATGTACAGATTTAAAATTGACGAAAAAAGCATATAAAGCTGTGGTTGACCATCACTACTTTTTCCGGTAACATTTGCTTTAATTTATTATTTGAAATATCAAACATAATTATGCAATAGTTAAAAATTATCTATATTTTTCCAATTTTTTATTGTTTTATTTCTGTTTTAAAATTCTCACTTTTTTTGTTACTATGTTCAATTAGGATTTATGTTTCAGTTTATGATTTGTAGGATAAAATTTGTCGCTAAGAATTTAAAATTCTTTATAATTTGCTGATAAGTTATCAACAAATTATTACGTAATAACATAATGTAACATAATGATTTCTTGCACACATTGAAGCATGTATGACATGACAATTATACGGTGTTTTCCTGGTAGCATTTTAATTAGGCCAAATGAATCATTTCAATAAAAATACGGCAAATCTGAATCTATGGATAAAAACCAGCAAATTTTAATATTAGAAATGCGTTGTTCAATTTTATTACAGAAATGGCGTCGATATACCTAAAAACGTCTATCTCATACGTATAAGTTGATCCTTAAAAATCCAAATTGAATTGAATTTTAATCAGACGAAAACCTTTGCTTTACATTGATCACAATCATAAAAATCAGATTTTAATACTATTTACTGATTTTATTTAACAGAGAAAACAACTACCAAGAAAAGTATTTTATTTATAATAGAGATGACACAGCTAAACACGATGAACAAGATATTTGCAATATTCTAGATTGTTATTCTATAAATTCTATAAATTGAAATAGATAATGCAGGTGCAAACACGAGTTAACTAACCAACTATCTGTTAAATAATACATTTACTATTTGTGTTTTCAAATCAGAGTTTTAAAAGATAACAAATTCATAACCTGCAAAGATAATTCGCTAACGTAATATAATTTTAAATCCAAAAATAATTTATCGTAATCTTCTTCATCAAGACTTTCGCCAAATAACGTAATGGAATCTGCTTAAGTGACATCATCTGCATCACGTATATATCATTGTTAAATGTTATTTATTTTTAGAAGTTTCCTGTCGTACACGGATGATCTGATGTATTATTTTAGGGGGAATTTTCTGGAATGAATTTAGCAATTGATTTTTTCATTTTTAAATGTCTCATATAAATTTGACAACCCCCCCCCCACTGTAAATAAAAGGAAAAAAATCGGTGATATCATTTTATAACATAGAAAGAAAAAAATTTGAAAAATAAAACTCAACAAAAATTCAATTAAATGAATTCAAAATATGTAAAAATTACAAAAACTGTATGGGCGTCTGATGTAACCTATTATATATTCATATATTTCTTTAAATTTCTATGCATCAAAATTTGCTGATATTTTTATAGTTTTGTTCATGTGGTTTAATAGGTTCCGGTTGTTTGCGTATAAAAAGAGAATTATTAGAATGTAAACATAACATCCCATACACACACACACACACACACACACACACACACATATATATATATATATATATATATATATATATTACTGTTATTGTTTGTATTATCTATACGCTGAATAATTCACAACACGGAAGTCGTATGCGTAGTTAATGTTTTTAATGTATGAAATTGTAAAAATATTGATAACAACTAATCGCATAGAATTCAAGAGTTAATTGTTAATTTGTAAGCCTATTAATTATATATATATATATATATATATAAATATCTGCAAGTTAGATCTTAAATTTATCTATAAACAAAAAAAAATTTGTGATTAAATAAATTTGTTTATCCATGAGTCATAAAGTCGCAAAATTTGTCTTAAATTTTTATCATATATATCAATTAATCATCAAAATTGGTTTTGTTTATCATTTTAATTTTAATTTCTTTGCTCACTTTTAAAATGATAAGATTAAACTATAAATTGATAACTCTATAAAATTCTTTAGCTGCGTCTCTGCAATTAATGTTTCTCAAATTAGCAAATACTCGTAATACATTCACTCTCGGCATTGGCGATTTATTAATCCTAAAATCACAGAATTGAAATTAATAATTTAATAAGAAGATTTTAGAATTTTAGTTTAGGAACTTTTACTAAAATTAACAACTTGTACCCGACCAGAAAAACACAGACTCATAAAATAGCTAATTTTACAATATTAATTTAAATTACTAATATATTTAAACATTCAAATAACAAATTATTAATTATATATTTGATAAATCCTATACAAATAATAATTATGTCAATTTCATGTTTTAAAATGCATGCAATATTATTAAATAGTTTACATTCTTAAACTTATCAGATTAAATTATTATTAATAATATTTTCAATGTGAAATGAAACTGATTTTGAATTTATATTAGTTTATTTACAAATAATTATAAACCGATTGCTTTTCACACTACTGATTTAATTTTCAAATGCCAAATAATTTCATATATAATATATTATCAGTATTTAAATTTACTATTTTTATTGTATACAAGTTAGTCGTTTGGTCTATTAGCCGCTTTATGCTTTCATCGTATTTCTTTGTTTTAAAAGTGTCTCTTGAGACATTTGTTTACGACAATTTTGCTTCTATTTTCTTAAATGAATTGAAATTTTGGGAATTTTCAGTTATTTATAGTAATAGCTGTAATAAATTCGGCAAACTGACATTTCTGGTTAAGTTTTTTAGATTTCAATATCACTTTAACGTAGACATTTTTTAGAAAATATTTTAAATTATCAATAGTAAAACTGAAATCTGGTAAATTGTGATTCGGTTTGACGAAAAATGAAAGTATTTGATTTCTATGCAGACCGTATATTTCTTGAAATTTTTTTTCATATTTAATTGCTAAGATTTCACCGACTAAAGAAAATTTTAATAAAATCTGTATGAAGAAAAATATAAATTTATAATTACTTATTTTTATTTATAAAACTTTTTTTTGTTTTTCACCTCTGATTTCTTAATAAATGACATTATATTTTCTACAAAATTTGACTGAATCAGATTTATTCACGAATTTTCGACACAGCCTTTTCAAGTGATTTTTATTTAGTATATATTTTCATCAAACATTTACAACATAATATATGCATGTCATAATTAAACATTGTAATTTTTCATTCAAAAAAAATCTTAAATCAAGGACCGTCATATTTTTAGGGTCATTATATTTTGCTTAATATAAGCCTAGCAAACAATTATATTTTGAATAAATTATTTTAAAAATTCAAGGATGATAGAATTCGGAATTCCTAAAAAGCCAAATCTTCAACCTGGTTTCCACACTAGAAAATATTACAAGACACCAACCTCTGCTTCTCCAACTGCTGGCGGAGAATTTACTTACGATCGTAACCCTGCTCCAAAAATCAAACGGCTTCCACCACCTAGAAAAGAACAAACAGATGATGGTATGTAACACTTACAAATAACTTTTAACATTAATTTGATATTTCCTATATCAGATAAGTAAATAATGAAATAATTCCTTTCTACAAAGTAATTATTATATTGATGAAATAATTTCCGATTATCTTCAATTTTTAATGGTAGGCGATTGAGTGCAATTTTTATTTTAGGCTTTTTATCGAGAGCCAAAAATACCCCTGGCTATAGTGAGCCTAAAACCTATTTAAAAATATAATAAATTGAAAGTAAAAAATAAAAAATCACCTAATTTTACTACATTTATCAAATCACTATTATATCATTTTAATGTATTTATAATTTATAACGTTTTGGAAATTATTGTGCTAATTACAATTTATTAAACAATTCAAATAAATTATTTTAAATCAATTCAGTAAAATTAATATATTAATGTTAAATATTATTTTTCTAGGTTGGTACACATTGCCTTCTAAAAACGGTACCGCTTCTAAAAAAGGTATTCAATTTTTTATGTATTTTACAACATTAAATTTTATCATTTATAATCAATCATTATTTTAGATTAAAACAAATAAAATGTATTTTTCCTTGTCAAATTATTATGTTGACAATTTACAAAAACGTGTTAAGGGTCTGAAAGAAAGATAATTAATGTACCAAAATAGGAAATTTTTAAAAATGTTATCTTTTGAATTCTTTTAATTTAAAGCGACATTTTCAGTGATCACCATTCTAATTTTAATTATTTAAGCATATCTATTTGTCGATTGCGATTCCTCTAATCCGAAAGAGTATATTATTACTAAAATTTATTTTTTTTAATTTTCATTAAGAATTTGATGAAAATTCTCCCTGATTTCAATAAATTCCACTACACTGATAGACCCGTAGTCTGACAGTCATGACATGCACGTATCCAATCAATTGCACCTTTCAGTTACATTGCATTTAGCTTAAATGATGATGGAACATTATTCCTAGTGATTCTATTAACTATTATATTATTGGTCTCGATCTTGTGTTTAACATCTCACCCTAAGTTTTATAGAAATCTATTGGTTCCCCCCCAATTTTATCTTTGCTACACATAATTTGTGGTTTTTGAAAATTTCCTTGCTATTCTGAGCATCGATGTTAAATATCTCTTTATTCACGAATCTCTTTATTATCATTACAATAAGCATTAAAAATCTCGATAAAAAGCCTAAAATAACTCTTATATCTGCGACACGGCTCTTAATTATTCGCAATGTAGCAAGAATGGGATTTATCTTGGGAAACAATCGACCAAATCAACCGACGCGCACTTTCACATACATTATGAAATAAACATTCTGGACCAATAATACAGTGATTGCATAATTGAATTAATTATGGAGCTTCAATATTCTCTTGCGTCATTTTATTGAAAATTGGCTGCTTATATTGTCAAATGTAGTACAACAACGCAGTGAAAACATTCTTATCGTAAATAGACTAGGAAAATGATCTTCTTTATTGATAACTTGAAATGATAACCCATTTCATGGAGAAGTAATAATAATAACATATCCATTTTCACACTTAAAATCGCACCATATGTATTTTTAATATAGATATTTAGTGATCGAGAAGTAGTAATACTACTAAATCATTTAATATTACTAAGGAAAAAAAGTAAAATTTTATTAATTTATTAAAACAAAATTGAATAAATAGTTTTTAATAATAAACCAGTTTTTTCTTTCATTGTTAAAAATCGCATACTATATGGCTGTCCCGAAATAAATGCTTTTCCATAAATTTTTAAGTGGGGTTTATTATCATTCTGTTACTAGTATATATTTGCTCGTTCCAGGACGGAATAAAAGCAATATTCACAAAATAATAAATATTGCTCACTGCAAAGGTTTCAGAAAATAATTTAATTACTGATTTCACCTTTCTGGCTATCTATAAATGTTTTGTCTTATATTTCTGAATTACGGATATTACGAAATTTCGGCATTTCCTTTTTCAAGCTTAAATTAACTGTAGAAAATAAATCGAGTTGATTTGTTGTTTTGTTTCAGATATTCGTATACTATTTATTAAAATTTTATAATTGTGTATTTAAAACTTGTTTTAATTTTAAAAACATTATGAAAATTATTGTATTAAAAATAAATTAGTTGCCACGAAATATGTATGTAAAAACCATACATTATTATTAATTTATAATTATTAGTAATAATAAATTGCTAATAATAATGCTAACTGATATTATGAATTACTCTGTCCCATATCACTAACCACATTACGGATTTTTCTTTCTAATATTGAGAAAATATTTTTCACATGGCCAAGCAATTGTCAGGAAAACAAGTTCATTCTCGGTTGTATTTTTGCTCCTATTACCTGAATGTTATCACACACTGTTATGAAATCAGTCCTCAAAAGTGAGTTCCTTAAACATGTACTAGGTTTTTTTAATTTGCAAAGATCAATTATAAAAATAGGAAAAATAATCAATAAAATCGTTCAAAATCACGAGGAATTACCACATGATTTTACTGTAGAAACTGAATAAGAATCTGATGTTCAATGACGAATCTCGATCATGGAAGCCAACATTTTATTGGAAATCAGCTGATATCCTTAGCATACATTTTCTCGAAAGGCCGGAAATTTTTAAAAATTCCGAAAAATCATAAAACATTATTTGAAAACAAATTTGCACTATTAGAAGTTTGTCATCTGCATAGAATATGAAATACATAGAACTTGGAAAAAAATGAGAACAAAATGCGACGTATTTCTTTGGTAAAATTCGATGTTACAGCAGAAAATAAAATTTGAACATTCACGTCTTTGTCTCTTGCGCGTGTTTTTTAATGGATAATTTTGCAACACGATGGTCCATGTTCACATTGATAACAAATGGTTTTACATTACTTAAAACAATACGATCTTCTACATTGGGTTAAATGAATCAAAATTTTAAAGAGTATGCAAATGCAAAAGATTTATTTGTAATATGAGCCATTTGGTTATAAAGCACCTGCACAGAGAAATTTTTAAAACTGGGAAATAGTGAACAAAGTAAAACTACTGAAATGATTATTAAAATTGTTTTACGGGCTTTTCGTTCAAAAGCAAATCATTCGTTGCATGATTTTTTAAAATGGTTTTAGTGTATCTAACACTGAATTAGAGGGAAAATAAATAAAAATAGAGAAACCTTTAACAAGAAAAATTTGAGAAAATAAAATTATTTTTGGTAATTATGTATTTTTTTGACTTGATCGACTGAAAATTATCTATAAGATCTACTTGCAGCATCTATAATTATTAATTTTTGCATCTAATTTACAAGTATCTTAAATTATATCTCAAAATAATATGTTATGAATAAAATTATATTAATCTAACAGGAGTAGTTCTTAATAATTCTTCAATCGAAAGTAATGAAAATCACTCTACCCAATTGAATATTCAAAAACCTAATCAAAATAAAATTTCAAAGACTCCACTTACTGATACTGAACGTCCTACGCTACCGAATCTTCATTGGCGGATGTCACCTGCTGATTGTACACTAAGTCTAGGAATGGATGACAAAGGATTAGATGTGGCTTCTCAGCCAGGAACTGGTTGGCAGGTAAAGATTTCTAAATTAGTATTTAAAATAAACTTATTTTTGATTAAATTTCTATTTACAAAATCGAAACGAAATATTTAGTGACATGATAAAATATTATTAAAAAGTTATTCCTAAACCATTTTCTTTTAATTTTTATTGGTTAAAAATAAATTTTCATATTAAAACTATTAATTACACCAATTCTTTAACCATTTGAATCCTATAGTGCTGTAAACCGGCCTGATTTACTCATATAATGAACGCCTCAAGGTTCAAAGGGCTACGCTTTTAAATGACGATGATGAAGTATTATGTGGAAATTTTGCTTGTTCATGCTAAAATTTATGCAGCAACTTTCTTAGAACATTTATTGGTTCACAAACATTCACAGCGGCTATAAAATCACGATATTTATACCCTCATCAGATTTTACAAATATAAAAATAACTCAGATATTTCTCAATATAAAATTAAAAAACTTTCGTGTTTTGAGAATTTTCTGTAGTTTTTATTAAATAGATATTTTTATAAGAATCATTGAAAATTTCTTTATATTTCGTTTTTCAATATTTTACATTTTATGTATGGGAAAATGGCTCACAAATAATATCTTGATCGTGTACGAAAACAGAATTTAACAATCTTTTCAGTTAAACGCTATGGATTTTTAATTATTTTATAAATGCTAAGTCAAAATAAATATAATGCTTAAAAGCCTTATTACTCCTTAAGGCCTTAAGTTTCTAAAAGGGTTTAATACGAATTTTCGATACTGCTTTTTTCAAATATGTAATAGTCAGTAACTACATGAAAATAAACGCTTCTAACTGAAAGCATATCAAAGGGGAAAACTTATTTAAAAAAATTTAGTTTTATGATTAGTTTAAATTATAATTTTTAGGGATGCCGATCAAATAAAGGTGTAAAAACACCAGGTGAATACTTTTATGAAGCAAGGGTACTGGAAGATGGTCTTGTTAGGCTTGGTTGGTCAACTAATGATGCAAGTTTGAAAGTTGGTTCCGATGAAAATGGATATGGCTATGGAGCTGATGAAGTTGGTAGAGGTTGGGGTGAAAATGTTAAAGGTTGCACAATGCACGATAGTAAGATCAAAGACTACGGATCTGGACTTTTTATGGGTGACTATGTCGGATGCCGAGTGAATTTGAATAATGGTGATGTTGTTTGGTATAAAAACGGCGAATCAATGGGTGTTGGTTACAAAATACCTGAACAATTAAGAAAGGAGCCAATGTTTCCTACTCTAAGTGTTAAAGATGGTCGTATTGAATTTAATTTTGGCGATTCTCCATTTGTTTACCCGCCATCAGATTCTGAAACATGGATTCCAGTTTGTCAGGCCAATGAGATAACTGAAGTTCCCAATAAACATATTGGCTGGAAATTAAATGCTTATGATGCAACGAAATTGATAGATATTTCTGCCGAAGGGTTAATGGCTCAATCTCAAATGAATGCTGAATGGCAAGGATCAAGATGCAATAAAGTAGGTTTAAAAAATATATTTTCAATTTTTAAATGATAATTTAATTAATTAATTTAAAAACTTTTGGTAAGACTAATATATTTTACAATCTACTGTTAAGTTTTTATAGCAATAAAGTTTGGATGAAAGCATATATGAAGGGTGGCCAAATATTGATTACAGAAAAAATGGCTAAAAACAATTTACTCATCTATTTTCAGCTTTGGAATTCATTAGCAAAAATGTATGTTAAAAATATAATGGAATGCAAAAAGTATCTTTGTGGCGAATATGCATTCGTTTCTCACATTTGGATGTTAAGAAAACGAAGTTATTGCAGAACTGCTGATTCTCTCAAAACCTATTGAAATATTAGAAGGTAAAGCAAACACCAGCACAGATAATAACATTTACGAACTTCCTGGAGAGCTAGGAGTAGGGTGAAAAATAAGGAAAGATAAATCTACTACATCAACAATCATTATAAAATATTACGTAAAATTATAAAATATATTCTAGGTTTGAAAATATAAAGCAAATATATTTTTAATTTACTATATATTCTCAATTCACTTTAATTTAAATTATATATAAAGTTTTGCGAGACGTAATGGACCGTATACATAGCTTGGGTTTTGCCATATCTGGTATGTGTATTTTAAGAATTCCGTATGAAATTTACGTACGAGGAGGAGAATCATAAAAAGTGTATTAAATTGATGGTTTATGAAACATAAGTGTGTATTAGACGGATGGTTAAAATGAACACAGAAAAATAACTTCCATTTAAAAAAAATATAAACTAAACATAAGAATAATGTTTTTTTATAAATTTCGCATAAACAATAAATTAACTTTTATCATTGTAAAATAAAACTGAAAAAGAAATAAAAGGATTCAATCGCACCCTTCAAAAACATTTCGTATTTGAAGTTATTATAATGGGGGGTTTTCAGTAGTCATAAAATATTTTTATATAATTTGTATAAGTAAAAAACTTCAGCATTTTTTATCAATATTTCTGAAATTGTTTTGGAACTTATATTCCTTTTTGTCTCCATTGTTATTATTGGTGTAACCGGAATTCGATCACAAAAATATCTTCTTTATGTTTTCGATTTTTTATAAATCTATTTTCCTGATACAAATTATTATTTTTTGGAATATATACAATATTTTATTTTATCAGGGTGTTAAAGGCCGTGGAAAATATTATTACGAAGTAAGTCCACTGGAGTCTGGCGGATTAGCTAGAGTCGGTTGGTCAACTGAAGCTGGCAGTTTAGATTTGGGCACTGATAAATGTGGTTTCGGATACGGAGCTGATCCCGATGGTTTTGGTTTGAGTGGAAATCAAGGGAAGAAAATGTTTAATAACGACATAGAAAATTACGGAAAGGTAATTTACATTTAATAATTGCTATTATATATTTTGCTAAAGTCTTTCAATAAGGGAGATGTTATTGGTTGTTTCCTTGATTTGGATGAAGGCAAAGTACAGTGGTCATTAAATGGTGAGATTTATGCTCCGGCTTATGATATTCCTTTGGAATTACGAAATGGGCCGTCAGCATTTTTCCCAGCAGTCTCGTTGAAAAATAACACTGCAGAATTCAATTTTGGGGAAAAGGCTTTCAAATTCTATCCAGGGGTATGATATTTTGTAATTTATTCAATGAAATATTAAAATCAAAAACGCAAATATCCTTAAATTGCTAATAAATCGCTTCTGAACAAATATGTGACATATAAATTTATCAGGCATTCAAAAAAATGTGGTTAGAATGTCAGTAATTAAATCTTTCGTTGAAACATTTCTAGATATTAAAAGTGAAAAGAAATTGATCAACCCAACAAACCAATTTGTCGTGTTGTCATTAATGACAGTTTCTAATTAAACATTTTAATTACTCTAATATATATTTAAAACTTCAAATTTTAATAAGAAATTCAAAATTTACCTTCAAATTCATAGAAAAGTTGGTGATCCTGTAGTTTAGTATACCAAATTATTTTGAATGGTTAATAGTAAAATGAAGATTAATACGAGTTTATTAAAAAATAACTGTCAAATTACAAGTCATACGTTTCAAATTGGGTAATGTTCTACCACTGATGCCAAAAAGTTCCAGATACATGTTGAAAGAGCGAATGAAGTTTCTGAAACAAAAACTATGCAGGTTGAACTGAAAAATTTGCAACACATGCCGATTGTCTCTTGAGGTTCCTCTTTGTATGTATCCGCATGTTCTGCATATTTTCAATATGTACTTCAATGTTATTCGGATCAACAATGTTTGCCTGGGAAACAACAGCAGAACCGCCAAAGGCAATTTATGTGCAATTATTTCGACATACAATGATCAGGCTGCTGGCCTGTGCTACATAACCAAGAGTTTATAAGCAGTCAAAAAAATTCTAAAATGGCTCTACATCAGAGCTTCTTAAACTTTTGTAATTCACGACCCCATTTATGATTGCGAGTTTCTTGACGACCCCATACAAATATAAAAGAAAAATAAATTTATATTTTTTTAAAATTCCTATAACATCTTCTAATTCTAATTCATAGTAAATGTTATTCAAGTTATTACAATACTCTTAATAGAAATGCAGGTACAAACAATCTTTCCGAACTAGAAGATTTTATGATATATTTATCTACGATAATTGTTATTTTATCTTTATAACAATAATTTTACAAGTAAAAATACAAGAAAAATATCATCCACATACCGTTTATAAAAACGAGTTTCTCAAATTGTATAGAAGCAATCATTTCTAAACTCGCCAAGAAATATTGATTCCATTGTTGGTGTTAAAAGGGAACCCATAGTGACTCCATCTATTTGCTGATACTATTCATTATTAAAAAGAAAATCGACAATTTGAACTTACAAATTCCAGAAGTTTACGAAGTGCCAATAGACGCTTTCATTTCACCACACGCAACATAAGTTAATAGAATCGAACATTCTATAAACATCAAAAGAAACTACATTCTCATTCATACATTTGTCTGTTAAACTGTACAGTACAAGAAACAAATTCAAAACTATCCTTACATTCAAACTCTGATCGCAATAACAGGTTTTATAATCCATTCAAAAATTTTGCTATTTTATACTGGAAAAACTGATCTCATGAGGTCTTTATGGATTTTTGGAAGCCCATAAATTTTTGCTGGTTGCGACCTCATTGGGCAAACAGATTTCACTACCTTTTCATCGATAAGTGTTTATTCTCAATCATACCATTCAGTATCTTTTGCAGGAACTCGTCATTTTTAAGAGAAGTCAATTTTCTATTACGAATATTTTGAATTTTTTTAAATAGTTTGATTATGTTAAATTGTGATCAACTAAAATGATATTTGTTGAAAGGTTTAATCTTAAATATCAACATAATATAAAATTTAATTTTGTAAATTTAAATTCATTTTAACTAAAATATAGTTTTTAAAAGTTAATTTTATATTTTTTTAAATATTTCAAAAGTAATAATTTGTTAGATAATATAAATTTACTTGACAATTACAATTAATCTGTTGAAATATATCGTAAAACGTGTGTTAGAATGGTGTTTTCTTTATATTAAATGTAAGTTATATAAAATAGATTGTGACGCTAAACTACAGGATTACTAGAAAAATTATATTTACTATTTCTGAGAAAATAATGCAGGGAAAAAAGAATTTATGCAAAAGTGCAATGGCGCATATGTGGTATAATATGTGCCAGAATTTAAGATCTAATGTTAAAAATTAATCTAATAATCAAATAAAGATTATTATTAGCGAAACAAAAATATAATTTCACAGCCGAATTAAATTATATAACTGTAAATAACATCAAAATAGTTTGGCTTGAAAAGTTTTTTAAATATTAATATTCTTTTAATATTCTTGCTACATATTTTTATCGAACATTCTTCCTTTAATATTGGTTTCCGTTTGTTTGTTTCATTGGAAGATAATTTTCGTTTGCTATTATGAGCTATTAATTATAGAAATATGTAAAAATCCTAAATTTTGCACGATTTTAACTTTTCATATAGCTTTTGAATATTTTACAAATTCTGTCAAGATCGCTAGAAAGTTCCCCAGATAAGTTTAATTGCATTCAATTTATTGTTTTCTAATAAAAAAGAAAAGTAATTATACCCCGAATGAAAGCGATAAAGAATAAAATGATAAATTTTATTTCAAAATAGTGTTTTTCAAGTCAATCTTACATTTTTCTTTTTTTCTTTAATTTTGACAAATCAACCCTAAATTTCTGTATGTAGCATGCACCGATCCTTCTTTTTTTGTTAAATAGCCTCCGCCCGAATCATAGTAAACTGCTTTTTATTTAATTTTTCGGTTAAATTAGGATATATTGTGTACAATCAAAAGTCCAATAACTTTTTGTGTATTAATTAAGATTTAATTGTTTATAAAACATAGCTATGAATATTATTCACTTTTAAAAGATTACTGAAATCAACGTGTACAGAAAAGGAAAGTTTTACCGTGATATTGTCTGTGACTGTCGATGGAAATAAACTTCCACCGGTGGTTATATTTAATTTATAACCATTCAAAAGGAAAATTTTCCATCACCAATAATTGCCCGTGACAATGTAACAGGTTGAATAAGTGATTATATCTTTCCAAATTGGATAAATGAAATCTCGAGAAAACCGCCCATTACCTTTATTTGCATAAGCCTACTTAACTAAATCTTTTTAAAAAGTCTGTCTGATTATTATTGGAAATGGTTGCTATTCTGGGCGGTATGACAAAATTCCTACAGTCCGTTGGTATTCATGTTCAACTAAAGTTATACTAGAATGTGAAATCTGGACTTTATTAAACGGTAAAAATGAAAAAAACCACTCAAACATTGAGTAAATCCACTTGAATCCAGTTTCTGTTGAATGTTTCCAGTGAATGATTTTCAAAAAGCATTTGTAGTAGAATGAGCAATCTGTAAAAGTGAAAGTGATGTTCAGGAGTCCACTGGTTCACTGTGCGCTTAGTTAATCTCCCATAATTATTTTTACCAGGATTAAAATTGTGAAAATAAGAATTTTGATTTGATTTGATTAAAATTTTTAACAGTTTTTATTTTTTAAGAATAATCGTCTGTTTTTGTTATGTAGCCTTCGGATACTACAGAAATTTCGAATTCATTTATCGTCATACTTATCATCAGTAAAATAAATTCTTCAGTATAAAAATTCATAATTCTCATTTTTTGTTTAACTTACTAATATTTAAGTCATTACTGTTATTATTATTATTATTATTATTATTATTATTATTATTATTATTATTATTATTATTATTATTATTATTATTATTATTATTATTATTATTATTATTATTATTATTATTATTATTATTATATTATTATTATTATTATTATTATTATTATTATTATTATTATTATTATTATTATTATTATTATTGTTATTATTATTATTACTATTATTATTATTACTATTACTATTATTATTATTATTATTATTATTATTATTATTATTATTATTATTGTTATTATTATTATTATTATTGTTATTATTATTATTATTATTATTATTATTATTATTATTATTATTATTATTATTATTATTATCATTATTATCGTTATTATTATCAGCTAATTAGTACATACAGTAAAATATTTGAGGTAAATGTAGAATCTATATCTTTTGTATGTCATGTAGAAATCGTTGTTTTTAACATTTTGTTGTATTATAATTTTAATTATTTTAAATTTGTTATTCTTTTGATTTATGTATTAATTGACAATTATTTGATATTTTTTATGAAGGAGTCGGAAATGTTTATCAGTAGCACCACAAATTAATGTATGTGTTTTGGGAGTCATTCTTTTAGACAATTATCGAAATAAGGCTAAACTATGAAGTTTCTAAAAATGATTATGAAGTTTGTATGAATCTTGAAATCATGGCCCATCCCAAAATGTACAATTATCATCCATATTTCCAATTATTAAAAAATATATTATTTAAATTCTAAAATAATAAATACAAAATATTAATAAAATATCAAATAAATCAAAAGATAAGTTAATGTTTCATTAAGAACAATTATATAATGATAAGTTTAAAAAAGTTTCAATTTTATATTTTATTTAAATATATAAAATTTATAAACTAAATTTTAAATCAATGTTTTTAAACGTATTTCCTTGATCAAAGTTACTAAAATCACAATCGACAGCTGACAGCAAATTGATCCTGATTGAGTCACCGGCATATTATAGGTAGTACGGTTTTGACTGTCATATTTGAAACCATAACACAATATCCTCTACCAGGGTTGTAGGATGTCTTGCGAGCTCATATTTTAGATCCTGGGAATTCTCCACAATGACTTTTGATTTTAAAATTGACCATCGTTTCATATAGAACAAAAGAAGACAATTATTGTAAATTGCAACTGCAATTAACAATATACGCATGACATTTTAAAATTAGGTGGTTTTGTATGCGGTGAAATTATCACTGGTGTGAAAGTTGTCTAATTAACTGATAATATCAAATATTGGGTGACCTACTATTTGGTGCTTTTGTACTAAATTTGTAAAATAAATAAAGTAAGAATTCATTCATCAATGATAACAATAGCATCATCTTCAAACATTTCTTTAATTTGACCACTTTCACCGCATTTAAAATTTTTAGAATTATTAAAATTTATTCTCGTTTGTCGAAAATAGCATAATTTTCGTTATATTAGTTCTCCACTCATCACGTAAGTCAATTAACATACTTTTTTGTATTACCCTGAAACAATACAGTAATGGTTTAGGCACGACATTGTAGTGATTCAAACCTATCACCATATGCTAGCTATATTTTCGGACAAGTTACAGAATCGTTTTGCTATTTATATTAAGTAGTATAATATTTGGCTCACCTAAAATTATTGGAAACTCATTAAATTAATTTTTCATCATGTAAAAGTTTACCAACAGTGATATTCTCAAAAATTATATTCTTGACAATATTTAAAATAGTTAACCATTGGAAATAGAGAATCATTTTCAACGGACTTTTGTAGTTGAATTCAGCTTCCACATTTATAATCAATTATCAACAATTCGTGCTACTTCAGTGATGTCCGAAATATTTTTTATGATTTTTACATTTTCCATCAACAATCAATAACAAATACATTTATTTAATAAAATACAATATCTATAAATCAGGATCCCAGGATTAACATCTTCATTCCCGAAATCCCGGAATTCGATGTCATACTTACTACTAAGCTTAACAGAATTAATATAAGCTATTTACTTTTGTATTTACAACAACTTTTAGCCAGAAAACTTATAAGTTAAATAAGTTCATTAAATCATAAAATAGTAGAATGTCATTCAGCATAAATTTTGTTTAAATTGATTGCAAAATATAACTATTGCTTGTCTTAAATTTCTACATTTTTCGAATATTTGAATCGATAAAATTGTAATATTTTACACCCTGCCTATTATTTTGTGACAAACTGTTATATTAATTGTCAACCTTTTACTGAATTTTAAGTAGATTAATTATGACGACCATAAATTCAGTGCTTTTGGTTCCATGTAATTGAAATATTCTATGCAGAGACCAATATATTTACAATGGAAGTTTAATTAAAATGATATTATTTCTGCGAAATATAGGTTAAAGGAAACTAGATGAATAAAATAGTATTGTATTAGTATCTACTCAATTTAAAGGTTGTAAAGATTGTAGATAATTAAGTAATAACGAGAAGTGTAAATAGTATATTTAATACATCGAAAATAAAAGCTCATTGTAAATATTTTGGGATGGTTCCGAATTCAATGTTTTCACGAGCATAATTTTCAGTTGATTCGAGAAATACTATATATAAATATTCTAAAACTGCTGCACTAGGTCCAGATCGTAGCCGTTCGAGGAAATTGCCTCGACTTCTAATTTAAAATTGTGGAATGGTTCTTGAATTTCTAATTTGATATTTAAATTTAGTAATCTTTTAAAGCTATCTGACATTTATTTTTTATTTGAACTTTCTTTTTTTATAAATGATTTTTAATATTAATCTTATTATTGAAATTCTGTTATTTTATATCTCACTTGGTACTCAACAGCATATCGGCAGTTAAAATATAATTTTTTTACAAAATTTAGTAAAAACGATGTTTTTTAGTTATTAATTTTAAATGAATTAATTTATTCTTGAATTCCGAAGGATTTCCGTTGTTATTACGTACGAAGATAATGAACAAATAATTGCAATAAATTTTAGGAATAATTAGGAATAATAATATTGTAATTTGAATGTAAATTGAAATAATTAACAGAAATGCAATCAATGAATTATTAATAATTTAATATTCAAATTTGAATTATATATTTCATTTACAATAAATTCAGCTTTGTCTCCATAAATAATACCCACAACAAAGTTTTTAAATAAATCCAAAAAAGTGAAAATTTTAATACTATATAAAATTATCTTTTAATTATTTAAGTAACTAGGTAATTTTAATCTATTTATAAACAATTTTAAGATTGAATTTCTAACAAATCAACTTGTTTTTATTACATTTTTCTATTTAAATTATTTGAAAATTTTCTAGAATTTCAAATAATTTATATTTTGAAGGAATTATAACAAAATGTATAATACGGTTCGTTTTGTTTTTTGTTTTGTAGCAAATTAAACAATGATAAATAAATAAATTGAATTTTAATAATAATGTAATTATATTTCTCAATAATTATCTGCTGAATATATATGTGACCTACGAAGTCATTTTCTATGTGCCGCGAGACTTCAGCAATCTAGTGCACCCTGGTCGGCAAAATTGCAAAAATACCAACTATATCCATATATTCCATGAGTAAAAACTTTTTTTTGGGTTTTTAATACATTTTATTCTTGTATTTGTAACAACTACTGTTTATCAAACCAGAAATGCATAAAAATCTGATAAAAATATATCAATGCGCTAGATTCTTCACCGATTTAGTTGTGTTGTATTGACAGCAATTTGTTGGTTAAATTTATACGTCTTTCGTGTATATTAATGTATCTATGACAGCTTTTAAAATCTTAGGGTTAATAACATTTTATTAATCTTTGTTATTTTATTTTGAAATTAAATCTAATATAGTTTTATCAACATTTGAATTAATGGGTAACACTAGTCTAATTTTTACATTTTATTTGCATCATGATTTTGTTATTCTAAATATGATTAAGGAGGATTTTTATGATTTTTGGAAACTTCGTGTTTATTAGCGGTGGATAAAATTGTTTTTGCATTGCTCTAAATATTTTGAATTCAATAACTGTCAGTAAATTATATAAAAATGTCTTTTAAATTTAAAATACAAAAAAATTAAATTTTTATTCTTTTAACACGGTGTATATTTGGTCTCTCGCCAGAGTAACGGTGCTACTATTGGTGGGTATTAGGAACTCTGATTCTTGAGCCGCGCGGACCTCGATGAGCACGATTGGCACTGAATCAGTATTTAAATCATTTACAAATAAATTTAGTTCAACGCGCCCATTTTATGCTTCGTTTTTTTCAATGTATATTTTTTGAAATTATTAATATAAAAATGTCTAGTTTAGCAATATAATATATTTTGTAGAGTTTATTGTACATTTGAATAGATCCTTAAAAATATATCTGTAAGGAGTATTTTCTATTTCTATTTTTTTATTATAAATTCATTTTTTCGATGAATAATTTTCTGGTATATATATACATTTATTCTTATTTTAAATCTACTAATTATTAGAACGAATGGACACCCCTTACATACACTCCAGAACAATTTCTGAAGGAATCTCGACGCAAGGGACCAGAAGTAATTTCATTATTCGTTTAATTTCATTGAAATGTTCCAGAGAAAGGTTAAAGGATGGTCTTATTTAAATACCGATGAAAATGAAATTGTCAAAATTTCTGTTGTAAGTTTTGTTTGATTTATGTATTTGTTTTTCTTAATCCGAAATGACAAATGGTGAGATAAATTTTGTAATTTCAGTCATCGCCGCATGATACAATCAATGAGAACTCTGTACACAGTGTTACTAATGCTAATAATCCAATCGAAAACAATCCTAATCCACGATTATCACGCATTACCAATGATAAAGAACCCGAACTGTCATATGAACCCGGCTATATCAATAAAACTGGCACACGTACTGTTACAAATGGAGAAGTGACGGTATATTATCATTATACTATTCAGTAATAATTATTATCAGTATTTATATTATTCAGGAAATTCTGACCGGTGAACCAAATATTGAAACGGAGTCGTATATAGACGAGCATGGTAATCTAGTTAAAAAAACAATTACTCGCACAAAGAAAACTACAAAAACCGTTAAAACAATGAGTGAACTTGTGACAGAAAGATCAGAAAATGATGTAAAATATTTTAAAATTTAATTATTTACTATTTTTCAGACCTAAAATACTCGGATTATATTCAAAACAATTAAAATTTAATATGAAATACTAATTTAAAATACTGACCACTTTAGCTTCAGTATACATCAAAACCTCGATTTGCATCGTTAATAGGGACCGAGAAAGGTGACGCAAATCGAAATAATTTTTCCTAAGTATTTCCAATTTTTTTGTTAATTAGCACTAGAATAAAAAATTTCATGAACAATATATATTTGGATTTCAGCCAACACTTTAATTCATAATAAAACAAAACATAAAAATATTACATATTTAAAACAAACAAAAATTCAATAAAAAATATAAAAATTCAATAAACTTATTTGTTTCCACTTTTGACTCATTTTAATTATTTGTTTAATAATGAATTCATTAAATAATTCATTTGACTTACCGAAATATGTGAGAAATTCACTTTATATAAAATTAAACAACGCAAATCGAAATAGAAGATCTATGAACCACTCGAATCGAGGTTTTTGTGTGTTTCTAATTGACACAATTATATAAAATACAAAAGCAAATAGAAAACGTGATTTTGTCAGGTGGAGATTTTTAAATCAATCAAATTTAAAATTATATAATTTTCCATTTCACAAAATCATTTATTATAGATTTATTGATTATATCACATTAAATGTTCTTTATAATCATTTCTTTTCCGTCTATAGTACAATATATTTATTTATTTATTCCAATCTGAATAGAAATGAAGTTTAAGGTACTTGAAAATGAAATCAATCAATGGTGAAATTGATAAAATATTATATCAGTCATGTGGCCCCAATCAGATGTTGTTAAAGGAGGTCACAGGCCGATACATAATTTCTGTTATTTACAGATGAATATATTTCCATATTTTTCCATACCTCATAAAATTAATAAATCAAAATATCAACAAGAATTTAGCAATTCTAACAGAAAAGTGTGTCGTACCACATATACTGAAAACTTATTGAAATAACCTTTGATAAATAAAAAAACTTAACCATTTTGTGTCATGGACTATATTTTCTCAAATCAAGTTATTTTACTAACTAGATATGTTAGCAATGTGGATTACAGGAAAAATAGCTAAAAAATCTCATCAAAAAATGATATTTATAATCCCTTTGGTATTTTATAGTGAAATCATCTATCCTAACAATACATAATGAATTATTGGATTATTGAAAATTACTGAGATTCGTCAGCAAAAAATGTATGTTAAAAATATAAAGTAATGCAAAAATAGCAGTAGTTCAAGGAAACTAAGATACGTACGTCCCTAATGACGCACTAACGGTAACCTTTACGAACCTTTTGACGCGCTAAAGTGGGTTGAATGATCGGTGATTACTAGAGTGAATATATATCCCAACTGTAAAGTAAATCTTAAATGTTGATGTTTTTTATCTACCCGTTGGTCGTATCGTCCAAATGAGACTCAATTCTGCTATTTAACTTTATTACTGAGTGTCAGAAAATGTTGATGATTGTCGATACATACATTTATATTCTATGTGACATCCCTTTTCTCAGGTGTTGACGAATAATAAAACAAGTAAAGTTCACGTTTCTTTAATAATTGAAAATTTGAATGCAAATTCAATATCTACAACTATGTAAAAGTTGATATATAAATATTTATATATTTAGTAGAGTTACAGTTTACTAAACATGCTTTCATTATTTGCCTCATTGCTCCAATAGTAAAATATTTATTTGACTTTGTCAGTTTGTACGTTTCCAATCTATATTGGTGTTCATTTCGTTTAAATATTCAATCTTAATTTTATTGCTAGCGATAATAACGAATAGATTTTTAGTAATAACTTTATTTTTTAACTTCTCTTCAAGCATGCCGGATCGTGATCCATTATACTCAATTTTACCATAGCTTTTAGTTTCATCGACATGACATTCTTATTCCAATTTTTGAAAGTAAAATTTCCACTCTAAAATTGGTCCTATTTCAACATGTTTATTTTTAATCATATATTCACTAGGATGAGTAATAAGTTGATTAATAAAAATATTGAAACATAATAGAACTATTTTATATATCAAGGGTACCCACTACTTTTTCTAGAAGAGCTACATTCACACCCGAAATATGTTTGGGATCTACTTTTCTCAATACTTACCTAAAATTTACTTCCAATGCAATAAATTCATCACGATAAGACCAAAAAATACTCTGCGATCGACCTTATGGTCACTCCTGTTATAAATGAACGAAATAAGCGCTAAAAATGAAAATGTATAACAAAATGAAGATTGTATTTCTTACATTGGGTTATGGTATAAAAATTGGTAATATTATATATGATATATTTATAGTTAGATTTTCTCATTGGTAAAAATAGTATTTATATTTAATAAATTATTCAGATATTTCTGTGGGTTGATTTAGTTATCTTGCAAAATTATCTTTTACGATAGCATTCAAACAATTTGCGCGACGAAATTCACAAACCCAAACCCGCATTTACTGAAATTTAATATGACAACGATTTTCATGTTTTGAAATTATTGTGGTTTTCAGAATCGGAAGTTTCTTATTTTTTTTGACTTGAAGTACTAACTAATTTTACTGGAAGATCCTCGAAAACTCGAACGATATCAATCTTAAAGTGTAACTACACCAATATCCAATTTTTACAATAATAGATAATGGAAAAAACGATTGTTATTTAAGAAATACATAAATAGTACAATTAAAAGTTTACAAATAAATTGAATAATGCAAATTACTGTATAATATACAACATAATATTACAGATTTCGTGATTTATATTTAATTTTGATTAAATAATAAACAATCTAGCAAAGTATATGAATGATTTTTTTACAAAAAATATCGTTTAGACTTGTAGAATCTTGAATTGGAAAATAATCAAATTAAAATAAAATGAACTATAGATCTGAAATTGAAATGTTTCCATTCTGATTGAGAAACTCAGCATGAGTTTTGTTATTAGAAATTTTTGATTATTTTAAATTAATAAACTTAATTAATTAACAACCACACATATTAGTGGTGGGTAACTCGATTAATCTATTTTAATAGTTAACTTTTGAAAAAATTAATGATAGCTAACTTCAATTAAATCACAACAAAATTTTGTAATTACATTTACTGACAAATATATGATATTTCACTTAAAATTCAAATAGAAATAGTAAATAGCACAAGAGTTTTCTCGCCTAAATGAGCTCAATTCGACCCATATACGGAATAGAAATATGACCAGTTTTAGTTGTAGCTATATTTTGTGTATTGTCGATATGACCACGGAGTATCTTTGTTATATTTGCAAATTTTTGAATTAACTCTGTCACAAATTCAGTCATTTGATATCCAGTGATTTCTGATGTTGAAATAGAAATTCATTTCGTAAAGATGATCAAAAATCAACTGGTATCTCAATTGCCGTTTTCCATTATTTTTTTTTAACACTTACACAGTGCATCTGCATAATAGTTTAAATCCAGCATTTAGAACCGCTATGCGTAATCCTTTACTGCCGATATTGGTCTGCTACTAATAGCCATTCAGTCTGCTAGCGATATTTTAATGTTCCGGGTGTAAATGGTGTAACGAGTTATGAGTAAGTAGCATATTAGATTTATGACACGCGAATAATTCATCGCAAGAGTTATTAGCATTTACAAATATTAAATCGATACTCTCCAGTGCCATATCACATAAACGCTCTTAAACTTCCTGTGCATTTGTTACTGAGGGCGCACTAGATTAAATCGGTAAAATAAAATAACGATCGATCGATTAATTCATTTTTAATTTCCACTGCCATTGATGAAAATGAAGGTAGCAAAGATGAAGAGATTGAAAATGATAGTGGAAATGAAGAAAATTATGAAAATGAAAATTTGGACAAAAATAGAAAAAGTGACATTTGATTATATATATATATATATATATATATATATATATATATATATATATACTATAAAAGAAAAATTAAACATAATACTTAACATCACTTCATATTCTAAAACTACCTTTTATATCAAATGCCCCGCTTATAGTGTGCCCCAGTAAGAAGAGCCACGTTTATGGAAGTTATACTGTATAGTTACATACTATATTCATTTGCTATCAAACAATTGACAGGATTAGAATTATTTTGACATCTAGACCTTACTAACACATTGCATGTCATCATTTAAAATGAAAATGTTATTAATAAGAAGCACATTCAAAATTCAAGATGAAATACAAGTTAGAATTAAAAAATTTCTCATGGTTATAGTAAAAATTATAAAGTAAGATCCACAAGAATTTCGTGTTCCGTATTTTGTAATATATAATATAATATATTTCCGATGTCAATCGAAAACATTAATATTCATATTGGAGTTGAGAAACACTCATGACACTGTGATACACTATTTCTTTGGATCATGGGTGATTCATGACAGCCAATCTGTTAAAAGTGCAACTTTTGAAAATTCACTGCAATTTACTAATGTATTTTAAAATATTTATTTTTATTTTGTAAGGTCGAAACAACAAGAACCGGAAAATTATCTCGAATTAGTCAAAATGATTTTGAAGATATGGATGATGAAGTGAAATTTATTTTTTAAAACGACCATTTATCTAATTTGATTAGATGCTGAGAAAAGCAATTCTCGATGTTATTAGTATGGACAGCAATGCATCAGTTCTCAATATATATGTCGGTCCTCTCGAATTTGTTGCTAAAGAAAGCAGTCCACCACAAGTGTTAGAAAGCGAGATCTAGAAACACGTCTTGTCAGTCAAAACCGGTTTATTATTTATCTAAGTCTCCAGAGACAAATCTGTTAGTATTCATATATATATTTTATAAATTTAATATAGGAAATATTTAATTTTATTAACAAATAATCGGTTTTCTACTTAGAAAAATGTATTAATAGTTCCATATTTGGCAAATGCTTTGACCAATCAAATTCAAGTTTACTTAGCGTAAATAATTTCTATAATAAATCGATGCTTATTTTTATTGAAGGCCATTGAAGAAATTATAATTTTAAATGGGAATATAATCATTAATATTTTGCCGTTGATATAAAAATTAATTAAATTAATAAAATAACTATAGTATCAATTCAGAAATGAATTTGAGCTATTCAGTTAAAAAAATTGATATTCTAATAAATTAAAGTTAAGTTAAATTAGTTATTTAGAAAATATTAAATTTCTAGGGATTATTTCAGTGCCATGTAATTGCACATTTAGAAATAGTCCAATAAGAAACAAGAAATTCAATGAGTATTAGAAAAATTATATAAATATCACTGTTAAAATAAAATTGGATTCCGCTTCATTATTTATATTAAATTGATAACTAAATTCCTAAAAATATTAAAATTCATAAATTAATATTAAAATTTACAAATCATTAAAATTAAAATTTCATGCCAACAACCTTTAATTTATATATAAATAACATTTTTTATATTTAAAAATTTTAAACCGTAATACTTTAGATTTTCTCTCACATGAGGTTTAATTTTATAGATTTAACTAAAAAGACCAATATAAAAGTTCACTAAGTGCTAAAATATATAATTCAAAATTGTGGGATATTTTTAAATGTATTCAAAATGTTTGAAAATAATTAAATTTTATTTTAATTCTAATAAAATACGGATAAGTTGATATTTTTTCTTAATTTAAATGAATAATTGAAATTAATATTGTTAATAATTCTAATACCACTTTATTTTACACGAGAAAACCTCAACGCGTACATTTTTTATTGGTTCATATAGGATTTTTAATCCGTCGATTTTGGGCTAATTAAATTACATTTTTTTCACTTTATACAATAATTTAGGCATATTAGAGGGTAAAATTAGAAAATGATCGAATAAATGATTTATTTTAATAATTTGATTCCCCAACTATTGTTTTCTTCATCACTAACCAAATGTTATATTATCAATATAGATTACAGAAAAAATTGCTGAAACAATCTAACTTTTCTATTTTCAGATAAAAAAAGGTTTATAATTCCGTTTGTATTTTATAATATAGTTATCTGTATCAACATCCCATCAAGAAATTAATGGCAGATTGAAAAGAAAGAAATAAATGAAAATGATTTATTTGTCACTATCTTTTAACCACACAAAATCTGCTTAACATTCCAATCAAAATTTGCAAATAAAACTAGACCTCATGTATGAATAAAGTTAAAAATTAGCATGATATTGGCCGATAAGCACTTTTAAATTAATTTGATTTTTAATTTTTACGGATTTGATTATGATAAAAATTGTATTAATAGAATTTTACGTCAATAAACATTCTGAAATTATTATAAATAACACAATTTAAAATATTTAGATTTATTTGGAATTTTATTTTTATTTTATTTTTGTTTAATTTTAGATTTCTTGCATTGAATTTTGAAAACATTGTTTTGTTGTGGTTTACATTTGATCTATTTTCTCACAAATTAATTGAAATTTTGCAATTATTTAGTTATTACTAATAATAATTATATTATGTGGTTGTCATTTTTGACTTTTTGTTCGAGGATTGTTTTAATTCTTCATTGATTTGTTTGAGTTCGACTTCTTTACATAACAAATTGATTGTGATTGATTCTTGATTGTAATTAATATTGAGATTATGTAGATATATTACGGTGAATGTCAAGTGGAAATTGATTCGATTGTATAAATTTATTTTATTATATGTAATAAAAAAATTTCAGTCTTCTTATTTTTTTAAAATATTTTTGCAATTTCGACTGATGCGGCTAGCAGTTTCAGCACCCACGACACATTGGATACAAGCCCTTTTTCATGGACCGGGTGAACTATTAAAATTAAAATATGAAATATCAAACATGATTAAATGAATATTATCACTAAAATAACAAATCATTTTTGTGTTAATATTTTAAATAAAAAATAAACTTTTACAAAAATTTAAAAATTAATAAAAATGTGAGTACTACTGATTAAAAATTTATAAATAGATTTTTATTTAATAACAAAAATTATATTAAAAAATCTAATGAATAATAATTTTAATTTATTATTACTAGGAATATAATAGATTTCATAGCAAATAAATAAAATAATAATAATCAACAAAATAAATGCTTTTATACTAAGCGAAGTCATCAATATAAATTTGATTGTTTTTGCCAAATGATAATTTAAGCCAGTCAACTGATTGAATTTGATACTGAATTTTCAAGTCAACAAATTAGCTATTGAGATTATATATTATAAACAAACATTTTTGTTCAGAAGAAAATTAAATTTTAAATTAATTATCAAATATGTATAAGTTCTTTACCAAAATTTATTTTTGCTTTTTAATAGTATCTAACAGAATTTTAAAAAATTATTAATAAATGCCTATGATTTATAAACATGAAATAAAATACTGATTGCTTTTATTTAAAATTAATTGTTAAAAAAAAATCTAAAAAAATAAAAATACGATACTATTAGTGGGTTGATACCTTCTATGTAACTAAGAGCAACCAAAGCATACAAAATTCTGTCCGTATATTGCCTTCCGTGGCATTGTAATAGTTCCGATCTTCCTGATACCATAATAATCAAATAAAATATATCAACATAGTCATAGAGTGTATGTGCACTTAGAGATTAGACGATGTATTCAGTTACCACCTTTTCTATTATCCTGCAACCTACTTTCTATATCCATGAGGACGGCCTTGATTTATTTACCTAAATATTAATTACTTAAAAAAATAAATATTTTTTATTTATTTCGCTAAAGTATAAATACAAAACTATAAACAATATTAATACTTTGGTTTATAATCCCTTTTTGAAATAGAGAAGGCAATAAAATGTTGCCATAAAAATTTGACTAAATCAAGTTATTAAAAGGTTGCAATTGCCTAACGTTTCTAACAAAAAAACTTAAATATCAAAACAATAAAATAATTATTTGTTTAGATTTAACTCTTTCTTTCTAATCTACTTGCCTTTTCAGAATTAATTATATTTTTCTGTCGGAATCTGCGAATTATGCAAAAAGATAAAATACGCTAATTTTCCGAAAGATACAAGGAATGTAACAACCGTTTTCTATTAATATACATAGACAAAATTATAATTTCGATAATTTATATACTAATTAAATCATAACTATTACATCATTATTGCTTCCGTATAAAACTTAACCAATAACAAACATAAAATAAATAGATAAGGATCATAATCACTTGAAAAAGGCTGTGCCAAAAATTCGCAAATATCAAAAAACTTCGATATATTTACTAATTTATAGTCAAATATTTTTTAATAAATATAATGACATTTTGAATTTATAGATATATACATGTAATAATTTTTTACATACAAAAATTAAATCAAGAAATCTATGGAAATAACTATATAACGAGCGGATTCAAAAGATAGATTTAAAAAGAATATCTAGGAAAGTTAAAGTCAGCCTGGAATTTTCAACCAATCTTACTTACTTAAAATTATATAGTCAATATAGAAAATTCAGAAAAATTGAAGATAGATAATGTTGGGCCAGAACACAATGTATAAGTAATATAGCACGAAAACCCAGCACCAATATAACTTAAAATACAACATCAACTAAACACTCTAAAATTTGAGAGAACATAAATAAATATAAAATCAAAAAACACAAGAGTAAAAAAAAATAAATACAAAATTTATCAAGAACCGCACGAAATTTACTTAAAAAATAACATAATAACAAGAAAATTTGACCGAAAAATACAATTTATATAAAAGTAGAAAGTTAATAAATTAAATGAGTAAAAATAAAATATTTTTGGTTGAATAAATCCAATTAAAAATTTTAGAAATAAATTGTCAATTTAAATTAAGAAAATAATAAAAATTAGATTTAGATAGCACAAATAATTTTAAGGTCAAATTTTGTTTTATCGCAATAAAAATAATACGCAAGGTTAAGGTCAAATTGTAGGTATATATACTGATGTGTTTTGACAAATTTTCAGTCTTATTTTCAGTTTTATTTTTCAGAAAAAATTAGTTGGTGTATGCAACAAGCTGATAGCCGTGCATTCAGGCAATATACACTGGTAAGTGTTTTATCTGGACACGACAACTCTCAGTTAGTGTGCATTGACTTATGATTTAAAATGAAGGTGCACCTGCTATATGAATGACTTCACTATGAATTTATTGATAATGATTAAATGAGTTGTGATGATGCAAATTGACAATGTTTATATGAATTTATGAACTTCCGGCAATTATGTGAGATGTAACATGCCGATGTGACATTGTTTTGGAATCCGGGAAAGGGCATCTCTAAAAATTATTTATCTGGACAGCTGCCAGTGATTATAGAGGCCCAAAGGGAATTAGTGGTAAAAGATATTTGAAATTCTATTTGACATCAGGAAGTGTTATTGATTAACGGAGTATAAAAAGGGAACGCAGTTTGAGAGAAACGAGACAAAAAGAGATTAGAGAGAAATTGGACAGAATTCGACGAATAATTGGAAAGGAGAAAATTACAGAAAATTATTGAAGAAAGTATTAAAGAGAAATTTGTAGAAAACTTAAAGTTGAAATCAAGGAAAAGAGAAATTTGAAACAGATCACAGTCAAAGCAAAGCAACTAAATCAGAGTTGCCGATCTCAGAAACCCATCACAGTAGTCAAGTGATTGTGAAATCCAATTGATCCGAAAAGTGCTATTCTTCCCGAAGGGTCGTAATAAGCACCAAGTTGTGACTGTAATGGATAATTCTTTGTGTCATTTTAATGTGGAGATAAAGTGTATTAATCAATAACGTTTATATCGTTTGGAGTTCATTGCTTTTGTTTAAAAGCACGCTTGGAGTCAGATTGACAATACATCATATTTAAACTCATCGTCCGACTCAACACTAGTAACGATTGATGAGAACAATACATATAATAGTAAAGATAATAATACTAGTAACAATAATAGAGAACATAGTAAGGATAAGGGTAAAAGAGATACTGTGAGAATATGTAACATCACGAAGAGTGTACATGTCAATGTAAAATCAATAATACGAACAGCGACAAGGAGGACTATGGGATTGGTTATAATCATAAATAATATAACGGTATAGATTAACATTTGAAGGAGATAGGAGAATAATGGGACCTTAACATCAAAATCGAGCACAGGCCTTCTATCGGCAGCTAGTTTGATCAATTATGGCATTAGTAATGGCGCTCACTTTTTGCTGACGATCGACCCACTCGAACACAGTTCCAGCGTTGCTTAGCAACGGGTTCCGAGTGGTAAACTAAAAATATTTGTATGGGGTTGTCAGGGTAACAGCTATATAGTTTAAAAATCTCAACACCCAGAAACCTACCAATGATAACTAAGAGAAGAATTATAGTAGTGAAAGAAAATTTAAAAAAGGAATTGGAGAAGAAATTAATTATCCGAGAAATAAAAAGGAAAAGTAACAGAAGAATTTAGAAAATTTTCATACAATTTCCTGGTGTTTTCTTTAATC